>JAVJIX010000027.1:7875000-8087500 GCA_036785185.1 Paratrypauchen microcephalus | reverse complement strand
TGGTGTAAATGAGCTTTCCAATGAATGTTACGTAATGTAGGAGGGGGAATGGGGGTCTAGTCTTGGTTACAGTGGAGAGAAAGAGAGAGAGTGAAAAACTTAGACTTAAAGGGGAAGTCTGCAGTCTTTTCACTGCACCACTATAAATCACACGTTTGACACCTTTTTGCACTGTGGGAGAGCACAATAAACCACCTAAAAAAATGTATTCAAAAAATGCGATTAATTAGATTAATTAATTAATTACAAATCCTGTAATTAATTAGATTATTTTTTTTAATCGCCTGACAGCACTAATATATACTGTATATATATGTGTTTTTTTTTTTATTTTAGACCCTGTTCGTAACTCCAAATGTTCGCAAATCAAATGTTCGTATGCGGAGGACCATCTGTAAAATACATTTTAATTAAATACAGTGGTCCCTCGCTATATCAAAACATGCACCATAGGTCAAATCCTCCAGCTGAGGTCCTGACCAACAGAAGCAAGAAGATCATGGAGATGGTCCCTGGGCGCAGTAATGTGCTGCTCACTGCTCCTAATAACAGGATGGGTTAAATGCAGAGAAGAATTTCTCCTGTGTGAGATCAATAAAGTCACTTCTTCTTCTTCTTTTATCGTGGTTCACTTTTCATGGATTTTTTTATTCCAATTTTTTTATAGTGTATTAACGCACATTTCTGCGTCCTGATTGGCTAAGGGACTGTAGACCTTTGCCGATTCGTCAGTCATTCTCCTCCGTGTCTGCTGTGAGTGTGTGACTCTGAAGTGCTGTATGTTTGTTTCTCCCTGACAAAACCCGCCACAGCGAAGCGCTCATAAGAACTGTGAAATACACACGAAATACACTTTGGTTTCGTTCTCTAATACTGTGCTTTTTTATTGAAAATCTACGAAAGTTTGAGTGTTTAAACAAGCGAGAAATGTGAGAAAATGTTAATTCCAGTGTGAGAAAAGTGTAGAAAGTGTGTGGTGAGGCGTTTACAGCCTTAAAACATGGACAATAATTGTAAAATATAAAGCTGACGACTTCGCAGATTTTGCTTGTCGTGGGTTATTTTTAGAACACAACCACCACGATAAACGAGAGACCGTTGTACTGAGCCGTATCAGAGGGGTCACGTGGCTCCGGAGCCAGGGGTTGCCGACCCCTGCACTAGAGGGATTTGTGATGTCGTGTGTCTAATCCTGTGCCTGTGTCCCAGTTCTCCTCAGATCCTGGTTCTGATGGACTCTCTCTGAACCACTCGGGTCTGAGCTGTCACGGTTTGGACCGGACTCACTCGAGTGTGGACCTCCAGGATCCAAACCAGAACCAGAGCCACATGTACAGCCAGGAGGCACGCCACAACGTCCCCAACATCATCCTCACCGGTACTGCTAAGCTAACCTTGTTCACCAGTACAGAGAGCAACTGCTAAGATAACCTTATCTTATCCTTAACCTTATCTGTGCACTACCAGGGCATCTGGATTTGCAGATGCAACAGTTATCTGCTTTACAATATACAAGAACTTGTCTTGGTTTGCTGGTTTAGTTCTGGTTCAGTCCTGGTTTTATTTCTGGTTATTTCCTGGTTAATGCCTAGTCTTGGTTCAGCTTTGGTTCAGTCCTAGTTTAGTTATAGCTTAGATGTAATAGTTCCTGGGGTGCAGTCCTGGTTCAGTCTTTGTTTAGTCCTTGTTTAGTCCTACTTCAGTCCTGGTCTAGTCCTGGTTTAGTCCTGGTTTAACTCCTTCTTTGCTGTCTCTAGGGGACTCTCCTCCGGGCCTGTCTAAGGAGATTGCCAGCGCTCTGTCCCATGTCCCTGGGTTTGAGATGGACCCCTTTTCTCTGGATGACCCATTGAGGATCGACCCTTTGGCCCTGGACATGCTGGACGGTGACCTTATGTTAGCTGACCCCGCCGTGGAGGACTCCTTCAGATCGGACAGACTCAAATGACCTCTCTCTGTGGAGGAGCCTAAACTGCGATCTCTCTCACACGCACACACACACACGCACACACGCACACACACACACACACACACACACACACACACACACACACACACACGCACACACACACACACGCACACACGCACACACACACACACACACACACACACACACACACACACACACTTGGCCTTTATAGTTGATCTCCTCCATCCAGCTACAACACGTCTGACCCTGTTTATACCTGAAATCCACCAGCTTCTCAACAGAGCCCAGCAAACTGCTTCTGAAAGTAAAGTTCACATTCATTTGACAAAACATTTTCAAGCCTGAAAATATGATAAGACGCTCTATGTGACTTTTCTGGCAGGGACGATCACATCCTCGTCTCCATAGAGATGAGAGAACATAAGATCTGTCCCACAATGGGGAAATTCCAGTGTTGCAACTAGGGATGCACCAATGTGAAAATTTTAGCCGATACCGATATCCGATATTAATGTTGCTGATATCGGCCGATACCGATATTTATTTATTTTTAATTCTGAGATAACATTTTATACAGACTGAAAATCAGGCAAAATGAATTTTTGAATGTCTTCTTATATTTTCAAAATGTGTTTTGACTCTTTGATTTTTTCTTCTTTTTCAATTTAAATTATTTTTTATCGTGTAACATTTTTTTTATAGTGTAACATTGTGTTCTGCGTCCTGATTGGCTAAGGGACCTTTGCCGATTGATGTTATAGATGGGGGACGCGGGGGGGGGGTCGGGACCAGAGTGGAACTAGACCAAGACCAGACCGGGACTAAACCAGGACTGGACCAGGTCTAGACCTGGACGACATCAGGACTAGACCAGGTCTAAACCAGGATTAAACCACCGCGTGCGGCTCTTTGCCTTCGCTCTTTTCGGACTGCGTGCCGACCAGGCACGCAGTGGTTTAATCCTGGTTTAGACCTGGTCTAGTCCTGGTTTAGTCCTGGTTTAGTCCTGGTTTAGTCCTGGTCCAGTCCTGGTCCAGTCCTGGTCCAGTCCTGGTTTAGTCCTGGTTTAGACCTGGTCTAGAGGAGGCACGGTTTGGGCACGGGTCTCGTGCTCGCAGCCCCGGATGCTCATGCTGCTCTATCACACACGTGTCCTCGCGCTTCACTATGAATACATTTTGTTGAAAATCTACAAAGGTTTGAGTGTTTAAACGAGAGAGAAATGTGAGAAAAGGTTAATTGGAGGAATTACTGTAC
This sequence comes from Paratrypauchen microcephalus, assembly GCA_036785185.1. Classification (NCBI taxonomy): domain Eukaryota; kingdom Metazoa; phylum Chordata; class Actinopteri; order Gobiiformes; family Gobiidae; genus Paratrypauchen; species Paratrypauchen microcephalus. Next base: position 8,084,313 of record JAVJIX010000027.1, on the reverse strand, counting down.
TGACAAATATCGGTCGTTAATATCGGCCCACTTTTACACATCGGGCCGATACCGGTATGTTAAAAATTTGGCAATATCGGCCGATACTGATGTTAATGCCGACATATGGTGCATCCCTAGTTGCAGCCATAGACTGCATAAAGAAGTGGACTAAGGGAGTGAGACATCACCCAGAGTGTTTGGTTCCAGTCAAATGAAGCTCACAAGGCTAGCAGTTATAGGAGCACATTTGAAGCCAGTTCCATATTAGGAATAGGAAGTGCTTTATGGACAAAATGGCCAAATAAAAACATCAGGATCATGTAGAGCAGGTTAATATGAACATGAAAACCAAAATGTGGAGTTTGACAGCATCAGTAACAGACAGGAGTTTTTTCAAATCCAAGTCAATTGGAGCTAGAGTCGGTGGAGCCAGAAGTGCACCTTGCTCACTACTTATTTTGGAAAGCTTCTAGCAGGCTAGTTAGTAGCCATGTCCATTTATATATACAGTCTATGGTTTCAACGCACAGTTCAGTCAGTCTTTATTTCTAGAGCCCTTTACAACACTCAAGGTAACCAGAGTGTTTCCACTAAAACAATATTCAAGAATTCAACACGCACACATTCAGTAGGGATGATAACTCATTCTAACTGTGAGCAGAGTTACCTCTCCACAGATCTGACCTGCAACTTGGCCTGGTAGCGCCAAATGCTGAGTTGTGGACCATTTAAGGGAAAGCAATAACATCTCCATGGAAACAAGACAGTGGCAGGTCCTGCACCAGAAAAGTGGCATAGTGCATCTTTAAGAATTTGAAATTACAGGAGAAGCTAACCAGCTATGGGCTAATCATTCTGTATATAGTTTTTCTATTTAAAACCAAAAAATATGCACATGTTATTTAAACATTTGAGTTTCAGATCTGTTAATTCATGTTATTATTTATGGTTATGCGTTGGCCCATAACTGATTAGCTCCTCCAACAGTTACACTTAATTGATACTTTGCAGTGACGTCACACTGGGGGTGTTCTATGTGCAAGTGTATGGCAGAATTTAGCCGTCAACTGAGGAGACACAAGCATACCTTAGCAAGCACTAACAAAAAAGTTTTAGGATAGTCTGAAAGTGAAAGAAAAAATGCAAAATGATTAAAAAATATTTTTCAGGAGCCTTTGTTCAGTCCGAGCGTTCATGGCCCTGTTTAGGAGTTTGATTTTCAACAAAAAGGTGAGACAGACTCACTGAAAAACTGTTGGCTAATGCTAGCTAGTTTTTGACTGATGTTATTTGAGAGGGACAAATCAGCTCATCTGATTCCAACCAAGTCACTTCTTTATGGTTAGATTGTGATTCAAGTCTAAATTGAGCTTCAGACAGAGCAGTACCTACAGTTAGATAGGGAATGTTGGTGACATCAGCTGTAAAGTATCAATACTTATTTCAAAAAGTTTTATTTCTGGAACCAGAAATTGCCATCAACATATTGGCCTAAAATCTTTTATGAAAATGTCTAAATTTCAGATGAAGTCCCAGATACAGTTTCTAACACAGATGCAATCGATTATACAGCACTTGAATGGACTCTTCACTCCCTCACTTACTGTCACACAGTGGGTGATGTGTCTTGCTCAAGGGCACAACAACAGCATGCACGGCTGACAGCAGATATCGCATTGCCAACCTTTTGTGAATGGGCAGCGTTTTGACAGCCACAGTTCTTTGCTCCTCCATTTTTCAAAATCCTGTTGCCTTTGTGTGAGATTTCGCCCGAAAAGGCTTCACCCGAAGTCGCTTTTAGTTTTTCGAGTCTGTTTCAAACACTTCTGTGGAACCGCAGCGCTAGCAGCGAAAGGACAAAAACCAGAGCGGACATTCTAATACCCAGAGGGGGAGCGACTCTGATAATGCATCCTGAACTTTCTTTTCGGAGATATTAAACAAGGACTCCGCCCACTCCTGCATGACTAACCAATCAGAGCGAGGAGCAGAGACATGTGACGGGATGTGCGATTTGTGCTTGATATTGAAACATTTCTTTGGCAGTCACTTCAGCGCTTGACTCATTGGGAATTTAACTGTTTTTATATTGGATTCATTGAGAATGTGGTCCACCTGATTATGCAGACATATATATATATATATATATATATATATATATATATATATATATATATATATATATATATATATATATATATATATATATATATATATATATATATAAATAAGTACTATACTATTTTCATAACAAATACATTTTAACCTTTTAACCTTAGTAGAGTTCATACAAATACTAAAAAGTTAATCCTAACAATCGGACTATGTGAAGTGTGTTGCCCAAGGGTAGAGGTCTTGGAGGAATTTGTGTAAAAATCACCTTTCGCTAAGAATTAACTGAAGTAAAGGTTTAGGCCAAAAACAATCTGATCTTTACAGGAAATAAGCCATGATGTAAAAACAATTATATTGCCAAGAAATCAATTTAACTTTTAAATCATGTTTAACAAAATACTATTTTTTGTCAAGCTAAAAGAGCAGAATTTTAAGAGTTTGTTATTAAGAAAAGACTGTATTTTACAAGCCTTTAGATATATTTTAAGTAGTTTAAAGACCTATTTTCTCCCACAGAAATCTATTTATGTAAAACAACCTCAGAAGGAAACGCACTTTAACTCAAGTTACAAGTCAAAAAGATCGAAAATGATTGTTAAAGCATGGCTTAAATGAAGTTTTTTTAAATATGTAAACCTATGCTTATTATGGAGAGGCTGAGGACGACAGGAGCTTTGAAGTTACATTTACAGAAATTAGGGATGGGAAACCAAAACGGCTATAGTTTTAAATGCTTTGATGTGAATTAAAATAATAATAATAATAAAAAAAAAACCCACCAAAACCAGCAGAGGGCAATGTTGTGTAAACACCTGTGCAATCTCCTACCATCAATCTGTCTATTAAAGGCACTGTCTGATTTAGATTTGAAATGTATTAAACTTATCTGACTTATCTGTGTGGGGACACAGAGATAAGTCAGATCACTTTTAGATACAATGCAATGATACAGTGTAAATATGTTCAATTTTTTACAGCTTTTACTGAGAACTTTGTAAGGCTGTGTCCCACCATAGTGGGGTAGCCTAGACAGGGCATACATTTTTGTTCCTTTCCCTCCTTCCTTCCTTTCCCCAAACCCTCCTTCCGTGACTTTTTTTTTAATTATTTTTAGTCTTAATTACAAAAACAAGATGTATTAAGTTGGTTTCAATTCTCCAATTAGGAAGCAGAATGAGCCTCACATGACTCTCTCATTTGGGTTGCCAGATTCAATGCTGAAATCTAGTAGGGTTAAACCTAAAATGCCTCTCTGATCTGAATGGTCTCTGAACTCCAGCACCTGCAGCCAATCCTGAGTCAGTGCTAGTGCAGCCTCTGCAGCTCAGGGAGGGAATCGTGGTTCTGCGCTTCACATGAGGCCTGTCCATGTACAGAGAACGAGACGAACCTGGATGTGTCCTCTATCTGCAGGTGAAGGCCCTGGAGCCACATTTTAAAACTGTAAGAAGCAGAATACATACAGCTAGTCTCCATGGAGATGTTACTGCTTTGTCTGTATTGTTCCACAGTATGGCATTAAACTTGATCTCTTTATCCATGAAACTGGCAAGTTCCAGGCAAGTTTGGTATCCCGTCCCTAATACTTGCATGTCCCCGTCCTCTCTCTCTGACGCTCAGGCTTCTCCAGGTTTAGTCCAGATTCAGACTAAAAACAAAAACAGGCAAACCCGAAAACGAGCAGCTTTGCACGAGTTAGCTGAAAGATGCATTTCTTACAAAAAACAAACAAAAAAAACCTTAATTAAAAAAAAAAAAAAAAAAGACGAACTGGACCTAAACTGAACCAAACCAGTGATGTTTGGGGATGTCTCAAGACTAAAACCTGACATCTTTGATTATTCAAAAAGTGTATTTAGAATATTTAAAGAGGGGGTACTATGTCAAGATCTTTTTTTTTTTTTTTTTTTTTTTACTTTCTTCCATGATACACTATATTACCAAAGTATTCGCTCACCCATTCATTGGTGGAGGAGGAATTATGGTGTGGGTTGTTTTTGAGGAGCTGGGATTGGTCCCTTAGTTCCAGTGAAAGGAACTTTGAATGCTTCAGGATACCAAAACATTTTGGACAATTCCATGCTCCCAACCTTGTGGGAACAGTTTGGAGCGGGCCCCTTCCTCTTCCAACATGACTGTGCACCAGTGCACAAAGCAAGGTCCATAAAGACATGGATGACAGAGTCTGGTGTGGATGAACTTGACTGTCCTGCACAGAGTCCTGACCTGAACCCGATAGAACACCTTTGGGATGAATTAGAGCGGAGACTGAGAGCCAGGCCTTCTCGACCAACATCAGTGTGTGACCTCACCAATGCGCTTTTGGAAGAATGGTCAAAAATTCCTATAAACACTCTCCTCAACCTTGTGGACAGTCTTCCCAGAAGAGTTGAAGCTGTAATAGCTGCAAAAGGTGGACCGACATCATATTGAACTCTATGGGTTAGGAATGGGATGGCACTTCAGTTCATAGTATGAGTCAAGGCAGGTGAGCGAATACTTTTGGTAATATAGTGTATGTTGTTCCCTCATCAAAAACATGCCTGAAGAGGTTTTAGATGTCATCCATGCATGTTTGAGTAATCTAGTAATCTCTCCCGTCACTATTCAAACCCTCCTTACCATTAGCAGTACAAACCTGTACAAGGCTCCACCCACAAGCGTCACCCATGCTCCCACATGACAATTCTCCATAAATATACCAAAACATGATACAAAACTGTAGACGGCAACTTGACAAACCTGATGTGCAGTAGTTTGATTAGGGGATGTGCACTGAGTGTGTTGAGATAGCGCTCTGAAGCAGAAGTGAGCACAGAGAGCAAAGGGGCACTAGGAGCAATAAAAAAAAAAGAGTGAAACTTTGTTAAATTGTTTTTGACAAATATTTTCAAAACAATAAAAGGTATGTAGTGATCTAAATATGTTGTGTTACAGTTAATATCCCAGAGACATAAATACCCCCTCTTTAAAATTAAACCAGAACTGTGCAAAATTATGCTAATTAAAGGAGAATTAACTTTTTTTTTTTACAATCTGAGCCTTATTTCGGTAATAAAACAAGTTGTTTTACTCACCCATAGCGCTTTGGTGTCATATGGAGCACTTCCGGAGATGTTTTAGTTTAGCGATAACGTGAGTTCTCGGGGCATATGTTTGCGGTCTCCAAATAACACAAACTTTAGCACTTTTCAAATCATAGAAGCTCAATGTCTTAGTCTACACTTTAGTTTGAGTCAAAAATGGCCTGTAATCCCAGATTTATCCATAGTTTAGAGTAGATGAGGAGCTTATTTCACTCTCAGCTCTCGGGACCCAAACATGAAACGCAAAGCTGTAAACTATGGATAAATCTGGGTTTACAGGCCACTTTTGACTCAAACGAAAGTGTAGACTAAGACATTGAGCTTCTATGATTTGAAAAGTGCTAAAATTTGTGTTATTTGGAGACCGCAAACATGTGCCCCGAGAACTCACGTTATCGCTAAACTAAAACATCTCTGGAAGTGCTCCATATGACACCAAAGTGCTATGGGTGAGTAAAACAACTTGTTTTATTACCGAAATAAGGCTCAGATTGTAAAAAACGTTAATTCTCCTTTAAAGCCAACAGTGAAACACTAAAATCCAACTTGGATTGAATAAACTCAGGATCAAACCAGGGCTTAGGCTAAACAGAGGAGTTAAAGTGAGGCTAATTCAAAATAAACAGGTTTAAATCAAAGCTTGACTCAATAAATCCTAAACGAAGCATTTAAAGTTTAAACTGATGTCGGAAGCCATTCACTGTGATTGATCGCGCTATGCCCCGCCCCCTTGCTGCTTCTCTTCTGTAAAAGTTACTGAAGCTCTTTTGGGAGTTTGTATGAAACAGTTGAACCTTTTACAGGTGACGTGTTTAACTCTGAACCGTGACCATGTAGGGACAGTGTGTTATCAAAAGCATCTTTTAAACAGGTGTGAATGAGGCTCTATTTTATGCTCATGTATTCATCCGCCAGTAATGTCAATAATGTCATGTTTTAGGGGCATTTTGATTTATCATATTTAAAGATGCACTATGGAACTTTAAAAGTGAGTTTGCCATCTGCTATTCTCCATCCGAGGTGGCAGCAGTAACATTACTTCAAAATAAAATGACTCGAAGTACTAAGTAAGAGTAAAAACGTAATACGGTATTTGGGAAAAGTACTACGCACATAAGGGTAACCTGAAGAGTCAATGTAACATCTGATTTACAATATAAAGTGCATTTAATTTGAAGGACAAAACATGAAATAAGACACAAAATTTGGTGTTTTCAAAGGACGGACACACAAAATAAATGAAAGTTGCATAGTGCTTCTTTAATAGAAACCCACTAGATAAACTTTTGTCCACATGGATTTAAAAACAATGCATTTCCATCTCCACATTTGACTTGTACGGTGTTTTGTTTCATTCAGATGTTTGAGTAACTCTTTATTTGTAGTCTGTCTACATCTCCAAAGCGCAAAATGCTCTGTTCCACCTTGTGATGTTATGACGTGGTAATTTTCAACTTAAAAGCTCCTTTTACCTTTAGTTCAGTAGAGATTGGCAATTCCAGGGCTGAAATTATCCAAGTGATTCTAGTGAAGAGCACTTTAGCACATGACATCACAAGGTGGAATAGAGCGAGAACTCAGCCGAAATATGCTGGGTTTGTGTGGTTTGTGTGTTAAACATTTGTGAATGCAACAAAACAAAACTCTGGGAATGTTTGATGAGGAAACTCCATTAGAACATAGATCAGAAATATGGGCCTTTTCACACAAAAACTCTATGGAAGTGTTTTGCACCCAATCAGAAAGTGGTTCGAAGAAGAAATTGTTCAAATGTTAATTACCTGCAGGTCACCCAAGTGCGTCTTCAAGTCTATGACAGAACCATATTTTGAGTGTTGAAATGTGTTTATTTTGTTTATAGAAATTCCCTTCACATTTACATATAGAATAGTCAAATCCAACTGTTTTAGAGCTCCTATTTATCTTATTTTATGAACTTAAATTTGTTACTGAAATATTTTTGTTTTGGGATATTTTTAATTATAATTTTTTATGTTTTTTTTTTTTTTTTGTCAAACCTGGATTTTAATGTAGAAGGAAACAGTCGGCGCTGGAAGCCGATTGGACATAGTTTATAAAGAGGCGTGGCTTACAAATGTTAACGATTACTGCTAAATTTTTAACATTTTTGGGGTAGTAGGTTTAAAATTTTGCTTATGAGATGATCTCTAACAATTTTAGACTAAAGGAGGTTCTAACAGATCACACCAGCGCACAGTTGAATTGGACAAGATGAGTTTAATAGAAGTTTAATCACGGCAAACAGCCAAATCTCACATAAAAATGTATAGCTCCTATTCACTGTTACTTTGACGGTGTTAAAGCAGTGTTTCTCAACTAGAGGGACCCTGACCCAGAGAGCAGAGCTGTACATCACAGTGAACACCCAGGGACACTGTGTATTATGTAGAACATGCTCTTGGGTGAGATTTGAATGGCCGACTGTCTGGTTGGTGGGCAAATGTTTAATGCCCTTAATATGGAGAAGGTTACAGGATTCTACCCTTGTGCCATACGAGAGGGACTCCAGATTGTGAGTCAGCTGAGAAACACTGTCCAGGAGAAGGAGCTCTGAAGGGCCGAGTGACACTTTGAACGCACTTTTCACCACTCAGCTGAAACCCTTTAAAAACAAGAACTTTTTCCCCCATATTTTTAACACTTGTACATGGAGCAAATCCTTTAAAGGTGAATTATGTCACTTTTCCAGTGCTGGGTACACAACATGTCACCATGGAGATTGCTTTGTCTGGAATGTTCCACAGTATGGCATTATATTTATCTATCATGCATTTATTAAATTACAAACAAACAGCAACAAAAGTGTAAACACTTGTAGGGTTGTGCAATTAACTATAAATTACTTTCATCAAATTTGATTTGATTGTTTTTTTAATCAAGATTTTGAAACACTGCAAAATTGTGAAATCAAGGATTGGTTCATTCCGGACTTTCTCACTGGCAAAGCACTTTTTTATGCAATTAAACAAATAGAATGAGATTTTTTTTAAAAACATGCCATTTGATTCTATTCAAATGAGATGCCCTTCCATGTTTATACAAATGCTCTGACTTCACTTCAGATCAGTTACAACCATAATTAAAATGATTTTATGTTTGCCCATTCTTACTGTGAGTCTTTCCATGGAGATGAGTTTAAAACCATTCCAGTCAAAGCAATAGCATCTTCACACAAGCAGGTGGCGCCCCTTCTGCAGAAAAGTGAAATTGTGCTCCTTTAAAGCAGATCTTTAAAAGCAGATGCGTTTTTGCTTTTGGTCAATAACTTATTCGACAATTGTTCATATTTGATCTATAGATTTTGAATGAAATCTCATTAAATGTTCATCTTTTAATCCAACCAGTCACTTGTTCCTGTCGGCCCTGCCGTGTGTTGTACATTTGTTGCTGTATATTTGGTTTATATGAAGGTTGTGTGTGGCTCTGTTACTTTCTCGTGGCACTGTTGTGTATTTTCAAATGTTTGTGAGATATATTCAATGCCGTTATGCAACAAAAGCAGATGGGATCCGTTTAAGGCCATATTTCATACTTTTTCATCTTTTATATTGTCATTATGAAAGCGGCTTGTATTTTTTAGGCTTCAGTTCAACATTTTGTCTGTGCTTCTTCGTATTTGAATAATAAACAGCTGTGTTCACATTTTTGTAATGTTAATAATAGCACGGACTGTGCGTATGGACTCTGGGGGTTTTTAAAGACAGTACCGCATTATTTTACATCAAATAAACATGAAACTACCCACTGTCTGAGTGATGCTGTACACTGAAAGGATGTTCAGGTCAGCTGGTCATGCTCTGGACCTGTCAGTTTCTGAAAGCGAGGTTAAACATGTTGAAAGTGCGACACAGGGGCAAAGTAAGGCCTAGTCCCCACGACAATGTTTTTTGGAGGAAACGGGGAAGTTTGTGTGCGTTTGGGCCTGTCGTACAGACGGCCTCGGCGTTTTTGGGGGTGAGAACGGTATTTTTCAAAAACGGGTTCCAGAGTGGAGAAGTCGGAGAACGCAGGGGGTCGTGTTGCCGTGTGGCAGGCGAAAAACGCGACTGTTGTACGCGCTCAGTACTCGAGTTGAGGGGGGATGGGGGGGGGGATGGCGTCCCCCCTGTGGGAAAAAATAGTCAAAATCATCCCTCTTCTAAAACGAGCATCCCTTTTTCCATCCCTTATGGCGTTTTATCAATCAGGCATGAAAATCCCTAAACTTTTGGCGAATTTCGCCGTTTTTAAGTCAAAATGGCCAGTGCGCTCCAGCTTCCAATCATGTTGCAGCATAATTACGCACCGATACGCGCTCCCGCCAATCATGACGATTGCCGCTGTTGTGTTTGCGCCTGTTCACCGATCAGCTGTGAGCCTGATATTTACGCGGCATTTCCAAGAGAAGAAGAATCCTTAACTTGCTACGTTAATGCTACGTAAGAAGGAACTCTCGCCTCGGGACACGGGATAAGTTCGGGATTATGTCCTTTTCTCCGGAGCTCCGGATTATTAAAGACAACACGGCAAACTGTTAGAATGGATCTGACCGCATTCTTATGGGTGAGTCATATTATCAGATTATTTCTGCATCTATTTCGGCACTAAACCAGGACTAAACCAAGACTAAACCAGGTCTAAACCAGGACTAAACCAGAACTAAACCAGGACTAAACCAAGACTAAACCAGGTTTAAACCAGGACTAAACCAAGACTAAACCAGGTATAAACCAGGACTAAACCAGGTCCAAACCAGGACTAAGCCAAGACTAAACCAGATCTAAACCGGGTCTAAACCAGGACTAAGCCGGGACTAAACCAGGACTAAACCAAGACTAAACCAGGACTAAGGTGTGTGTGTGTACGTGTGTGATAACATATATCCTGTGTATTATTGAATTATTGAATATGGACTTTTTGTTATAAAAGCATTTCCATTTTAACAAAGTACCTTCTAATTCTGCCCTGCCCTGAAACACCACAGTGATGTCAGTGATGGGGGAGGGCTTAGCTTAATGCCCATCCCCCCCCCCCTTGGTGAAAAATTTCACCATCCCCCCTAGTTTCATTTTACAACTCGACTACTGGTCGCGCTGCCGTAATCATCACGTGACCGGTGACCAGAAGGTAACCCTGCGTGTGGGTGCCCGATGTGGGCGGAAGTACCCGATGTGGGCTCTGTGTGTTCTGCACATGCGCACAATGACGTATCAGGAAGAAGGAGGGTTTATCTGCCCGATTCGGGCTTTTTTTTTTAATTATTTATTTTATTTACGACAGACACATATTTTGACAACGAAGGCAATTTTCGGCATGATAGATAGATAGATAAATATAAAAATGTAATAAATAAATAATAAATAAATAAATTGTACATCAAAAATAAAAATAAGTATGTAAATAAATACTCAAATAAATTAATGTATTATATTATGTATTAAAAAATGCATAATATATACAAAATAAATAAATAAGAAATTAAAAGTGAGTCTAAGAACTTTTTGAGGCAACTGTAGAACCTTAAAAAAAAGTGTTTTTGTTTGGTTGTTAACTTCACGTGGATTTAACACCAAAATGTCCCCGACGTCCATTACAGAGGACATGTTACAACATGAGGAATAAAAATAAAATTAACAAAATGCAAATGCTAAGGTGTTCATTTACCTCCAAATAGAAAATAATAATAATAATAATAATAATAATAATAATAATAATAATAATAATAATAATAATAATAATAAAATGTATAAAAAAAAGATAAAGATACAAAAAGATAGATAAAAAAGATAGATAAATCACACGAGACAACCACCCTGAGGTAATCTGCAGACAGAGCCGTAAACCAACTGCAAGGAACGAATCGGGCACTGTCGTGAAACCCGTACAACAAAACACAAACTGCACATGTGCGAACACAGAGCCCACATCAGGTACTTCCGCCCACATTGGGTACCGACACTGCGCCTTCCGCTGGTAACGACCAAATAACAACAACCATGGAGGACAATGGAGTTGAGTTTGTTATGCGGCCATTTCTAAGTTTATTTATACTATGCAGTGCAACCTCAGCGGAGACGCATGCACAATTACACACGTTGTGGCCTGGCAGTACGCACACACACGAGTGTTTGCCAATTCAAAGCTAAACACGTATTTTAAAACTGGAAAAATCCCGTCAATGAAAAGGCAGATAGTGGACAATGAGGAGCCCATACCAATTTGAGGGTGTTGTGTGCTGTAAATAAAGAAATAGAGCAACCATTTCTTGTATTTTTCATTTAATGAAAATGTACCTTTTTACAAACCGGCACATGCAGTATAACACACAAAAATATATAGCTGCCCGTTGGTGATGGTCCCCGGTTGTATATTCTCGTCGAAAAGCCAACATAATGTCTGAGTATGTTTAACATTCCCGTAGTAAGATCCAAACAAGCATTTGGCGTAAATAACACGACCAAGGTTAACGAGAGTTCTACTTGTTAATGTCTATCTAATAAAACGATAGCAAGTAATACTAACTATCGATTTATAGGCAAAAACTCTGCTCACGCAGCGCAAACCTTTGTTCTGTGGCGTCTGTCTATGTTAGGGACCGTCCCGGTCATTACCGGGACATTACCGGAGTGAGTCCCTGCTACATTGGTGGAGCAGGGGGACAAAATATAAATTTGCTTTTTTTGACGGTCCCTAAAGTACACGTGTTTGCTTGTTTATGAAAGAGAAGGACTTTCTGCGCATGTGCTCTTTGTAGTCTTGCGTTTCCGGCGGCTCTGGCTCTTTCCGGTTTACAGTGCCACTTATCGGTGTGACATATGTACTACATCACTCAGCGCTCCGTGCTCATCTTGACACGAATGTTTTCTGATCCAACACGTGTGTGGACGACACTTTTTTTCACCCCGGGTAAAAAAAAAAAACAGGAACGTTGTCGTGGGGACTAGGCCTAAATCTAAACTTTGTTACAGGTTCGGAGCCGGGCGCATCACTGCATCAAAAATGGAGTTAATGTGATTAACTGAAATTCAGGAGCAGGACCACGCCTCAACCACCTTCTCCTCCTCACCAGCGAATCACAGTTCACCATAACCACACCTCTAATTTCCCGGAGCTATTTATAGCCACTCATCCCTTCATTCCAGTTCGTCTCGGTTATCTCGACAGCTCAACCGCGTCAGCTCGCTCGAGCTGGGTTAACAACCCGTCACATACAAACACCAACCTGCCTCACGTCTCCTCGTTCCTTCCAGTCCGCAATTCCTTACGCCACGACGGATTTCTATTCAGGAATCCGCAGCCGGAGGATCTTCCACCGCATATCCGCGGCGTCCAGCCCACAGCCCGCGCCGCCCAGCCAACGCTCCAGGCGCGCGCTCACGCAGCGGACCTCCACCTCTAAGGAGCACCCACCGTCAATATCTCTGTGCTGGCGGTATATACGGGATATCCACATTGTCCCTCTCGTCGCCTCCTCCTCCTCGTAGAGGCGAGCGCGCAGCCTGGCGCAGCCTGGCTCTCGGCGCGCAGACCGGCTTTGGCAACCACGGTTTTCGGCACAGCGTGGCCCGGCCTCCAGCAGCCACAGGGTTCGGTACCGCCCAGCACCCGCCGTTCCCCTTCAGGCTGACACATCAAGGCGGGACCTTCAACAGTTTAGATCAAGAATGTAACCCCGGCGCCCTGGAACGAGACGAACGAGCTTCCGGGTTCCCATCAAGTTTCCCGCGTGCAGCTGCAGACGTCACTCCCTCCTCTCCTCCACTACAGCCTCATAGCTCCCCCTGCTGGGGGCTAAGTAGTATCACCACCAGTGGCCAGTAAACATATTCTGTCTACTGTGCAGTTTCACTTGAATTCTCTTGTATCATCTCAGCCTGCTTTCAAGCAGGCCATCTCCCCCTGTGCCTGCACCCTTCGTGTCTCATTCTTGTCCCCATCTCGCAGGCTGCACAATTTCCCATGCACATGCATCTTCTCCCCATCTCTCATTTCTCTCTTTTCAGTCATCATGAGCTAGATGGCTCTCGTGCCCTACCCACAATAGGGCCTAAAAAAAATAAATGTTGGTTTCCGATTTGTTGTCAGTTCTAAACATGGGTAGGTAGGGAATTTATTTTATTTTTATTTTTATTTTTTTTTCCTGTGGGAATATGGAAATTTTGAAATTTTATTTTATTTCCTTCCACAGCAGTACTATTTCAATAAAAACTATAATTGACATTGGCATAATTTCCCAAAGCTATCTCAATGCTAAGAGCATATTCTATACTTAAGTATAGTCGAACGAAGCTCCAACATGCCATGCGAAACCAGGTCGTTGACTGTACCAGAGTACATGTAGAATATATCTTACAATGTTACAAAAATACATGCTGATTTTGTATTGTTTTTTATGTTCTTCTTTCAGATGGCAGTCATTAAATTTAGAAGCAGTAAACAATTTTGAATACTACATTTATTTAACACGGTGTTGACATTGGTCAACTTAAAACTGGCACTGCATAATCTTAACAATGATATGTACAGTATACTTAACATACAGATATGCTTTAGGCCTAACAGTAGAACTCTACACAGTTTGTGCAGGGGGTATAGTGAGAACAAAAATCTGTTCTGTAGAAATTGTGGTGACAACACAGACTTGGTGACAACACTCATTCACCATTCTAAACATGTCCCATTACAGGCCAACAGAGGCCTACTGGAAGAAGAAGAACAAGCACAGTACAGTACAGTAAGAACAAGAGATGTATTGAAAAAGGTACAGTTAAATAGTTTCCTCCTGGGCATGAGTCAACAAACCTAATGCTGATGTAGGTTAGCTACTGTACTGTTGCAAGCAAACAGCTGTTGTATGTATGTAAAAGCAAATGGGACACAACCCCACATAAAACTGTGTTTGTGTGTTCAAAACAGTCATTTCTCCTTTCTCAGACCCCCCAGGATTTCGCGGGCATTTTTTGTGGTTGTTGCGGGCTAAAATCCCTGAATTTCCGGGAGCTTTTCCAAAAAGTTGCGGTGCTTTTAAGGTTTTTGTTGCGATTTTGTTGCGGGAGGAAGTGAAAGTAGCGATAAATAGTTGCGATTTTCGCTTTTTGGAATTAAAATTGAGTAATATTTTGAATACTGAGTTATTACTGACAAAGAATAATACAAAGACACAGAGATCACAGATATGGTCCTAAAACAACCTTACCAACATCGAAAATAAATGACTACTAGGAGGGGAACTGTTTCGCGCAGTCTTTTGCTGTTATTTTTGTGGGCAAATGGCGCCGCAGACATGTTTCTTTGCCATTAGAAGCAGTGTTGCCAACTTAGCGACTTTGTCGCTATTTTTAGCTACTTTCTGGACCCCCCTAGCGAGAAAATTAGACAAAAGCGACTAGCGACAAATCTAGCGAGTTTTTTTGGTGATCAGAGGCTCCAAGATCGCGGGAGGGGGAAAAAATAATTGCGCCATTTTCTCTCTTTCCCCGTTCAGAGAAAGAGACAGAGAGGGACGGGGGCGGAGTTGAGAACAGCGTGGACTGTCGCTTCACTCACAGGCAGACAGACATGCTCACCTGTCTCTCCTCTGCTCCCTCCCATCTCGTCAGATCGCCTGGTCTTAAAAAAAATAAAAAAAAAATAAAAAGCTATAGTTTGCCCACTATAGCACAACAAAATAAAAAAGAAATAAAAATCTTTAGTTAAACTACAGCACAAAAAAAAAAAACACACAAAATAAAAAAGCAAGCTATAGATCTTGGACTACAGCTCCAAAAAATATATATATCTAAAAAATAAAAACCAAATAAAAAAATAAAAAACAAACAAACAAGTATATGTAATAACAACACCAATAAAAGGTTAGTGTCAGGTTTGGATTGGACCGCTTGCTCGTCTAGCTACTTTTAGCTACTTCTGGGCGGGCCAATAGCTACTTCCGATGCTGGGGAGTTGGCAACACTGATTAGAAGCCGTGTCCCAATTCCCAGAGCGCGCGGCTCGGAGCGTGGCCCGAAGGGCATGTGCGTCACACATTTCGACAGAACACCGGCGCGACGACTGCTGTCCCACTTCTTTTTTGTCCCATGCGTAGTTAACACGCGGTCCGAACACCGCAGTCGGGGCTGAGCATGTTCACTGCCTTGACTGCAGTCTGAGCCCCCTTCGGGCCGCGCTCCGAGCTGTGCGCTCTGGGAACTGGGACACGGCCGCAGTTTCATTTTGTCACACGGAAGTAAAGCAGAATGTTGCGGCTTCCAAACTCAAACCTTTTAGCCGCCGAGAATATGAGGTTGGGTCCTATGGCTCGCAGATTTGTGACGCGCAAAGAGGAGGCTGTGGTGACAGATACGCTGAGATCCAGATATGCGTTTTGTGCATTTATTACAAAAAGAACGCACACAGCTATGACAGCGCAGCAGGATGAAATGGAACTCATGAAAACCAGCAGGATGAACAGATTAACGTGAAAGATGAATGAATGGTTTGCGTTCAACAAAAAATATGGCTACACCCCAACCCTGACTCTCTCCTCTGTGTGACAGGTGAGCGCGCGCTCAGAAGCACATTACATTACACATCGCAGCGCAGGCGTGGTGAATGACGTCGATTGTAGTCTCGCGGAAATCGAAAAATACAGTAGGCTATTAGTTTTCTTTCTTTTTTAACCGAAGCTTGTAAAATTAATTTCAGTATCAAATTTATTTTATTTTATTAAGTAAAAAATAAGTAAAATAATTTGGGTCGCATGCAAATCAACAGGGTCGGTCGGCAACCGGAAACTTAGATTTATTTTTTTTAGGCCTAGGCAGGGCCTCTAATCCATTTCCCGTCTTCTGCTCTATCCCTTCCCCCCCCCCTACCCCCCCCCCCCCTTTCCCCAACACCCAAATGTTTTTTCTCTGTTGTTGCAGCCTACACAAATCACCACGCCCACTCACACTATTTTCGTTCGCACTACGTCATACCAATGTTTTTGTTCGCTTAACTCCTCTGCACTGGCACACTGTCATCTCGTATTCAACCTCTCCTACCGACTCGCATCCGACCATTCTAACTCATGCAACTCATGCTAGCTCACACCATTCCATCACATGCTAGCTAAGCAGTCTCTACATCCTCTCTCTGCTATTCCGATATTCTGCACCAATCGACGCTAGCTGTCTTTACACCCGCTCGCCATCAATTCATATTCCGGCCCTTGCTGTTTCACGCTATTATAGCTTGGGCAGCTCACGTCATCCATTACAAGCGAGCTTAAGCCATCATAACCACGTGTCACACTATTCAGCCCCTCCCAGCTCCGCCCTCACCTGACCTACACCATCTTGGCTCACCACCTCTTTCCCGATCGAGGATCCTACCATCGACGTCAGCTCATGACTTCCCCATTCTATCCTATACGCGTCCTCAGCGATGCTCTCGCCATCTAATCCTCATCTCCTGCTCATGCTACATCATTGTATTCTTTCATCATTCTCTGCTCTCATGTCACGACTACTATTACGGTCTCCAAATTCGACCGCTCTCATCTGTCCAGCATTCAACCCGTACCCGCCCTGTGAGCATCCCCAATATGCACCTCCACCCTCAGGTCTTTAGCTGTTCCACAGGTTCCAAGCCGACGGACGACTGGCCGATTCTCACGACGTTTCACCGGCTCTCATGACAGCATGTTGACCACCAGCTCACCCAGCTCTCACGACCGCATGACAGCTCGCCTGGGTCTCACGATGGCACGACAGCTCGCCTGGCTCCCACGACTGCTCGACAGCTCACCTGGCTCCCACGACGGCTCGACAACTCGCCTGGCTCTCACGACTGCACGACGGCTCGCCTGGCTCTCACGACGGCTCGCCTGGCTCTCACGACGGCTCTCACAATGGCTTGCCTGGCTCTCTTGACGGCTCTCACGACGGCTCGCCTGGCTCTCACGACGGCTCTCACGACTGTTCGCTTGGCTCTCAGGACGGCTTTCATGACGGCTCGCCCGGCTCTCACGTCGAGTCTTCCGAACCACAACGGGTCTTCTCCTCCACCTCTGTCCTGACCCACAACAGGTCTTCAGGTCTTCAGGGGTGTGTTCTGTGTGGAGTTTGCCTGCATGTTCTGGGTCCGATCCCCGGGTCGCCTGGGCCTTTCTGTGTGGAGTTTGCATGTTTTCCCCGTGTCTGGGTGGGTTTCCTCCGGGCACTCCGGTTTCCCCCACCAACCCAAAACATGCACCAAAGGTAAATCCTCCAGCTTAGGTCCTGACCAAGCCGAAGCAAGAAGATCATGGAGACGGTCCCCGGGTGCAGTAATGTGCTGCTCACTGCTCCTAATAACAGGATGGGTTAAATGCAGAACTGGAATTTCCCCACTGTGGGACTAATAAAGGCATAGTTTTCTTTCCTCCCATCAGATCTTCCTTCCGTCAGGTCTCCCTCCCTCCTGATCCACAACTGGTCTTTCTCTGCCTCTCATGACCCACGACGGGTCTCACTCCCTTCCGACCCACAACTGGTCTTTCTCTGCCTCTCTCCTGACCCACGACGGGTCTCCCTCTCTCCGGACCCACGGTGGGTCTCACTCCCTTCCAACCCACAACGGGTCTTTCTCTGCCTCTCTCTCATGACCCACGACGGGTCTCACTCCCTTCCGACCCACGACGGGTCTTCTTCTCTCCACCTCTCTCCTGACCCACAACAGGTCTTCCTCCCGTCAGGAAGACGGCACGACAGCACGTCTGAGTCTCACGACGGCTCGCCTGGCTCTCGACGGCTCGCCCAGCTCTCACGTCGGGTCTCCTGATCCACAACGGGTCTCTCTCTCGACCCACGATGGGTCTCTCGACCCACGACGGGTCTTTCTCTGCCTCTCTCCCGACCCACGGCGGGAGATCTCCCTCCCGTCAGGTCTCCCTCCCGTCAGGTCTCCCTCCCGACAGGACCCTCATCCCCCCGACCCTCATCCCTCCGAACCCCCCCCATCCATCCAACCCTCATCCCTCATCCATCCAACCCTCATCCATCCAACCCTCAACATTCGAGCCTTGCTTCCTTCACCTACAGGTTCCTACACTTGCCATCCGCACCCTAGCTGAAGGACGCACATCAGCATTATCATGGTCACGTCCGTCAACCATCTGTGCTAGCGCGTGTGACCCCACTCCAGCAAAGGTCCAGCTCCTCTGTCAGGGGAGAAGACCCTCCACGTCACGGTTTCTCTATATCACTCCTGACTCATTCGCCATATGGCACCTTCACGACGCAGCTCCAGTTTCTCCAGTGTTCAATCCGAATCTTCGGCAGTAGTCGGATTCTGCATTGCTTCCAGAGCCCTCGAATCGCACAATTAGCCTTCAGCTTCATTGGAACTTCGTCCTACTTTTCCACCATTCTTTGGGGGTCTGATTAATCCAGGCATTCCCATTCATTCTAACAATAATAGATCAGTCAACACCACCTTCATCAGCTTCCCCTCTGCTCATCTGACGTCACCATCATCTGCAATTTCATCACCCTCTCTACTCTCTTTTGTTTTACGAATTCCTCTGGCGTCTTGTATTAGCATATCTATCAGCCCGCTCACTACACTTGTTGCTGTGACAAAAATGTTTAATGGTATAGTGTGTGTTATTAGATGTCAAATACTATTTGTAAGAAATGCTGTATGCAGGTTAAAGATTTAACAGAATTGAAGTCAAGTCAATAAAACAGAATACAATGTTTTATTAAGGATTTATTAATGAAGATTTTATACACTTTTATGTACATATATTCAAAATGTTGACAAATGTGATAAATCTAAAATTTTGTAAATTAAACAAAAGCATCAAGGATTTTCTTTCTTCAAATGCACACAGAATACTTGATGGGTGCTGGTAAAAACCCAACATATTCTGTACACAGGAAAGGAAGACAAGAGATTAGATTTTTTCACTTGCAAGTGGAGAACAGTCAGAGAAATACGACCAGGTTACAAAGTTGCTCTCGGCCCATATTTTGCTCTGAGCGTCCTGGTTCTCTGTGCCCCCAGCTTGCTATTTATTCAGTTTTTCACATCCCTAGTTTACACGTGGTCTGTCCTGCCCATAAGGGGTGGGGGAACATGTGGCAGGACAGCCGACAAAACATAATCATTAAAACCAAAACATAATCATAACACCCAACACACTTATAAGATAATTCCCAGATATGACATCTTTCACAGGGACAATGTCCCTGAAACTTAGATACTGGAGGAGCCAAGCTGTCTGCTTACGTCTCCCCTCGGATATCTGGCCTTTCTGTAACTCAAAACATATAATCACAAGTCACGCACTTTTAAAGCTTCATTTCTACAAATTAAAGAATCACAAAAGTTAATAATATATAATTATTCCATCATTTCCCTCCTGTTTATTAATTTTTGTTATATCCCGTGTAACCTCTTCTTTGCAGATTTTCAGTTAC
Organism: Paratrypauchen microcephalus; assembly: GCA_036785185.1. Lineage (NCBI taxonomy): Eukaryota > Metazoa > Chordata > Actinopteri > Gobiiformes > Gobiidae > Paratrypauchen > Paratrypauchen microcephalus. The sequence continues at coordinate 8,064,704 of JAVJIX010000027.1, read as the reverse complement.
CCGTTCATTGTTATTGTACACTCAGAGGGTGTCTAATTTCTTGGACTGTTTCTTGGAATAAGTCAGTCAATTCATTTTGTAAATCTGTTTCTTCGTCAATGGGTGTCGCTAGGGTGCCCTCATAACCTGCCAGTAAATGCATCATTCCTTCCTTGTCTTGTGGTAAGGGTGAGATGGCAGTTGTAATTAGTCTATTAATTAATGCTCTTAGACATGGAATACAACAACACCCACATAAGGTCAAAATTGCTGCAAATACTGCTACTGACATTAGGACTGATGTTACCAGGGCTTTGTATTTTCCAAATACATCCAGCCAGCCGTCCCACATGGAAGTATCTACCCCCGATTGGTCCTTCATTCGCTTGTTCATAGCTCTTAGGCCATCCAAGGCCTTAGTGAGTTTACCTTCGGGAGCGGTGTTATTCGGGACAAACGTACAACACACATCCCCAAAGATTACACACACTCCTCCTTTCTCGGTTAGTAACATGTCGAGCACTATGCGATTCTGGAAGGCCATGAGTGAGGTAGCTTTAAGTTGGTCGTGTACAGCAGATAGTGCAGTTTCGGTGTAGTTGCCAAGTTTCTGGACGTTATAGTGGATGTAGTTGATTCTGTCTACATTTTTGTTAGGTGTAATTGGAAGGAATGCAGCTATAACTGGTGTATTTTCAAATCCTGCTGCTATTTCAAAAGATCAAAGTCAGCTTTTATTGTCAATTCTGCCATATGTGTTCAACATACAGTGAAATTTCGTTTCTCTCTGGCCAGGTAGTGCAAAAAGACAGTGTACAAAATACAATATGAAGACAAAACACAACAAAAACTATCTAAGACAGAGATCTAAAGTTAAACTAAAGTCTAAGATCTAAAATCTTAAAACAGTGCAACATAATAAATAAACACCTATATACAGATTTCCAAAGTGTGTAGTGTGCATCAAAAAATGTGCAATAGAATGTGCATTGGAGTTAAGATAAAATAAATGTGCAACAGTGCAACAGTCGTCCTTAGCAGCAGTTTTTTAAGGGTCTTGAGTGATATATTTGATTTGCTAATTTATATTCGTCAGGCACGCCCCCTAGGGACGCCCACAGCGTCAAAGTAGGTCTTCTAATCACGGGGTGTGGCTAGTTCGCTTCCTTCTATTTAAATGTCCTGGAAGCACAAGTTGGTAATGTGCACTTATCTCTTCTGCAGTCATTGGTTGGACTACCACTGGCATAATCAGTGTAACTAAAGCACAACGAGCTGAAGTATTGGACAGTATTTTGTCATAGACCTTGTCTTCACCGCACCACCACCACACATCTGATCTGGATATTACTTTCATGTTGTCACCTCCACTAATGTTAGTTTCACAAAATTCCTGCTGGATTTTCCCTAAGATGTTTTTTGTTCCATTGAAATTTACACACGTGAAATTTTGAAGTGCTACTTTAGCATCAAATATTGGTTAATCTTTAGATTAAGCTTGGGCTTTTTAGCCTTTATTGGTCTCACACACAATGACACACAGTGACACACGGGAGAAATTTGACTTCTGCATTTGACCCATCCTTTTTCAGGAGCAGTGAGCAGCCATCTTTTTCGGCGCCCGGGGGGCAGTACCGTGAAGGGTCTTGCCCAAGGACCCACACTGGTTAGCTCATTTCCCGGGGGGGGTTTGAACCTACAACCTCCAGGGGGAAAGTCCATGACTTACCAGTTGAGCTAACCAGCCGGTTGGTTCTTTACTTTCTTTACAGGTTGGGTGACCGGAAAAGTTTTATCCAAGTCAGAACAGTTTGGTGGATTGGTGTGAGTCATTATAGGTATTATACATGTCTTGTTAATGGGTGCAGGGACTACTTTCAGAACTGGTCTAGATCCCAAACATACTAAACAGTCTGATAGTGATGAATTAGCTGCTTGTTCCATCATTAACAACCAGTTGTTGTTGAGTCCTGATATTCCTGTAGCTATTAGAAACAAATCATCTGTTTTTTGCTCGTTGTTGTTGTTATTTATTCTAATCTTTGTACTAGTGAAAGTTTGTGGTCCTATCACTAGATTTTCCTTCTGCTGAGGCAGTTCTGTCGAGTCAGCCTGTGTTATGTTAGAACATAAAAAAACTTTGTGCATGGGTCGTCTCCTGATTTATGAATACATAACAATAAGGTATAACATGGTACTTCAAAACCATAACCTCCTGATTCTATTCCTGCTTCTAATGGTTCTGCTGTTGTGTTAAAGAACATTACTAAAGTTAATTTGCCATTCACTTTAATCACTTCTATCTTAAGTCTTCTGGCCCATTTTTTATCTGATACCATACTAGTAGGAATGTCATTACAAAGAATGTCAACAATATCCAACACATTATAGCTGTCTTTAGCCATTTTGGTATTCTATTCCTGTGATTTATCTGCATCTTTGTAGTTTATAACCTTTTTGCAATGACTTTGATGAATCCAAGTTGCTCTCTCAGCTATTTTTAGTGCTGTTGGGGTTGTTAACAATACTTGATAAGGACCTTCCCACTTAGGTGAATACCAGTGTTTTTTCTTAATGCTTTTCACCAAGATCCAGTCCCCTGGTTCCACTAACTCTTCTTCCTGTTGAGAACAGGGTTGTTCTAATTCAGTATTTTTGTTTATTTGCTTTTCAAACATTTTTCTCATGTGTGAAGCTAAGTCCATATCTTCCCCATCTTCCCATATTTGTTTAAATTGTGGTATTTTATATGGTCTACCAAACAATATCTCAAATGGAGTTAGCCCTTGTATAGCTGTAGTATTTAATTCTAACTTGACAAAATCTAAACATTTAGTCCATGGTCTTTTAGTTTCTTCCATACATTTTTTAAGTCTGTTTTTTATAGTACCATTTCTTCTCTCTACTAGTCCTGCTGACTGTGGGTGATATGAACACAAGTTTTTTAGTTTTATATCAAATTTCTTTCCTATCAATTCTATAGTTTCATTAACAAAATGTTTAGCATTATCCGATCGGATCACTTCCACTAATCCATATCTAGGTATAATTTCTTTGCATAACGCTTTTGCTACTGTTAATGCATCTGGATGTCTAATTGGAAATATCTCTGTCCATTTTGAAAACACATCTATGATTACTAAACAATATTTCATACCTTCACTTTGATTTAATTGAATAAAATCCATCTGTATTTCTTGAAATGGGTATTGTGGTTCTGGAAATTTACCTCTAGTTGGTCTAAGATTTCCTTGTGGATTATGTTTTGCACATATTAGGCATCTTCTACAAAAATTTTTTAGTAGTTATTATTAAATACTGCGTATTTATCATAGATACCATCCCTCCTGTTGAGACATGTGATTTACCATGGCTCAATATTGCTGCGTATCTATATAAATTCTGTGGTAGTATTGGTTTATTTTCTGGTCACATATATATGTCGTTTTTTATTTGTGCTCTTTTTCTTTCCCATAAGTTTATTTCAGTTTTAGGGCTTTGTTCTTGCATGTCTTGTAGGTTTTTTTGTTTAGTTGGGTCCCTTCCATTAAAGAATATGTATTTATTTTGTATTCTGCTGCGTCTTTAGCTGTTTTATCTGCCATTGCATTTCCTCTTGTTACTTCATCTGTTCCTGATTTGTGTGCTACACATTTACAAATAGCTATTTTATTTGGTAATTGTACTGCTTTTATTAATTCTGTTAATAATTCAGCATGAGTTACTGGTTTTCCTGTAGAAGTCTTCATTCCTCTATTTTTCCAATATTGTGCAAATACGTGAGTTGTCGCATATGCATATTGACTATCTGTATATATTGTTACGTTCTTGCCTTTAAATAATTTGCATGCTTCTGTTAGTGCTACTAATTCTGCTGCCTGTGCTGAATAATTTGGAGGTAATTTATTTGCTTTTAATACTTTATTTACTGTTGTTACCGCATACCCTGTCTATGTTTTTCCATAATTGTCTTTTTTAGATGATCCATCTACAAATACAGTTTCTGCTCCTTCAATTGGAGTATCTAATAAATCTTCTCTACATTTTGTTGATTGTTCTACTAATTCTTTACAATTATGTGGGATTCCGTCATCCTCAGTCGGCATTAAAGTGGCTGGATTTAATAATGTACATCTTTCTATGGTTAAATGTGGTTGTGAATATAAATTTGTCATACATGAAAGATGTCTTGCTGGTGATAAAAATTAGTGGTTGCTCTGTAATAGTAATACTGCTACAGCGTGTGGTACTTTGAGTGTTAATGGGTGAAATAACACTACTGTTGCTGAAGCTTCTACTGCTACAGGTGCTGCTACCACGGCTCTCAGACAGTGTTGGCATTACTTGCGCTACACTGTCAAGTTTAGTTGAATAGTAGGCTATAGGTCTTAGTTTGGTTCCATGCAGTTGTGTGATTACTGAAGTCATGAATATGCCTTTACAATCTACCATTTGCACAAAGGGTTTTGAATAATCCGGTAAGGCTAAACTTACACTTAAGACTAAAGTTTGTTTTAGATCACAGAATTCCTTTTCTGCTTCCTGCATCTATTTTAATTTATCTTTCATTGCTATTGGAGTCTCATATATTATCATATTGGAGTCTCATATTATTATCATTTATTATCATTATTACTATTTTTTAGTATTATTACGTATTACTATTTGTATTATTTATTACTTACTTTATCCCCTCCCTGCCTGCATGCACTTTTTCCCCTCTTGTCCAATTGTCCTGGAGCTACTGTGGCGAGTAAATTTCTCCTGTGTGAGATCAATATAGGCTTATCTTATCTTATATTAGTTGACTTAATGGATGTGTTAATTCTGCATAACATGGAATCCATTGTCTGCAGTAATTCGTTAATCCTAAAAAGACATCATTTGTTTTTTTGGTTTCTGGTTTTGGTGCATTCAGGATAGCTGCTTTTCTGTCGTTAGTAATTGTTCTGCCTCCATTACTGAGAGAATGTCCTAAGTATTTGACTTCTTGTTTACAAAATTTTACTTTATTTTTACTTGCTTTATGTCCGTTTTCTGCTAGATATTTTAATAACGCTATTGTATCTTTTTGGCATGTTTCCTTATCTGGCAATGAAATCTAAATATCATCCACGTAAAGTAAGATTTGACTTCCTCCTGGAGGTGTAAATTTAGACAAATTCGAACTCATAGCCTGTGAGTAAATTGTAGGAGATTCACCGTAACCTTGTGGTAACCTGGTATATATACATCTTCTATTGTTATAGGTAAATGCGAATAAAAACTGGCTATCTTCACGAATTGGAATTGAAAAGAAAGCATTTGAAATGTCTATAACCGTAAAGTATTGTGAATTTGGTTGTAATGAATTTAGAAGTGTATGTGGATCAGGAACACATGGTGCTCTCTGAATCACTGCTTGGTTTACTGCTTGTAGATCTTGTATCATTCTCCATCCTACAGATGGCGCTGCTTTTTGTACTGGAAATGACATGTATTGGCCAAAATAATGCTTGTCTAGTCCAGTTGTGACATCCTGTCTCAGCTGTTGGTCCTGTAGTTATCCAGTCTGTACATTTGAGTCTTTTGAGATACACTCTAGTTTGTGGCTGCACTATGATAAATAAACTAGGACTAAACCAGAACTGAACCAAGTCTAAACTAGGACTAAAAGAGATCTAAATCAGGTCCAAACCAGATCAATGCAAAAAAAACTAAAAACTAAAAAAACTCTTTTTCTTCGGGTCCCAGGAGGATATTTGATATAATATGATAATATGAAAAGCAGAATTAGACGTATAATAGATTTGCCAGGCAGAGGCGGAGTGCAAACACGCGCCCTGGACACGGCCAAAAGGTGAGCCCGGTGCGGCCAAAAGGTGAGGAGTTGTACAGTTGTAGGGAGTATGTATGAAGGTAGTCCTGTATGTGGAGTTTGCGTGTTCTGCTTGTGTCTGGGTGGTCTTATTCCATATGGTAAACAACTCCAGAAGCATTACCATTGGAGAATCTGAATCTGATGTTTCTAGGGGCCTAAATTCCTCAGCTCAAGTAACTATTGTAAATATTTTTTACTATAATAGTCTGCATAATAATCTGCATAGATCTTTTCTCTTAACTGTATTATATCTACAGTGTTTAAATTCCCTTTAAAATTATATTTTGTTGCCCATAATTTTAGGTATTTTATTTTGTCTTTATTTTGTTGCGCAACAATTTTATAATCCTTACTCTGAAGTTTTGTCTGTTTGTTTCCCATTTTTTTGGTCAATTTAGTCCAACCTTTTTAATCCAGAGTGGAGTCACTATAGGTTGCCATGTGTTTTTGTTCAGACAGTAATAATCAGTATTGCAGTATTTTTCACTTCAACCTGTCACAGTGCAATGAGCAGGTGGAAAAATCTTGCCTTTGCATCTACAATACGTTACTGTATTATTCTGAACAGTTTATATGAATTACAGTGTTAACGGCCTGTAATTCCAGTCATACACACTTTCACACAGAACTTTTATTCCTTTGAGTACGATTTTCACGGTCTTTTATTATCTAGCCAGTAACTAACCTGTTACCCGATAAAGGGACACCGCATCCTTCAGTAATTTACTAACTGTATGTGACTAACCTGTCACCCGTTAGAAGGATACTACTCCACCCAGTGTTTTACTACCTGCCAGTGACTCTCCCGCCACCCGATAGAGGGACACTAGTCCACGTTTTACCTAATAGAGCCTAGGATTGTTAGGGTTTTCTACGCGCTATGACCCTCAGTCACACACGTTTTAAACTTAGACGTACTCACTCAGTTCTTTTAGTCTGGTTGTCTTCCTCCTTCGGTATCCCGTCAACCCTCAGACTCCAAGCGATGGTTGAGAGTCGGCCGGTAAAGGTTTCAGATGCAGTGGCCACTGTCTTTCCCGAATCTCAGACACCTCCTGGAGTCCTTAGGTGTCTTGGAATCCGGCTCGAAGGACCATTTGATGGGTGCTGGTAAAAACCCAACATATTCTGTACACAGGAAAGGAAGACAAGAGATTAGATTTTTTCACTTGCAAGTGGAGAACAGTCAGAGAAATACGACCAGGTTACAAAGTTGCTCTCGGCCCATATTTTGCTCTGAGCGTCCTGGTTCTCTGTGCCCCCAGCTTGCTATTTATTCAGTTTTTCACATCCCTAGTTTACACGTGGTCTGTCCTGCCCATAAGGGGTGGGGGAACATGTGGCAGGACAGCCGACAAAACATAATAATTAAAACCAAAACATAATCATAACACCCAACACACTTATAAGATAATTCCCAGATATGACATCTTTCACAGGGACAATGTCCCTGAAACTTAGATACTGGAGGAGCCAAGCTGTCTGCTTACGTCTCCCCTCGGATATCTGGCCTTTCTGTAACTCAAAACATATAATCACAAGTCACGCACTTTTAAAGCTTCATTTCTACAAATTAAAGAATCACAAAAGTTAATAATATATAATTATTCCATCAATACTCATTACTTAGTCATCAAAATCTAAATAAGATACACACAAATCAACAAAATATACCATTAACATACTAATCAAAATCAACAACAGATCCACACAAGTTTACAAATACAAAACAAATAAGCCCAATTTTATCAACTGATGACTCCTTTTCACCATCTTTGCAAACGAGCATATCAGTTGAGAGAGGTCCATTTAGAATGTGGTATTTCTGCCTGAGTAGACCGAGAACTTATTTATTCATTCATTCATTCATTCATTCATTCATTCATTCATCTTCTTCCGCTTTTCCATTTTCTGGGTCGCGGGGGCAGCAGTCCAAGCAGTTCTGCTGCCCAGAACACAATGCACCAGCCCCCATGAATCCTCCCGCGGGTGGTGGGTCCACAGGAGGACGGCTCACGTCACAACAGGCCTTGATGTATCTTCTGTCATGGGGGCTACCAGTGTCCGCAGACACTGGGGGCGAGGTGGGGTTAAGTGTCTTGCCCAAGGACACAACGGCTCATCTGTGGGAGCTGGGATCACACTCGGTCAACCCGTCAAGAGCGGGACTCGAACCGCCAACCCCTGGATCACTAGACAGTACAGGACAGTACATTGAAAACATTGCCACCATATCGGTCACCGATGTCCATGTACATAAGGCTTGTAGCCACAGGCTAATTCACAGCCCCCGTCCCTGGTTAGGCTTTTAAAACATAAAACAACACAAATAACACACAGATAGAGGACAAAAAACAAAACAAGAGCATTAAAAGCATTGGTCCCACTTGTCCCTACTATATCAGTTTTAGTGTTCATTTCATTTCATTTTTATTTATAAGGACAATGTACAGTTACATTAAGCACAAAGGCAGAGATGCTTGTACCAGATTCTCTTTACAGCTCATTTCTATCTGTAGTCCTGTGGCGGAGGGGTCAGAGTGCCATATTTACAGTGCATTAAAACTTAAACCTATGTAACATTCATTCATACAGTTTCCTCAATCTTCACATACTCACAGTCATTACATCAGTTATCAAGTACTCCAGACATCCCAATAAACATACACAGTTCATTCTTACAGTTAAAAGTGCGTACATGTCTGGTTTTCTAAAAACCATGCTTTCACTTCACGATTAAAAGCAGAGAGGTTATTTATGCTCAGTAACTCAGATGGGAGCTTATTCCACTGTTAAACGGCCCTAAAGGAAAAGGCTGTTCTACATTTAGGCATGTTACACTGCCCTCTAATGATAAAAGGAGAAATTCAATTTGTCAACTGGACAAAGTTTGTTTGGTCGAAAACGTTTCGCCGCTCATCCGAGAGACTTCGTCAGTTCTGGTTCTAGTGCTGGTTAGACCCTGTTTATATCTAGCTGCAGGGAGGAGCTCACTACACTGAAATAGCTCCGAAACTATCTCAACTAATCTGTCTCTTTTGTTTTTCGAATTTCTCTGGCATCTAGTTTAGCATCCCTATTCAAACTAAACTAGACGCTAAACTAAACTAGAATGCTAAACTAGACGCCAGAGAAATTCGAAAAAGAAAAGAAACAGATTAGTTTTCTAACCAGCACTAGAACCTGAACTGACGAAGCCTCTCGGATGAGCGGCGAAACGTTTTCGACCAAACAAACTTTGTCCAGTTGACAAATTGAATTTCTCCTTTTATCATGGATTCTACCTGGACGACTGAGGGACTCTTCAAGCACTGCCCTCTAATGGTACCTCTTGTTACTCTTGTGGCCGTGTCAGCGACAGTTGGATGAATTCTTTGAGTAAAGGTGGGGCCAGGTTATGGACAATTTTGAAGTCCAACTGGACATGGGAGAAGGAAACAAAGTTATCAAAGTTAAGCATATTGTAGGTATGAAGTATGTTACAGTTATGGTATTGTTGGCTTTTTTTATCCAGTATTTTCAGAGCATGCTTGTATATCGCCTCGAGTGGTTTTAGATTTGTTTTATTCTCTTAGGACCAGCTGGTTATACAGTAGGAAAGGTGTGATAATATCATGGCATGGAGAGTGAGTTTCTGATGTTTTTAAAAGTGGCCAGGTTGAACTTTAGGGTTTTTGTTATCCTTTTTATGTGTTTCTTGAAGTTAAGAAGAGGATCAAGCATAAATCCTAGATATTTATACTCTGTTACAGTTTGAATTGTTTTTCCATTAACCATTACAGTGGCATGTTCAGTTTCCTTTTTCTTGTTGGTGAAGTACATAACTGCAGTTTTATCGACATTCAGCGTGAGGCAGGAGCTGTGCAGCCAGAGTGCTGTTTTCCATAACTGATGTTAGTTTGGTCGCAACACACATTGTTCACATTTCTGATTTTCTTTAAGCCACTTTTTTACTTTTGTGGAGAAAAGTCTAATGTCCGTCTGTGACTTGAACTCCAGAGGCAAAGAGTTCCACAGACGTGAAGCCTTCACTGAGAATGCTGTTTGACCCAGAGCTGTGCGGCACCTCCTCACTCACAGCAGCTCGAGTCCGGCACCTCCTCACTCACAGCAGCTCGAGTCCGGCACCTCCTCACTCTGCAGCTCCCACTCACAGCAGCTCGAGTCCGTACACCTTCAGTCTATAAGTCTGAATATGTTTACACATTACATCCGGAGTGAGACCATTCAGACACTTGTTTTTAAAAAGAAGAAATTTATAAAATTTTCAAAATTCATCATATTGTATTTTGCAGTGATTAGATTAATGGGTTTTCTATCAAAGATTTTAAGTGTCTATATAAAGACACTAATGGTTTCATGACAGAATTTGTGGCCTGTCCCCAGACAATGGCACAATACGACATGTGAGACAAGATCATAGCGTGCATGAAGACTCGAACACGTTCTACATGAATCCTCACATGCAATTTTCCGTGTTGTCTCAAGATCTACTGCTGCAAGCTGTGATTTTCCTTTTGTGAAGGCGGAGATCTTCACTTCTGCACTGTAAGTGCCAGCAGTGTCCACTATATCAAATCCCCTGTCAGCTAGGATGTCCCCAGGAAGAATGTTATTCAAAAGCCCACTATGTTCTGTGATATACAGTATTTGTCACTTGTCATACATCCCCAGGCTTTGGAAAGAAAAGAAACCGCGCCCTGTGGTGTTATTCCAACCAAAAACTTAACTTGTATTGTGGTGCTTGTACGACAACCAGGTTTCAGCTCTTGCTTTCAAGTTCTTAAGCCGTTCAATAAAAACCTCAAAGTAGTTTATTATGACTGCTGCCTTTTTTCCAAAGTCTTTACGAAATTGCATTGCATTGTTTTTTGGAGCTGATCCCTTTCTGGCCAGGCAACTAAAAACTTCATCTTGTCATGATGTCAATCATTTCTGCCAAAACTCTCAAAACAGTGGATCCTGACACACCGAATTCATACGAAAGAAACAAAACGGTGCATTTAATTGAAATCTCATCGAAACCAGAATGAACATATTAAATTTAGATAGTGTCTTCTTTTCTGTGATGACAGGCTCCAGTAGAGCAGTGTCATTAAAACATTAAAGTTCTGTAATCCTGTGTAGTATACAAATTTGTCATCTTTCCCTTGGAAGGACTCTTGTTCATATTTTTTTTTCAAACTACAATTAAGTTTCATAATTTGTGTGTGCAGATGTTGTATTTCCATTTCCATAGACTCTATGTTTGGGCCTGTGTCATCTGTTTGAACTTCAATGGTTGTGCTGATCTCTGGTGGTGAGGGAGGAGGAACATGTGAACCAAAGACTCAGCAGCTGAAATGCTTTCTTTCTTGTCTGCTCTAAGTTGTCTTTTTTGATACCGCTGTATCTGCAAGTTGCAGTCAGGGGCGTTGCCCTTGTCAGCATCAGAGGAAGTGCACGTAGAGGCAGTCTTGGTGCTTGACGTCAAGTTCAACGAAGGGACCCAGTTGGGGCTGTCTTTATCATAGAGCTTGGACTTTTTGCCTGTAAATATAAACAACAGGGCTCTCACGTTTTGAAGTTTGGCCGGCGCGAGATTTATTTTGGGGACCGGGAGGGGACGGGCGCTGAAAACGGCGCGGTGCCTGCATAACTAAGTCTTCTGAGCCACACAGATGCGCTGTGACCAGTGGCTAGACTTTCTGAATTGCTTAACAAAATATCTGCATGACAAATACCATGTGTGGCGTGTGAGCGTGTGAACTCGTTGAAATGCGTGTGTCACACTCTCAAACCATGAGACTTGAGAGCGCTGAATTAACCAAACACATGAATGATGAAGATGCAAATTGCGAACACTGAACAATACTTTAAAAGTTTAAAAGGGGGGGGTTGCGAGCAGTAGTCGAGTTATAAAATGAAACCGGGGGGGATGGTGGAAGGGCAGGGCAGAATTAGAAGGTACTTTGTTAATATGGAAATTCTTTTATAACTAAAAGTCCATATTATTAAATAATGAACAGGATAATATGTTATCACACACAGTCTTGGTTTAGTCTTGGTTTAGTCCTGGTTTAGTCCTCGTTTAGACCTGTTTTAGTCCTGGCTTAGTCTTGGTTTAGACCTGATTTAGTTTTGGTTTAGTCCCGGTTTAGTCCTGGTTTAGACCTGGTTTAGATCTGGTTTAGTCTTGGCTTAGTCCTGGTTTAGACCTGGTTTAGTCCTAGTTTAGACCTGGTTTAGTCCTGGTTTAGTGCTGGTTTAGACCCGGTTTAGATCTGGTTTAGTCTTGGCTTAGTCCTGGTTTAGACCTGGTTTAGTCCTGGCTTAGTCTTGGTTTAGACCTGGTTTAGTTTTGGTTAAGTCCTGGTTTAGTCCCGGTTTAGTCCTGGTTTAAACCCGGTTTAGATCTGGTTTAGTCCTGGTTTAGTTCTGGTTTAGTCCTGGTTTAGTTCTGGTTTAGTTCTGGTTTAGACCTGGTTTAGTCTTGGTTTAGTCCTGGTTTAGTCCTGGTTTAGTTCTGCTTTAGTCCTGGTCTAGTCCTGGTTTAGTTCTGGTTTAGTCCTGGTTTAGACCTGGTTTAGTCTTGGTTTAGTCTTGGTTTAGTCCTGGATTAGTTCTGGTTTAGTCCTGGTTTAGTCCTGGTTTAGTTCTGGTTTAGTCCTGGTTTAGTTCTGGTTTAGTCTTGGTTTAGTCCTGGTTTAGTCCTGGTTTAGTCCTGGTTTAGTCCCAGTTGAATCCTGGTTTAGACCCGGTTTAGACCTGGTTTAGTTTTGGTTTAGTCCCGGTTTAGTCCTGGTTTAGACCTGGTTTAGATCTGGTTTAGTCTTGGCTTAGTCCTGGTTTAGACCTGGTTTAGTCCTAGTTTAGACCTGGTTTAGTCCTGGTTTAGTGCTGGTTTAGACCCGGTTTAGATTTGGTTTAGTCTTGGCTTAGTCCTGGTTTAGACCTGGTTTAGTCCTGGCTTAGTCTTGGTTTAGACCTGGTTTAGTTTTGGTTAAGTCCTGGTTTAGTCCCGGTTTAGTCCTGGTTTAAACCCGGTTTAGATCTGGTTTAGTCCTGGTTTAGTTCTGGTTTAGTCCTGGTTTAGTTCTGGTTTAGTTCTGGTTTAGACCTGGTTTAGTCTTGGTTTAGTCCTGGTTTAGTCCTGGTTTAGTTCTGCTTTAGTCCTGGTCTAGTCCTGGTTTAGTTCTGGTTTAGTCCTGGTTTAGACCTGGTTTAGTCTTGGTTTAGTCTTGGTTTAGTCCTGGATTAGTTCTGGTTTAGTCCTGGTTTAGTCCTGGTTTAGTTCTGGTTTAGTCCTGGTTTAGTTCTGGTTTAGTCTTGGTTTAGTCCTGGTTTAGTCCTGGTTTAGTCCTGGTTTAGTCCCAGTTGAATCCTGGTTTAGACCCGGTTTAGACCTGGTTTAGTCTTGGTTTAGTCCTGGTTTAGTTCTGGTTTAGTCCTGGTTTAGTTCTGGTTTAGTCCTGGCTAGGTCCTGGTTTGGTCCTGGTCTAGTCCTGATTTAGTTCTGGTTTAGTCCTGGTCTAGTCCTGGTTTAGTCCTGGTCTAGTCCTGGTTTAGTTCTGGTTTAGTCCTGGTTTAGACCTGGTTTAGTCCTGGTTTAGTCCTGGTTTAGTCTTGGTTTAGTCCTGGTTTAGTCCTGGTTTAGTTCTGGTTTAGTCCTGGTCTAGTCCTGGTTTAGTTCTGGTTTAGTCCTGGTTTAGACCTGGTTTAGTCTTGGTTTAGTCCTGGTTTAGTCCTGGTTTAGTTCTGGTTTAGTCCTGGTTTAGACCTGGTTTAATCTTGGTTTAGTCCTGGTTTAGTTCTGGTTTAGTCCTGGTTTAGTCCTGGTTTAGTCCTGGTTTAGTTCTGGTTTAGTCCTGGCTAGGTCCTGGTTTGGTCCTGGTCTAGTCCTGATTTAGTTCTGGTTTAGTCCTGGTCTAGTCCTGGTTTAGTCCTGGTCTAGTCCTGGTTTAGTTCTGGTTTAGTCCTGGTTTAGACCTGGTTTAGTCCTGGTTTAGTCCTGGTTTAGTCTTGGTTTAGTCCTGGTTTAGTCCTGGTTTAGTTCTGGTTTAGTCCTGGTCTAGTCCTGGTTTAGTTCTGGTTTAGTCCTGGTTTAGACCTGGTTTAGTCTTGGTTTAGTCCTGGTTTAGTCCTGGTTTAGTTCTGGTTTAGTCCTGGTTTAGACCTGGTTTAGTCTTGGTTTAGTCCTGGTTTAGTTCTGGTTTAGTCCTGGTTTAGTCCTGGTTTAGTCCTGGTTTAGTCCTGGTTTAGTTCTGGTTTAGTCCTGGTTTAGTCCTGGTTTAGTTCTGGTTTAGTCCTGGTTTAGTCCTGGTTTAGTCCTGGTCTAGTCCTGGTTTAGTTCTGGTTTAGTCCTGGTTTAGACCTGGTTTAGTCTTGGTTTAGTTCTGGTTTAGTCCTGGTTTAGTTCTGGTTTAGTCTTGGTTTAGTTCTGGTTTAGTCCTGGTCTAGTCCTGGTTTAGTTCTGGTTTAGTCCTGGTTTAGACCTGGTTTAGTCCTGGTTTAGTCCTGGTTTAGTCTTGGTTTAGTCCTGGTTTAGTCCTGGTTTAGTTCTGGTTTAGTCCTGGTCTAGTCCTGGTTTAGTTCTGGTTTAGTCCTGGTTTAGACCTGGTTTAGTCTTGGTTTAGTCCTGGTTTAGTCCTGGTTTAGTTCTGGTTTAGTCCTGGTTTAGACCTGGTTTAGTCTTGGTTTAGTCCTGGTTTAGTTCTGGTTTAGTCCTGGTTTAGTCCTGGTTTAGTCCTGGTTTAGTTCTGGTTTAGTCCTGGTTTAGTCCTGGTTTAGTTCTGGTTTAGTCCTGGTTTAGTCCTGGTTTAGTCCTGGTCTAGTCCTGGTTTAGTTCTGGTTTAGTCCTGGTTTAGACCTGGTTTAGTCTTGGTTTAGTTCTGGTTTAGTCCTGGTTTAGTTCTGGTTTAGTCTTGGTTTAGTTCTGGTTTAGTCCTGGTCTAGTCCTGGTTTAGTTCTGGTTTAGTCTTGGTTTAGTCCTGGTTTAGTCCTGGTTTAGTTCTGGTTTAGTCCTGGTCTAGTCCTGGTTTAGTCTTGGTTTAGTCCTGGTTTAGTCCTGGTTTAGTTCTGGTTTAGTCTTGGTTTAGTCCTGGTTTAGTTCTGGTTTAGTCCTGGTCTAGTCCTGGTTTAGTTCTGGTTTAGTCCTGGTTTAGTCTTGGTTTAGTCCTGGTTTAGTCCTGGTTTAGTTCTGGTTTAGTCCTGGTCTAGTCCTGGTTTAGTTCTGGTTTAGTCCTGGTTTAGACCTGGCTTAGTCCTGGTTTAGTCCTGGTTTAGTACTGGTTTAGTCTTGGTTTAGTCCTGGTTTAGTTCTGGTTTAGTCCTGGTTTAGTTCTGGTTTAGTCCTGGTTTAGTCCTGGTTTAGTTCTGGTTTAGTCTTGGTTTAGTTCTGGTTTAGTCCTGGTTTAGTTCTGGTTTAGTCCTGGTCTAGTCCTGGTTTAGTTCTGGTTTAGTCCTGGTTTAGACCTGGTTTAGTCTTGGTTTAGTTCTGGTTTAGACCTGGCTTAGTCCTGGTTTAGTCCTGGTTTAGTACTGGTTTAGTCTTGGTTTAGTCCTGGTTTAGTTCTGGTTTAGTCCTGGTTTAGTCCTGGTTTAGTTCTGGTTTAGTCCTGGTTTAGACCTGGTTTAGTCTTGGTTTAGTCCTGGTTTAGTTCTGGTTTAGTCCTGGTTTAGTCCTGGTTTAGTCCTGGTTTAGTTCTGGTTTAGTCCTGGTTTAGTCCTGGTTTAGTTCTGGTTTAGTTCTGGTTTAGTCCTGGTCTAGTCCTGGTTTAGTTCTGGTTTAGTCCTGGTTTAGACCTGGCTTAGTCCTGGTTTAGTCCTGGTTTAGTTCTGGTTTAGTCTTGGTTTAGTCCTGGTTTAGTTCTGGTTTAGTCCTGGTTTAGTTCTGGTTTAGTCCTGGTTTAGTCCTGGTTTAGTTCTGGTTTTGTCTTGGTTTAGTTCTGGTTTAGTCTTGGTTTAGTCCTGGTTTAGTTCTGGTTTAGTCCTGGTTTAGTTCTGGTTTAGTTCTGGTTTAGTCCTGGTTTAGTTCTGGTTTAGTCTTGGTTTAGTCCTGGTTTAGTTCTGGTTTAGTTCTGGTTTAGTCCTGGTTTAGTCCTGGTTTAGTTCTGGTTTAGTCCTGGTTTAGTCCTGGTTTAGTCCTGGTTTAGTTCTGGTTTAGTCCTGGTTTAGTTCTGGTTTAGTTCTGGTTTAGTCCTGGTTTAGTCCTGGTTTAGTTCTGGTTTAGTGCCGAAATAGATGCAGAAATAATCTGATATGACATCACCGCACTTTGTCAGTGCGCTGAGAGGGGCGGGGAGGAGGGACCGGGGCGGGGGGGGGAGCGGGACATTTTTAACGGATTCATGTAAGAGTCTGGTTAATGCACCGGGCCCACGGCTCACCGCGGCTCACCGCGGCTCACCGCGGCTCACCGCGGCTCACCGCGTCTCAACGCGGCTCACCATGGGCAGTTCGGCTCTGGGCCGCGCGTATTCCGCGCGTAAGCCGTCGGGGGGGACACGTTACGCACAGACGGAGACACCGGGACTGAGGCTCAGGACGTGCCCGGGGGACGGCGCGTCTGCTCCGGCCTCGCTCGGACCGTGCGCCCGGAGCAGGGGGAGTTTTTTTCACTGAAAACGCGCGGAGCCTGCATAAACTAAGCCA
Source organism: Paratrypauchen microcephalus (assembly GCA_036785185.1). NCBI lineage: Eukaryota > Metazoa > Chordata > Actinopteri > Gobiiformes > Gobiidae > Paratrypauchen > Paratrypauchen microcephalus. The sequence continues at coordinate 8,048,233 of JAVJIX010000027.1, read as the reverse complement.
CACAGACTGATTTTCTGGGCAAAAAAAAAAAAAGAAATCAGCATGAGAAATGCCATGTGTGGCGTGTGAGCGTGTGAACACGTTGACTTCCGTGTGTCACACTCTCAATGCGTGAGACTTGAGAGCCCTGCAGTATGCACTGCAGAGCATGCAGTGAGACAAAGCACACAACATTAGTGTTATATTTATGCATTGGATCTAGTTTAGTTGGTGTTTGTTTATGTAAACATGGTCGCTACGAATTGGTTCAAAATTATCAAACACAATGCACAATATGAAATATCTACCAGCTGCGAAATAAGCAGGGCATATGTGAATGTTGTTGAGATTTATTCTATCCAAGTTCTGTTGAAGACTGGCGATCCACAATCTCCTCCTTTCCTTTGATAATCGCTCTGTCTGTTCACCCTGGTCGGTCACTACTTTAGATAAATGATAGAACTGCAGGTGTTTTTCTCTGTCCGTTCTATTGTAACAACCTAAGACCACACAATGCTTGACCATTTTGCTTTTTTAAAAACTTTGCGGCATAAATGCACTGCTCGCGGTGCTTCGAATCCCCCCAAAATGTCCGACTTCCGGATTATGACATCACGTGAAAACGCTCTATACAGTTCTAATCTCTGACCCCCGTGGATCATTGTATTATAATGTGGACATTTGAAATAAGCAATTAAAGATGTCTCAAACATGCACAACCACTTCAAATACAAATTCCAGTGAGTAAATGGTAAATCGTTTGTTCTCATTGTCCCTTTGATGTTGTAGATGGAGTGGATCATGTTTGAGTTGTCTTTATTCTCCTGGATTTCACCAAAAGACAGTGCTGAGAGTTTGGGTTTAAGTTTCTCTCTGAGCCTCAGGACCGAAGACTAAAACCTCAGTTTTGTCCTGTTTAGATGGCAAAGGTTTTCTGCTATCCAGGATTTCAGATCTGAGATGCAGTTAAAAAAGCCTCCATCGGCCTGGTGCCTTTAGTCGGTTAGTCAATTAGTGGATGGTGTCTTAGTCAACTACAGCAGAAAGGAGAAGTGAGGGAGTAAGTTGAAAAAGTGGTATTTTTTGGTATTTATCTGTAAAAAGGCTGATTAAATGAAACAGACCTGGAGTTGTGTTTTGTTTCATTCACACATATTTGAGTAACCCTTTATTGTCTTGATCTCAAAATGCTCTATTCCACCTTGTGATCTCATGAAACAATAGTTTTCAAGTGAACAGCTTAAAGATCCCATGACATGGTACTTCTTGATGCTTTTATATGGCTCCTTAATGGTTCCCTAATACTGTAAATGAATCCTTCTTCAAAATCAACACTCAGTGCATGAGAAACAGAGATAAGATGAGAAAGAGTCATAAATGTCACTCTGGAACACTCCATTATGGGCGTTGTTGCTTGAATGCAAATGAGGAGGACAGAGATGGCCTATAGTAGGGGGTGGGGGCGTGGCCAAGCTCTCCGCTCCGCTCTGTGACCCACTTCCATGTTTTTGCATGGGGGGAGAGATGAGAAAAATAAACACATTTCCACAGAAAATAAAATTTAACCACTGCTGTTTCAGATATCCACAGGCTCAGATAAAGGACTTCCGAGCCTAGAAACACTCGCAAGTTCCTCCAGGCAAATAAAAAAATGTATTTCGCATTGCGTAGCTCCTCCGCAGTCCAAACTCTCTGGGCGTGATTTACAGAGACGCTGAGTACAGACAGACGGGGGTGGAACTGCATTTGCATTTCTTTTTTCGAGCTGACATCAATAAGTTTCCTTGTTCAAAATCGCCCGTTTCAGCTCTGATTTTTTCTAACGCAGAAAAGGATCGCAAATGCTCAGTTTAGACATTTCGCAACTTTTAACCATGGGGGGGGGTAGGTAAACAGGGTAGGGGAGCTCACATTAATGTTCAAAAACCTCAGAAAGTGAAAATTTCATGCCATGGGACCTTTAACAGTTTAAACATATAAAGGGGTAATACTATGAAGGGTTTGAAAGCACAACTCCAGCTCTGTTTGTGATGAGGAAAATACATTAGAACAGAGATCAGAAAATACCATCATATTGGCCCTTTATGGACCCCATGATTCTTTATATAAATATACTGAAAGAAAACAGTAACGAACAACTTTTGTCTTGTGGCTCTTCTCCTCGTTGACTGACCCTGGACCTCGCGCGAGATTACAACTTTGAGAGCGATGTCAGTTTCTTCTTCGCCTCTCCTAACCGGACTCCAGACCCGAGAGAGCGCGCTGGAATAACGGAATAACGGGCCTCGGACAATGGAAAGGGGCGGGATCCAGGAGCCTAACCACAAAGTCTCCGGGAGCAGAGCTGCGCACTCTGGTCATGGCACCCCGCTTTTATGCAGGAAATCTGGGTGCTGTTAGAGCAACTGGAGAAGGAAGTGCGCGATTTATGTGAGGAAAATGAAAGACAGCGGCGCCTCCTGCACGAGAGCCAAAAGAACCGCCCGCTCAAGGCAAAACTGAAGAACTGTTCTGCACAGAAACACTGGAGCGCTAATGCAAGGACCAGCAGCAAGGGACACATAGAGTACAGGTCAATGTTGGGAAGTGCCCAGAATATTTCAGGATACTCATGAGTACCTGCTGTATTCCAGTACAGTTTCTTTTTCATTTGGTGATGTTCAGAATGCAGTTAGGCCTACTTTAATAAAACCAAAGGAGTAGGCTGTGATCACACTGTTGAGGCTTCAAGCCAAACAATCAGAATCCACAGCTCTGCAGAACAAACTGAAACTAGAGAAATCTGTTTTTACTCATGTTACGTCTTTACTATAATATAATGCTATGCCAATATTCACGGCCGGCGCCACGAGGGGGCGTTTGGTGGCGACGTCCCCTCACGTCATCAGTCCCGTCCCCTCAGATGTGAGAGTTGCGCTGTGTTTGCGCTTGTGGTGGAGGGCTATGTGGCGTTAAAGGGATATGCCACCCCCAGGTCAAATTTGGGCATCTCCCCACAGTCCAGAGACTAAAATAAGTGATGAAAAGCGTTTTCCTGCTCACCCAGCCATTGTCCGAGTCTGTCGCCACTGACCGCCGCGGTAACTGGTGCTCCTCCGCCTTAGACTGGAGTCTAACGTAGCCAGAGAAAGATTTCGGCCAAAAGGAATTAATTTGCTCGATGCGTTTCCCAATTACTTTGTGTGTAGTGCGCATTCATATCGAGTGCAAATAAATGTGCAAATCAACACGGAGAGCTTGCCTTGGTCATTTTGGGTGGGAACTATTTTCCAGTGCGTAAGAATACAGTCGTATCACGCACCACGTTGTGCAACAGGGGAACTCCCTTCCCGGTGCGTAACTGGGATTCCCCTGGTAGCGTACTGCGTGATACGGCTGTATTCTTACGCACTGGAAAATAGTTCCCACCCAAAATGACCAAGGCAAGCTCTCCGTGTTGATTTGCACATTTATTTGCACTCGATATGAATGCGCACTACACACAAAGTAATTGGGAAACGCATCGAGCAAATTAATTCCTTTTGGCCGAAATCTTTCTCTGGCGACGTTAGACTCCAGTCTAAGGCGGAGGAGCACCAGTTACCGCGGCGGTCAGTGGCGACAGACTCGGACAATGGCTGGGTGAGCAGGAAAACGCTTTCCACCACTTATTTTAGTCTCTGGACTGTGGGAAGATGCCCAAATTTGACCTGGGGGTGGCATATCCCTTTAATGTACTGTCTCTTGGGGTTGCTCAGATCAGTTGTTGGCTTGGTTTTGTGGTATGCAGGAGATCACTTGACTGAGGGTCTACGTTCAAATAATAATAATGAACAAAACTCTCATCACTTTTTACTCTTACTCAGTCAGTCTCTTACAAAGGTGTAGTCTAAATACACAAGCTCTCGAGGAGCGCGCCTGACCCATTACGCACGAGCCTTCACTCTGTACATTTGAGAGGGGGTCATGAGGCGAGACAGTTCTACATCACAAAACACAAGTGCATACATTTACACACATGTACTTCTATTTACATGTACACATGTACTTCTATAACAGGCCTATAGGCTGTTACATACATGTATATACACTGGATATACGCTTAAAGGGCCCATATCAGGCTATTCTCTGATCTCTGTTCTAATGTTGTTTCCTCATCACAAATTTACCTGGAGTTTGTCTGATGCCTATGTCATCAGAGAAACTCAACTAAAATACAGACACAGTTTATGCACAAGGAAGGACTTTTCTGACACTTTACATTTAGACTTTAGACATGAAAAACAAAACTATTTCATTTGAAACAGTTTGCAGTGGTCCAGAGTTCTTCCACACTTACAGTACCTTATGCATTCAGAGCACCCTAATTATGCTCCATGATGAGTTTACAAGCACTTTTTACCACTTTCAAAGACCAGAGCAGAGTAAACAGTAAAAAAAACAAAACAAAGCATGCTAACCTTGTAGTTTCTGATTCTCAGACAATACAACACTTGCATGCAGACTGTACACAGCTGACTTATTCTGACCTCAAGAGCTGCTTATACAATACATCTGGATTAAGGCAAGACATAAATACAATGTGTGTGTGTTTAGATAACTAGCTCTTTACCAACAGAACACTCCTTGGATTCTGAAGTCTATTGTGGACAAAAACAGCGCAGCATGGCCCAAACCATCCAATCAAAGCAGGAGGAGCTGACAGAGAACTCCTCAGACTCTGACCACGAGGAAGAAACTGAACGCACCACAAGGAGAAAAATGGACCCACAGACCGAGAACTCCTCCCAGTCAGATGGGGCCTGAAGATTACAGAACCAAACCAAAAATGACAAAGAAACTACACAAACGGAGACACATTTGTTTGCCCCGTTTGTGAGAAATCTTTCAGTCACAAATCCATCCTGAACATGTATGTCTTGGCCCATGAGAGAAGCAGAACCTTTGAATGTTCAGAATGTGGATTGTCCTTCACCCGCAATTACCGTCTGAAGCACCACAAGGGGATCCACCTGAGGAAAAGGCCCTCAGTCTGTGAGAACGATGCCCCAACACAGCACTTCAGAGATGAAGAAACAGAGTCCTCCATCTGAAGAGCAATATGGCGCAGAACCAGATAGAGAACCCGATGATATGAAAGAGCAGAATCATGTGCGTGCACATCCGATGTGCTTTCAATGCAACAAGACCTTCTCCACCACTGGAAATATGCAGAGGCACATGCAGAATCTTCACGGGCAGAAGTTCTTGAAGAGCAAGCTGCAAGGCCTATCCCACGCGTGACAAACTCTTCCCATTTCAGAGCAGGCGAAGTCACATGAAATCCAACATACACGTGACAGTGCCAAACTCACACTCCAACCTGACTGAGATTGTGGGCCCACCTGGAGGGAGGAACTTCCTGTGGGGGTAACTATAAAAGCAGGGTAGCTCATTCTTTCAGGGAGTCTCATCAGTGTTGCCGTGTACATGTGAGTTTTTCTTACTTCTGTTGCTTATGCCTGATTTTGAGCATAGTTATTTTTTGTAAATATGTTATTCATTTTTTGGTTGTCACTAGGGGTGGCACGGTTCATGGAAAACCGACGAACCGTTCGGTTTGCTTGTCACGACGAACTGTTCGGTGCGCACCTGACGGTTCCGGACATGCACAATGTATACTTGCTTCTGCCTTTCGCGAGAAAGATGAATGAGTGCGGTTTTTTACTTCCGGCACTGGTGAGAGCCGCAGCTATACCTGCTTTGTTCGTTTGTACTTTTTGTAAATAGTGTGTATAAAGCCAAGTACTTCAGAAACGCGTTATTTCTGCTCCGTTTCAACCTTTCTTTTGTGGATTATTACTATTTCACCGGCGCGATGCGCGTGGGGTCGTGCTCCTGTGGGATCTCATATTTAATTTACATGTGTACTTACATATGAAAACCGTAATCTGTATACTTATCTCCGTATACTTATAACCTCCCTAGTTCTTCAGTGTTTTAACCCAGTGTTCTGTGAACAGCTAAGCGTAACTCAATACATACATAGGCTATCCTGGGGCTGTGTTTCACCTGCTCCCTATCCATCAATACTTTAGCTGACTACTAGTCTTTTTAACCAAAGCTGGGGAGTTCTCTACAGGGCCTTACATGGTCTGCATAGCTAAACTATTCTCCTATAGGAGAATTGAGCTCTGAAAAATGTGCGAGTTAGTTAAATGTTATTTCATCTTAGTCCGGCAAAGGGTGCAGATAGATGTTTTTTGGTCATTTTTGGGGTTTTTGATTATTTGTGATTCATTATATGTATCACCTCTGGTAATCTAAATCGATCAAGATGAAATTAATATTCTAGTGAAAGGTGAATAGGGGTTCTATTAAACTATTAAAAATGAGGTTGTTTTAGCTGATGCTAAAATGTTACTGTTGCAGGTAATTACAACTAGAAAGATAGAGGTTTATTTTCTTGTGTCAATGTCAAGGTTATGGTATTAAATTTAATGGTTATATGTCAAAATACAGCTGAGATGGTTTTGTATAATCATTAAATATGGTGTTAAATTCTAAGCAAACATACAAAATTACATTCATTTTTTGTTTTCCTTTTATTTTCAAATTACAGTCTTAAGATGTTTTTTACCTTTTCAATTTCCAATTTTCATCTAAATTGATTTTTTCCTTTTAGAATTTAGAAGTAGATTGCAGATAAATATAGTTCTTTAGATAGATCAGACTATGTCCAATTTTTAATAAACATTTTTAGGGGTAATTTATATCACTATGTCCCAGGTTGTTTCATTGTTTCAATGAATTTGAATTCTGAGATTCAGGTTCTGGAGAAGTTGACTGAGCAAATCAGTTTTTTTCAAGACAAATGATCAAAGGAGATGAGTCAATGAAAATGATTCTGGAAAATTACAAGAGAACATTATATCCATAAAGCACGCAGATATGCCACTATATCATCCTATGCTGATGACGACATCTACAAGGAGTCTGCTTCTTTTTTATCTTGATGGACATTTGATAAGTGTGGATTAACTAAGTCATCTAGTTTGTTCACTGAAGATTCAGCATCACTTATAAGTTCAATGGTGATGCAACTGAACAGCTGCAGACAGAAGACAGATAATCTACAAAATGGAGTTGATCCTGAAGACAACTGTGCTCTTTCCTGTCAACTGAGTTATAACAACATCTGCGACGTCTGAGTGTGACATCATCTGACACTCTGTCTGGAACATCAGTGGCTGAAGATGAGGCTACATCTACTATCGCGAGGGGAGTTGAATCCAGGAAGTGAACGATTGATGATCTGAGAAATATCCTTCCATCTTCTGATTTATAACTCCAAAGGGAGGAGAACACTTTTCCAGGAGAGTCCTGTATTAATTTCTGTGTTGATGGTTACATTTTGAAAGTCTAAAATTGGAGTTTACTGAGTTACATTCATATGTAAATTAAATATTCTGTTGTTATTGGTGAGCACATGTGATTATGTGCTCAAAGGGAGGCATTGTGGGATCTCATATTTAATTTACATGTGTACTTGCATATGAAAACTGTAATCTGCATACTTATCTCCGTATACTTATAACCTCCCTAGTTCTTCTGTGTTTTAACCCAGTGTTCTGTGAACAGCTAAACGTAACTCAATACATACATAGTTTATCCTGGGGCTGTGTTTTACCTGCTCCCTATCCATCAATACTTTAGCTGACTACTAGTCTTTTTAACCAAAGCTGGGGAGTTCTCTACAGGGCCTTACATGGTCTGCATAGCTAAACTATTCTCCTATAGGTTAGCTGTTGCTCATGTCATAAATATTCAACAGTCTGTACTGTATTTAAAGAGAGTCCCTTGTGGTGATGTGTGTGTGTGTGTGATCTGACCCCCACTGGGGGGTTCTTTTCACGTACCTCTTCACGGCCGATGTCTCTTCTCTGAGAGTCTGCTAAAGCTGACAACATGAATGCTGAAGATGTCTGATGTCACCATTTAGTTTGTATTCTGCTATTTTTACATTAAAATGCTGAATAACCTCAATTTCGACTAATGCCTTCCTTCAGACCTCCTTCGGACCCATTTTACGAAACTGACACTCCCCCATTGTGTATACAAAGGATCAGCTGTTAGCGCTGCGTGGCGCAGTTGTGCTCCCCCAAGACCGCCATGACATCCCGGCGGAGCTGCTACAGAAGACGCGCAGAGGCCGACGCGCTGGACGCAAACTAACTCCGGGAAAAGAAAAGACGCTGCAGACCTGTGCTCCCCTCTGTCATCGCGGGAAACGTGCGGTCTATTTCGAACAAGACGGACAAATTAGCGGCGCTCACGCGGTATCAGCGGGAATACAGAGACAGCAGCATCATGGTTTACACGGATTCCTGGTTAACGCCGCAAATCCTGGATTCAGCTGTTGCTATGGACAACTTTCAACTGCTGCGTGCGGACAGGATGGCAGAGAGTGGGAAAAGGAAAGGAGGAGGCCTGGCTGTGTTTGTAAATGAGAAGTGGTGCAAACCTGGACACTGTACAGTGAAGGTGCAGCTGTGTAACAAGGACGTGGAGTTGCTGGCTATTAGCTTGAAGCCATATTATTTGCCCCAAGAGTTTTCACATGTGATTCTGATCGCTGTGTATGTTCCTCCCTCGGGTAATGCTGAGACAGCATGTGACACACATTATTAAGATAAATGGATATAAGGTGTATTTTGAAAGAAACCAATAAGAACCGTACAGAACCGAAAACCGTGACCCTTAAACCATGATACAAACCGAACCGTGAATTTTGTGAACTGTGCCACCCCTAGTTGCCACGGATATCACAGTGAAAGTTTGAATAAATCTATGGGACAAAATAAATATTTTCAGAGTCTGCCTCCTACTTAAGACCACAGTGGCCAGCTTCCCCGCATGGTGTGAGACACTTTTCTGTTTGAACAACGGTGTTCTAAGCCTCGTGTTGGTTTGAGCTCATGTGACTTTGTGTGAATGACGGATCATGTCCTTGTTTCCTCATCAAAACATGCCAGTACCGGCTGGTTAGCTCAACTGGTAAGTCCCCCCCCCCCGGCAATGAACTAGCCAGTGTGAGTCCTTGGGCAAGACCCTCCACGGTACTGCCCCTGGGGCGCCGAAAGATGGCTGCTCACTGCTCCTGAAAAGGATGGGTCAAATGCAGAAGTCAAATTTCTCCCGTGTTTCATTGTTGTCATTATGTGTAAGTAATCAAGTGATCTCTCCTGGGCACTATTGAAACCATCTTTCCTGTTAGCAGTAACGGCAATTCTCCATAAACATTCAAAAACATGATACAAAACTGTAGACAGCAACTTGACAAACCTGATGTGATGTGGAGTAGTTTCATTAGCAGGATGCACACTGATTGTGTTGTGTGCTCTGAAGAAGGAGCGACTTAGCATGGTGAGCAGAGGGAGCAAAGTGAAACTAAAACATACATTGTTTTTGGAGAATACAGCATTATCAAAACAGTAACGCATACACTTCAAAACATCAGTGCCACTACTGAAAAATTTGCTGGATCAGATATCGGTTTCCAAATATCGGCTCGGCCTGGTTTGGCATATAAATTCATGTAGTAAGACTGTTTCTTGATTGTAATTTTTGACCTTACTATTAAGTTCCTTAAGAGATAAATAACAGCTCCATCACACATTTGGATCAGTTCTGTCCCATTTTTGTATAAAGAAATAAACTCTATTTTCAGTCTCTGTGCGGATATTGTTGACATTGGGAACTGGTAGATGCTTAAAGCTGTAGTACTGGAATCAATACCGGAATTGAATAAGCTGGATCGATGTATCCCTAATATACAGTTGTATGAAAAAGTTTGGGATTTTTTTATTTATAAATCATTGGGTACACTTGCACTAGGCGTACCTTGGAGAGATTTTTTTTTTTTTTTAATTCCTGTTTGGCACTTTTGCAAGACAACATTAAGCGAATAAAAGTGCATTTTTATAGAAACTGAATGTTTTAATATAAATAGAATATGTGAGATGGAGAGCCCAAGCGAACTGGGTCCGATCAGACTGGAAGTGCGATAAGCACCAAGTTCACAGCCCGACAGCACACTCCTCACGCCCCCCCACAAAAATGATACATCCAACATTCCATCGCAGCAGGTCACCTCCTCAGTATACACACAACGAAGTTCGAGTCCTCTTTATTGAAATAGTGATATTGCTCGAATTCAACGACATGTTTGGCTGGAAAGACGTAATTAAAGTGTTGCAAATGCGATATTAAACTGTAGCCTACGACGTCCGTGGACTAGCAGACAACGGATCAAACTTAAGGTAAGTCGGCTTTTACTTTATTTGCCCGCCGATGGCACTGCTGGTTCCAGACATTTACAAGATATCATTTTGATGTCATGTGGAGCCATTTCCACTGCCTCTGCCAAGCGCTCGTTCAGCACGCCTAAAAACGTACCTGCGAAACACCATGGGTGATGCGACATTCACTTCGACATGAAAATCGATAGTGAAGCGATCATGAGACAGTTCGACGCATCTGGTAAAAGGCGACTACATTTCAAATAGATCGCTCTACAAGTTACAGTTGCGCCTTCAACTGCGCTCCCGGGGAGGGGAGGGGGGGTGCACGCTCTTTGCTGTGCTTACGGATGTGTGGCCCATGTAGGCTACTGTGCACGAATGTGAGTTTTAAAATATGTTCCAATGTTTATTGTTCGTGTGTTGTTCACATATTACGTTCATATTGTTCAATTTCAAGTTCTTTTGTTGTATTGCAGCCTACAGATTTGGGACAGTAGGCCTATATGCACCGCGCGATTTTTATTATTTTTTTTGTTATTGTTATCTATCAAATAACTAATGGACACAGTAATATTTCAGCAGTGAAATTAGGTTTAACAGAAAATGTGCAATATGCATCAAAACAAAATAAGACCGGTGCATAAATTTGGGCACCTTAACAGAAAAATCATATCAATATTTAGTAGAGCCTCCTTTTGCAAAAATTTCAGCCTCTAGACGCTTCCTACAGTATAGCCACTAATGAGTGTCTGGATCCTGGATGAAGGTTTATTGGACCATTCCGTTACAAAACATCTCTAGTTCAGTGAGGTTTGATGGTTGCCGAGCATGGACAGCCTGCTTCAAATCATCCCATAGATTTTCAATGATATTCAAGTGTGGGTACTGGGATGGCCATTCCAGAACATTGGACTTGTTCCTCTGCATGAACGCCGGAGATTTTGAGCAGTGTTTTGGGTCGTTGTCTTGTTGAAATATCCAGCTCCAGCGTAACTTCAAATTTGTCACAGATTGTTGAACATCATTCTCAAGAATCCACTGATATTGAGTGGAATCCATGCGACCGTCAACTTTAACAAGATTCCCAGTACCGGCACTGGCCACACAGCCCCACAGCATGATGGAACCTCCACCAAATTTTACTGTGGGTACCAAGTATTTTCCTTGGATGTTCTTTTGCTGCCATGCATATTGCCTCTGGTTATGACCACAGCACCTTATTCCAAAATGAAGCCAGCTTGTCCAAATGTGCTTTTGCATACCTCAAACGACTCAGCTTGTGGCATCTGTGAAGAAAAGGCTTCTTCAGCATCACTCTCCCGTACGGCCTTTCCTTGTGCAAATTGCGCTGTATTGTTGACCTATGCACAGTGACACCATCTTTGAGAGAGCCTTTTGTAGCCTTCCCCTAAACCATAATCATTTGAGAGTTGTTTTGAGGCCTCCATGTTGCCACTCTTCAGCGGAGAATAAAAGAGAAGAACAACTTGCATTTGGCCGCCTTAAATCCCTTTTGTCATGACTGGATGCACCAAGCTTAATGAGCTCATCAAACAAATTTTGTGTTCCAATTACTCTGTGTTGATTAGTTACAGGTATTCAAAGCAACAAAATGACAAGGGTGCCCACATTTTCGCACAGCCTATTTTTCACATTTGATTTAATTTCATACAAATGAATATTACTACACATAAAACCTTTTATGGATAAATGAATGACATGCCACTGTGATCATTTTCTGTGAAGACAGAGTCAATTATTATGCAACCTCAGAGGGGTGCCCAAACTTTTTCATACAACTGTAAGGTAACATGGTTATCTAAATATGTTTTGTGTTAGCAAATAATACCCCATTGAAGTCAAATAGCATCTCTGGATGCTATGGGGCTGTCTTGGCTGACACGTCTCTGCAACATTGCGTGGCGGTTGGGTCAGTACCTCTGGACTGGCAGACAGGTTACCTGGCCAGCCAAATGATATCTCTCTGTATTTCCTATACAGCGCGATACCAAAGTCACTCTTAGGCAGCGGAAGTTCCTCCTCAGTTTTGAATCAAGATGGCGCAATCTCTGATTGGTTCACTTAGCTGTCTGTCTACGCGCAGCTGCAGCGCATTTTGGACCAAGCGTTACCAGACTCACCGCTGGTACAGCGATGAGTCATGGATTCTTCCAGGCAAGCAGACAGGGGTGGTGGTCCCTCTTTTTAAGAAGGGGAACCGGAGAGTGTGTTCCAACTACAGGGGAATCACACTCCTCAGCCTCCTCTGCAAGGTCTATTCCAGGGTACTGTAGAGGACAATCCGACCCCGTGTCTTAGACTTAGATAAACTTTATTGACCCACAAGGGAAATTGATCCACAGTTGAACCACAGATCCAGGAGAAGCAGGGTGTTTTTTTGTCCCACTCGCAGGACACTGTACCAGCTCTATACTCTCTGTTGAATGCTCTATTCCACGTGTGACAAACTGGGGGTGCTCCAGGAGTATGGGTTCGGGGACCCTTTGCTAAGGGCTGTAAGTAGGGTGACCATTCGTCCGGATTTCGTCCGGACAGTCCGGTTTTAGAGCTGTCTGTCCGGCCGTCTGTCACGTGTCCTCCTTTTTTACATTTTGTCCTCCTTTCGGACCCTCATTGGCCACCCTTGCATAAATCGTCATAAATCCCCACCCATTATTTACATTTGCTACTCTGCGATGTTGTGTCGTATGCAAACATTCGCGATGCGCGCCGCGCGCCGCTGATCCAGCCCGTCAGCCCCTCGTATTGTCCGCTCTCTATCTGCGCTATCAGCCACTCTTTGAGCTGCAACTTGGCTCCTTCTTCCATCTTCATCGCCTTATTACTGTCCCTTAAAATTTTGTTTTCTTTAGTGCCGTGCGTAACAGGTTTCGCTTACGTTTCCTCTCAATGTAGACAGTTAAAATATGTTACAATATTTACATTACGGCTTTCATAATTGCAAATAATATTTGGGGGATTTTGTGTGAATTACACAAATCCAGATAGCGAGATCTTACCTTTTAAAAGGCCATGCCATCATATGCCATGGCATATGATGGCAGGGCAAAGACTGTTTTTTCAGTGAATTAGTGATGATATCATCTTGACCATAATTTGCCACATTTTTATTTTTGATGGGTGTTTCATGTTAATAAATATATGCTGACTTCATACATTATTCATAATCCCCCCGAGGGGAAAAAACAACAACAACAACAACAATGTGTCCTCACTTTAGGGCCTTTGTCCTCCTTTTTGGACACAAGTGTCCTCCTTTCCTGTTTCATGCCGGTGGTCACCCTAGCTGTAAGTCAGACCTGTTCCCAGTGCATGTTGGATTCCGCCAGGGCTGCTCTATGTCACCGGTTCTGTTCATTGTATTCATGGACAGAAATTCTAGGAGCTGGATGGAAAGTCCCTGCCTTAAAGGGATATGCCACCCCCAGGTCAAACTTGGGCATCTCCCCACAGTCCAGAGACTAAAATAAGTGATGAAAAGCGATTTCCTGGTCACCCAGCCATTGTCCGAGTCTGTCAGCACTGACCGCCGCGCGCAGCTGCAGCTACTCCGCGTTAGACTGGAGTCTAACGTCGCCAGAGAAAGATTTTGGCCAAAAGGAATTAATTTGCTCGATGCTTTTCCCAATTACTTTCTGTGTAGTGCGCATTCATATCGAGTGCAAATAAATGTGCAAATCAACACGGAGAGCTTGACTTGGTCATTTTGGGTGGGAACTATTTTTCAGTGCGGAAAAACCAGCCGAAGCACACAGGGAAATCCCTGTTACGCACCACGTTGGGAGTTCCCCTGTTACGCAGCGTGGTGTGTGCTTCGGCTGTGTTCCCACCCAAAATGACCAAGTCAAGCTCTCCGTGTTGATTTGCACATTTATTTGCACTCGATATGAATGCGCACTACACAGAAAGTAATTAGGAAAAGCATCAAGCAAATTAATTCCTTTTGGCCGAAATCTTTCTCTGGCGCCGTTAGACTCCAGTCTAACGTGGAGGAGCTGCAGATACCGCGGCGGTCAGTGCTGACAGACCTGGACAATGGCTGGGTGAGCAGGAAAACGCTTTCCATCACTTATTTTAGTCTCTGGACTGTGGGGAGATGCCCAAGTTTGACCTGGGGGTGGCATATCCCTTTAAGTGGAGGAGTTCATGTATCTCAGCAGCCTCTGCAGTGATGCGGTCGCTGTATTGGACCATTATGGTAAAGCAAGAGCTGAGCCAAAAGGCAGTCGGGTCATTCCAGAATTGGAGGACATTTTACGTCCCACCCATCAAATATTAAATAATCCACATACAAAATACTAAAACATACAGTTTCTGAGTGAATTTACTTGTCCTGAGACCAAATTAAAAAAAAACTAAGAGAAAAGAATGCTTGAAAATACTTTTATAATACCAAATAAGTCTGGAGTTCCCCCCAAAATGCCATTTTCATCTTGTCCCGCCCCTCGAATGGCCAAATTGAATCTCAAATAAAACAGTTAAAATTGAATTGAAATTTCTTGTTTTTTCTATAATTTGTTTCATTGCCATCTCTTGTAACTGTGGGAACATTTGTTTTAATAGACATAATATTTCAAATAATAATTATTATTCATGGAACATGTGTCCCACAACCTGCACCAACCCTGTTACCAGAACATTTTTAGTCTGGTAGAAGAAGAAGAAAACAGAAAACCACATGATCCCCTGGACTTGACGTCATCAAACAGTTTTCCAAAAGAATGGGCAGAGCAAAGGTTTGTCTTCTCTTCTATTTTTCATATTTTTATAAAACAGTTATCCTTGATTGAATGTCTCACTCTGCCTCATGCAACCCTGTTATGCAAATAATCAGAATAAAACAATTATTATTTTTTTCCTTTACATATTTGCATAAATAAGTTTTTCCTCTTGATTAGTAATAACAGCTAAACAGCTTCTATTCCTGAGATAAAGTGAACATTAGCGCGATTTTGCAACCCTGTTACCTGCAACCCTGTTACTGTGATTAGAGGAAATAAATAAATAAACCAAATAAATCATATAATAAAAAATTTACCATTGACCGTCAGCTGAGCTAATCAAGCATTTGATAGTTTATTATCTATTATTGATGAATATGTAGCAGAAAATCAGAAAAGTGAAGGTTTATTTTTCAAGAATTTTAAAGCCAAAATGTCCTCCAATTCTGGAATGACCCAGTCACTTCACCTATGGTCATGAGCTTTGGACCAAAAGGGCAAGATCGCAGGTACACACAGCCAAAATGAGTTTCCTCCACAGAGTGGCTGGGCGCTCCCTTAGAGATAGGGTGAGTAGCTCAGTCATACAGGAGGAGCTTGGAGTAGAGCCACTGCTCCTCCACGTCAAGCGGAGCCAGCTGAGGTGGCTCGGGCATCTGTTCTGGATACCTCCTGGACGCCTCCCTAGGGAGGTTTTCCGGGTATGGCCCACTGGAAGGAGGCCCAAAAGGACTGCCTCGGGGTTCCTCTGGAAGAACTGGAGGAAGTGTCCAGGGTGAAGGAAGTCTGGGAGTACCTGCTTAGACTGCTGCCCCTGCGACCCAGCCCCAGGTAAACAGAAGAAAATGGATGGATGGATGGATGGTTTTATACAGATTACAGTCTAGTCCCCTCTCCCTCCGTTGCATCTTGAGAACCAAACATAATCATCCAATCAGATTTGTTTATTTCAGTGACCCATGTGAAATGAAGGAGCTCATTGGTCATCATCATTTGCAATTGTCTCAGTGTGTGTATATGCATGTATGATGCACTGACTGTTTAGGACTACATAAATACAATCTAGAATTTCTCTGCATGAGTCTGTCGGGTTCTGTCGGGTTCACTGGAGATCCCTGTATTCTGCAGACTGGAGCTATTCATCTGGGACTCTAAAATAAACAAAAGACATCTGTGTTTTGTTTCCAGGGTAACCTTTCTGATTGGAACCCCTGGCCGATAGTAATCCGATTGGTGCTGGTTTGTGCACGATATCGGATCGGATTGGCGTACTGCGATTTCACCCGGAAGTGGCAGGAGGCGCCGACGCTGTCATAAGTAGCGATTGTTGCCAGAAAAGTCAGACGAAATCATGGCTGCGAAGAAAGAACGCACAACACGTACACCAATGCTGCTCCGTCAAACTCCTCGAGCGCCATCTTTGTGTACCGCCACATAGTTTGTTGTGTTTTTATTGAGTATCCATCACCCGGAAGTAGTTGGACTACAGCGCCATATAGCGTAGCGGAGCCGGCCAGGTCGCTGACCATTATCTGATTGCACAACTTTCATGTGCACTCGGATTGGACAACAGACCACCCACCAAGTAACGGGATCGGATTTGGAGAAATCCAATCCGATCCTACCATGTGCACGCAGTCTATGTGAGTCAGCCTTTTCCCACATGAAAATCATTTAGCCCAAGTACAATTTCACCATGACTGATGATCATCTAGAAGTGTGCTTGAGGCTGTCAGCAGCTCCTGTCCGGACTACGCATCCCGAGTGGGATCATCAAGAGGGGGAAAGGGAATTTTTCCAACCAAAATGGGTGGTTGACATCTTAGTTTTTATTGACTGGAATGACCACAGATTTCATCTCAGAGCATCTAGAATTCAAAAAATTCAATTCAGGTTTGAGTCAAATAGTTAAAAAAATCACTTCACACATACAAAAAGGGCTAAAAAGGTTCACTGCACCACGAAGGGTGAAGGCAATTGGGCTGGCCGGTCCTGCCAATGAGGTGTCCCTTATTTATTTTTCAGGGAGTTGGCAACCCTAAGTGCAACACTTACAGTATCTGCCCAGCTAGGACCCTGGCAGTGGGAGTGGTCAGTCTGTGACATAGACTTCTATAGACCAGTCTGTGGCTGTGACACAGCAAGAAATAACGAGTGGACCTGGATGAAAACAGGAGCACAGGAGGAGCCAGGACTAAATGCAGCTCCAACACTTGTGTTTTTACACACCACACACCAGAGGTGCCCGACTCCACACATGACATGAAGCCTACTTGCCAAACCTGAGCCCAACCCAAAATATTCCCTGCATTTTTGTGTAACGGGGACATCTTGTAATTGAGAGCTTGCTCTTAAAGGGAGAGTGCGTTGTTTTTTTTGTTTTTTTTATGTTCATCTGTATGGTTTTCCTTCTAAACGTTACGTCCGGTAACACCGGCTGACAGTTTGCGCTCAGCCCAGGTAATTAGGTCCGGTAACTTCGCAGGGACTCGTAATGAAGCTTGTTTTTCTTCTCAAAACAAAACATTTGTCCGAAAGGTGATATATTTGCGTCCCAAACAGTTGTCCACGAAAAATTCAGCAGCGTATTTTCACATTCGCATATCTGGTCTCGATTCGTATCACTGCGCTCACATTAGCTGCCTGTTCACTCGTAAACTTCCCCTTACGGCGGACCGCATCCGTTGTTCACTTCTACTAAAGGTTAACAGGCTAATAATAAGTAATAGGTGCGCAGTGATACGAAGTCACAGGTTAGCAGTGTGGATGGTCCATGTGGACTTTCACAGGCAGAATAACGGCACCTGATATTGTCAGATGAGTTACTCACTTGTGTTGTGCCTGCTAAAGCATCTCTCCCTTGCTCCTTTCGCTCTTCAGACCTCCGTGTGCACATATCTATGTGCGTAAACAGAGCAAGACCCCACGCACATATAGACATAAAAATATAGCGCTTTTCCACCTTTAAGGCACCCAAAGCGCTTTACAACAAGGAACCAATCACCCATTCACACACACACATTCACACACCAGTGTACGCAGACACTGGGGGCAAGGTGGGTTAAGTGTCTTGCCCAAGGACACAACGGCAGCATTCATCTGTGGGAGCTGGAATCGTACCAACCAACCTGTGGGTCAGTGGATCTGACCGCTCAACCACTGATGTTTCTTATGTCAAGAGCGGGATTTGAACCGCCAACCTTTGGATCAGTGGACAAATGCTCTACCAACTGAGCTACTGCCAATAAAACGCTAAAGCTATTAACTCTTGAAACATTGTACTAGCAAAATACATTTGAACATGTCCTTAAACATATTTACTGTTCTAATTATCTGGCCCCAGTTTCAGTCAGCACATTTCCATTGAAAGTGGCATTCCTCTCCCAGGTGCATTCCCTCACTGTCCAGTCCTCTCCTCCTTATTTATGACATGATGACCTGTGTACATACACTACCTTTGGACTGCCTGTATAAACCCAGTGTGGGACTGCCCCATGCTCTCTCTCTCCCTATTCTACCTGATCTGCTCTCCTCTTTAAAGAGTTTCGCTCAAGATCTCGATTTCGTTCACACCCAAATATTTCCACAACAGTGAGAACACACTTTGGCTGTATATGCAAACACGCACTGCCTAAATATTCAGATGTACAAGTAGGCCTACGATAACATAATTTAGTCATGTTCTAATAAAGAGAAAAGTCGTTGCTATAACTTTTATTTTTGAGTTTAACCTTGTTTAATCCTGCGTGTTGGGGTCCTTTACACCAGTGTTTCCCAACCTTTTCTGTCTTGTGTACCCCTGAGCCTTTTTGTCATACCTCGAGTACCCCTGACTCATACGTGTGGATAATTCTCCAAAAGTAGAACGTGACACAACAGATTATTAAATGAAAATCATTTTATTTCATCTCCTTAATTTGAAAATGTAATTCTCAGCCATTTTCTCTCTTTTCCTTTAACTCAAATTTACTCAAATTAGAATAAAAAAAATTCTAAAAAAATCTCCCCCTGCACCTGGCAGCGACACTGCCGAGTACCCCCTGCAGTGTGCTCGCGTACCCCTAGGGGTACTTGTACCACTGGTTGGGAAACACTGCTTTACACACCCAAAAGCATGTTCATTTTACATTTAAGTCAATTCAAGATCAAACTTTTTTTTTTTTTGCACCTCTGCAGTACCTAAACATAACTCTTCTGACTGTTCCGTTTTCTTAATTGCCCCCCACTGACTGAACGCCCGAATGGTTTCTGCTTCTTGTGAATGATTTTGTCGCTGTGGAAGGCGTCCGCTTGTGGGCACGGCAGCTTCCCTATGCATTTGTGCACCAACAGTCACTCTTTTGACTGTTCCTTGGACCTGAGGCACATGTTGCTGACAGCACACTGATATTTATTGCTTTATTTGTGTATCTTCTGGTGATAGATTAAAAGATCTTTTGAAATTTGTTTACTACAAACTGAGCATTTGACCTGATGGCGCAGACTTGATCTTGATCGTGACGTGGCCTGTGGAATATGCATACTGGAGCTCCCTCTTTGTTCTCTACAGTCAGAACTTGTAGCTGTTTGTCTTATTGACTGGGATGTGGTCTCTTTTAGTTTTGTCCAGTTCAAAATTGCAGCTGGTTGAATCTTGGAAATGCTCTCTCTTGCTCTTGGTTCTGCTTCGTTGGCACCTGCAGCTACTAGTCTCCTTATTGTTTGGGATGTTCTTTCTCTCGGTTTGTCGCAGTCAGACCTCGCAGCTGATCGGATCTGGGATTTGCTGGTGTTTTCCTGGTCAACATCTTGTGCTCCTCCCTCCGGTTCAAACTTTGTTCCATCTTGGTTGGTGGAGTCGGTTTGAGTGAAGTTAACATTGGTCATCAGCTCTTCGTTGTCCTCTTCATCATCATCATCATCATCATCATCATCATCATCATCATCATCATCATCATCAGATATGAATGTCACACACAGCTCAAGTGGCTGGAGCTCCTCATCATGGACTGGTTCTGGGTTGGAGTCTTCCTCTGGTCCATGTGTCTCTTCTGAGGAGTCTTCATAGATGAACGTATCTGTGCATAAACAAAGGGTTCATTAAAGGAAAAGTAACGTTATTTTACAAGATCTGAGCCTTCTTTCGGTAATAAAACAAGTCGTTTGACTCACCCATATCACGTTCGTGTCATTTGGCGCTGTTTGAAGAAAGTTATGTTGTAGCGTATCCGTTAGCATTTGTATTCGGGGCATTACTTTGCGGTCTCCAAATAACACAAACTTTAGCACTTTTCAAATCATAGAAGCCCGATGTCTTAATGTAAGAATTCGTTTGAAGCAAAAGTGGCCTGTAATCCGAGATTTATCCATAGTTTTCAGCTTTGCGTTTCATGTTTGGGTCCCAGGAGCAGTCCGCGCATGCGCACTGGCGTCCTCATCTACTCGAAACTATGGCTAAATCTCGGATTACAGGCCACTTTTGCTTCAAACGAATTCTTCCATTAAGACATCGGGCTTCTATGATTTGAAAAGTGCTAAAGTTTGTGTTATTTGGACACCGCAAAGTAATGCCCCGAGCAAATGATACAGCACCATGTTAACGGATACGGGATCATTACTAGAACAGAACGGCTCAACATAAGTTCTGCGATACTGCTCCAACTGACAGAAAAATGCTATGGGTGAGTAAAACTACTTGTTTTATTGCCGAAAGAAGGCTCAGATTGTTAAAAAACGTTAATTTGCCTTTAAAGGGCCCGTAACAAGAGCTAGTCTGCAAAATTAACTTTTTAGAGCTGTGAATCATGGTATAGTTGTTTCCTTCTCATTTACCCTCCAAAGTTGTATTTAGAGTGAGACATGCATGTTTGAATGAATTCTTTCACAATGAAACACTGCTCTGAAGGTTTGTTAGTTCTTGTACCTTATCATTAATGTTCTAATGTTCTAATGTTCTAATATTCCCCCTTTGACACATGTGTCAGTTTGGTTCAGAGCAGCATCCGCTTAGGTGTCTTCTATTGTAAGAGATGCTTTAGTTAAATTGTAACACTGAATAAGAAACATTTTGTGAAGCAGCTGGCAAGTCGTATGTTTGGCACCAATGTACCTGGAGGATGTGGAGGATATTTACGTATTCGGATTTCTGATAGCTGGACATCTGTTGATTGGCCTGGGATTGTCCATGATCTATCGCAAAATTTGTAAGCTGGCAACAAGTAAAGAGTCCCCCAAGCGGTCTGCAGTAATTTCGAGCCACTGTGAGGCCGTGGGAGTTCTCGTGAGAGGAGTACATCAGAAAGTGGTACAGGTTGAGGACCTTTTGGAAGGGTTTCAACTAGGGATGCAAATTATCGATTAATTCATTAATCTATAGTTGATTGACCTTATCGGTCGATTAACGATTAACTGATAAGCGGCGTTTTTCACCTGAATTTGAGTGTTTCAATAGGGTCTTTAAGAATATAAGCTATAGTAACATAACACTGAGTCATAAATATATCATAGTATTATTATATTGTATATTCCTCAATTAATTATTCCTTAGTAAAAAGCAGACAAATGTATTGATGATGAATAACAAAATACAGTAATCCCTCGCTCTATCGCGGTTCACTGATTTATTTATTTTTTTTCAAATTTTTTTTTTTATAGTGTAACATTTTTTTTATAGTGCAACATTGTGTTCTGCATCCTGATTGGCTAAGAGACTAGACCAGGACTAAACGTGGACTAAACCAGGTCTAGACCAGAACTAAACCAGGTCTAAACCAGGACTGGGCCTGGACTAAACCAGGACTGGACCAGGTCCAGGTCTAGACCAGGATTAAACCACCACGTGCCACTGCTGGTTTCGTGCGGCTGGTTTGTGGCTAGGGCTGAGAGTATGCATTCCGGGCGCCGCGGTTCGAGGCCCGAGCGTACACCGGGGCTGCTGAGCAGTGCCGTTGGCACCTGCGGCCAGCTGTGAGTCGAGCTTGGCGCAGCGCGGTGCGCAGTTGCCTTGTTTCGTGACCACGCGGGTGCGCGTGTCCGCGATTAGCGATTAATTGCAATTAATGCATTTTGTTTGACCAACGTCTTGATCGACAATTAATCGTAAGTCGATTAATTGTTGACATCCCTAGTTTCAACCGAAGGAAACATCTCGACGTTTGGATCACGGGCATGCTTACCGAACTGGGCAAAAGCAACGCGGCACAGTTTGTTCGCCAAGGGGAACTAATGAGATCTTTCATGAATCTTCATGGGGATATGAAAATGGGGGTCTGGCAGAACCCGGGGCCCAGCTAAATTGCTCGCTCACCTGGGGCTCTAAAAATGTATTTCATCATGCTAAATTAATCCCTCTGTAAAAAATCTGTCTCCTGTGAAAATCTGTCTCCACAGTTATCTTTGTTTTGACTTAGTTTCCTTGCATGAACACTCCCAAAGCCACAGATGTGGTTTTTATCATGAACTCTACAAAAAAAGTGGCACACACATTTTGGACTATTCACACTGATATGATTAAGTAAAATGTTTCCCTGTCTTTTTAGAAAGGTCTGCTCTCTGCTCTCAGTTTCAATCAATTTCATTGATTTCTGATCTGATCCCTGCCCCACCCTTCCTTCTTGTCGCCAATGAAAAAAACACCGTATGTTACCTGTCCAATTGTTTTTCTGTCATTACATGTTGTGAATAATTGTCATAGATTGTATTGCATCTTTTCCATTCTGCATCTCCCAGTCGGCGGTGCACATGGCCCCTCCCCTCGCCGCTCTATCACAGTCCTGCTAGTGATAGGTTCAATGCACATTAATGAACATAAGTATAAAACAAATGTAAATGTGCCGAATTTTAGCTACAAAGCTAGTACATGTACATATGGTTGTTTTTTGACAATAAAGCAAACTATGACTATGATTCGTTGTTAGTGTAGGATTATTTCATTGGATGTTGAAGAAAATAAAATAAATTATGCAGCATCCGTATCTCCTGAAATTCAAGAAATCAGAGGCTCATCGTCGTTAACGATGGTCAAGTCAGTCAGTTTTTTATGATCATGACTGGCTTTGATAAAGCCTTCATTTAGTTTTTAAAGGGATAGTGCGTTTTTTAAAATGTTAATCTGTATGTGTTTCCTTCTAAAAGTTCCGTGTGTTGACACCGGCTTACCTCTGACAGTCTCAGCTGATCCCGGTTCGACTCGCTTTCTGGAGCCCACGTAAGTAGGTCCGGTAACTTCCCTGGAACATGAAATAAAGCTTGTTTTTCTTCTCAAAACAAAACATTTGTTAGAAAGGTGATATATTTGCGTCCGAAACAGTTGTCAACGAAACATCCAGCAGCATATTTCACATTCACGTAATGTCTCTCTCCACTCGTATCACTACGCCCATGTTCACCTTCAGCGGATGTCTACGCCGAAGTTTACAAGTGAACAGGCTGATAGAGTTAACATGGGCGTAGTGATACGAGTGGAGAGAGACAATACGCAAATGCGAAATACGCTGCTGGATGTTTCATGGACAACTGTTTCGGACGCAAATATATCACCTTTTGGACAAATGTTTTGTTTTGAGAAGAAAAACAAGCTTTATTTCATGTTCCAGGGAAGTTACCGGACCTACTTACGTGGGCTCCAGAAAGCGAGCAGAACCGGGATCAGCTGAGACTGTCAGAGGTAAGCCGGTGTCAACACACGGAACTTTTAGAAGGAAACCCATACAGATTAACATAAAAAAAACAACAACAACAACAACACTATCCCTTTAAGAGAGCTCATTAAAACATGCTGAATTTCTGGAAGAACCAGAAAACATGCTAAGGAATTGTCTGGTACCAGCTGGACTTTTAGGACATGTACATCATTAAAACTCAAAAGGCAAAAACACAAAACAAACATGAATGAAAAAGGAAATATAAAGAAAAATTGGGCCTCATTCATGAATGTTTTCTTAAAAAATGTTTGTAACTTCCACTGAGAGAACTCTGCGCCAGATTCACAAAGCGTTCTTAAACAGCCTAATTCCTTCTTAAGTGACAGTTGCGCCAAATTCACCAACACCCAGCTATGAACACCTCCACATTTATAACACACATATGGGCAATATGGGATTGGTATTTTGACATGTGAAAGTGCGAAGGAGGTCGTCATGTGGAGTGCGTTTACAGACTACGGCTGTTTTACAGACTCAGCTACGATTTAAGATGTTCAAACTCACATAAACACACTCGGGAAGGGAATATTATAAGTCAGTAATTTATTGAAATAAGTGGGCCCTTTCATCATATTTGTCTTGCATTCACACTCTGTACTTAAGATTAATTTTCTATATCAGAATTTTTGTTTGTCTTTTCTTCTTCATTTTACCACAGTTCAGTACAGTAAATTTATATTTTTCTTTATACATTTTATGTTCCAAGGCTAGATATGACGATGGCACAGTCTTCACATTGTTTGCGGTTTCCAAAACATTCTACATTTCAGAGCTGACAAGGACAGGGAAACCAGAGAAATCAATACATCAAATCAAATCAAATCAGTATGATTTAGGCTACTTCAGACTGAAAGTTTTGAGTCTGTGGATTGCAGTCGTTACATTCCTTTGGACTGGAACTGGATCAAGACCAGTGTCCATGTCGACAACATGTGAAGTTCTCCTAAAAATCTTTTCCTGTTTGTTTGATTGGCTCTCCTCCCATATTTTGTTTTAGCACTTTCAGAGCTTAAAAGATGAGCAGTCCGTGAAGTATGCTCCAAAGGAGAGGACAGGAGTGGGGTAGGGCACTGTATTTGCAGCTTAGTTACAGCAGCATGGTGGTACACACATGAGAATTCGGAGCCAAAAGGCACCAGGAAGTGGTTTCACCTCGGGAGTAAATTGGTGTAGGATTGCCATTGTTTGTAGATATATAAAGTGAACTCAAATGAAACAGTCTCGCAAAAGCTCACTGGGCAAAACTTGTGAACACAGAGAACACAACAGACTCATGCGGCGAAAGTCTAGATGATGTGTATGTACACAGTAAGCGTGCGACAGAAACACACAGTAAGCGTATGAGGTGCCGTTTGTAAAGCATTTCATTCTGAAATAAACTCCAACATTTTTGGCACATTTAGCTTTAAATAATGTCCAAAAAACAGGTGTGATTTTTTTCAATTACTTTCTTGCACATTTAAAGCAAATATTAAATACTACACGCAACAGGACTACAGATGAAAAATAGCCTCCTGGCTAATTCTGGCATATTGACAGAAATGTTTATGAATATGCACTGTCCTGAAATAAATAAATAAATAAATAAGTGTAAATATTAAATGTTAAATGCAAATGCTAAATATAAATCTAAATGAAAATATTAAATCTGAATCTAAATGTTAAATCTAAATGTTAAATCTAAATGTTTCGTGTGAATCTAAATATTTAGCTAATATGTAAATTGAAAATCTACCAAAGTAAGAGTTCCCGGAGATCAGAGTGTGTTTATAATGTCAAATAACCAGGGCGGAGGGAAATGGGCGGCTCCTGGTCGTGTGTTATAATATTATGATAATATAACTATATAAAACAACTATAACAACTAACAACTATATAAAACAAAAAACATGTGAAGTCACCATTTTGTTTATGAACATGAATCTTGTGACCTGCATTAACTATAGCCAGACACGAGGGGGCGCACATGGACTGTAACACTGGCTTCCAGAAAGGCTCTTATCTGCCCGCCCCTCTCAACCAATTAATAGGCCCGTGCACTGCACTGGCGGTCATAGTCATAGTCATAGTTTGCTTTATTGTCGAAAACAATCATGTACATGTACATAGAGAGAATTCGAAATGTCGTTTCCCCACTAACCAGGCAGGACAGTGATAGAGTGGGTAGGGGAGGGGCCACTGCGCATGCGCGCGCCGCCGACTGGGAGATGCAGAGTAGAAAAGATGCAATACACTCAGTGACAATTTAACAACATGTAATGACAGAAAAACAATTGGAGATATAACATAACATACGGTGATCTTTTTCTTTGGCAACATAAGGAAGGGTGTGGGGGGAACAGATTGGAAATCAATGAAATTGATTGAACCGAGAGCAGAGATCAGACCTTTCTAAAAGACAGGGAACATTTTACAATCATGTCAGTGTTGTGAAAAGTCCAAAATAGTGTGTGCCACTGTTTACGTAGAGTTCATGATAACAAAACCACATCTGTGGCCTTGGAGTGTTCTTGCAGGGAGGCGAAGTCAAAACACAGATAACTGTTGGAGACAGATTTTCACAGGGAGACATAATTTGCAAAGGGATTAATTTAGCATGATGAAATACATTTTTAGAGACCCAGGTGAACAATTTAGATTGAGCTTGGGTTCTGCCAGACCCCCATCTTCATATCGCCATGAAGATTCATGAGAGATCTCATTAGTTCCTCTTGGCGAAACAGACTGCGCTGCGTTGACTTTACACAGTTCTGTAACCATGCCCGCAGGCCTGGACTGGCCATCTGGCATACCGGGCATTTTCCCGGTGGGCCGACAGTCCTCGGGGGCCGGTACCGGTGCTGTTTTTTTTTTTTTTTTAACTTAGAGCCCGGTCACCGGCCCACAATTTAAAGGAGGCGGCCCATTGGTCCATCTTCAATATAGACAGTGGACTAAACCAATCAGGATATAGAGAGCGGTCCCACCCCTCTCTCTGCGCTGAGCCCCGCCAGTTTCATAACTGTTGAGCGAATGAGCGGGGAAACACGGAAACGCGCAAGAAAGGAGGTGCGGAGAATTAGCGGGCGGCACCGGCTATGGATCCTACACACGGGCCGTGACTTTCATCTATCCATCTCTATATAACACACTGCACAAGAGGAATAAAACAGCAACACAATCAACAGCACTGTCAACAGGACTTATTATCGCCATATGTTTGATGTTATCCGGGGACATCCACCCGTGCCCGGGCCCACACCACTTCAAAACGCCGGGAGAGGCTCACCCACTCGCGGAGGAGACACGCGTCACTCCTACCTTACAGGTATGCTCTTTACGTACTCCTCCGTGTTCTTCGGCACAACATCCTAATCCTCTGCTTACTCTGTGCCCGTCGCCAAACGCGACTGAGCTGTTTGTCCGGGGAGTTGACGGTGATGTTGTGGATGGCGCGGTACCGGGGCGGTCTGTCGGTGAGCTGCACGGGGAACGGCCGGGCCCGCGGGTGTGTGGCGGCGCATCGGAGAGTAGCTTCCGTCGGGAGTCCGTGGGAAAGCTGCGCGCTATAGCCTCTGCATCAGCGGCTGACAGCAGACCAGCGGCACCAGGCGGGGTCGTGCCAACGGTAAACCCCAGAAACCCAGTTTTTAAAAACACCGCATGTTCAAGTTTTTTCAAACACTCAACCAGTCCAAAATTATCTGGGACCCCAGTGCCAAGCCAAAGGGACTATTATGTGGACATCTAAATGTTAGAAGTATATGTAACAAACGTGAACAGGTTGAACATCTCTTATGCGAATCTAATATCGACTGTTTTGGTATATCTGAATCTTGGTTAAAACAAACATCTGCAGAAGCTTTAATAAATATGCCGGGATATCAAGTCTTTAGAAAAGACAGAGAGAGGGGCAATGGTGGGGGAGTCCTCCTGTACAGTAAGAACACCCTAAAATGTAAACAGACTGGCCAAACAATACTGTACTCAATTTGATTCCATTGGTGTGGAAGTCACACTATCCAATGAAATGTACGTGAATGTAGATTCAATGAGGAAAAACGCTTCGTTTCCGCAGGATGAAATCCAAGTTCTCGGCGAATTTCACCTGGGGGTGTGGTCGCAAAAAAGGCATGAATAATAAATGAATGTTGCTGTACTGTGCGAGCAAGTGGTTGCGATGCAGTAGCTGGTCAGCCAGCTCTAAAGTTTGAGTGCCCGAAGTATCTGCAGTGGGGTACTAGCCCGGACTATGTTGTATTAGCTCTAGTGATTATTTGCCTCTACTAAGAACATAATTCATATTAACAAGAATCCATGTTCATGGTTACAACAAGGTCACCCTAAATCATTGAATCATTTATTGTTTCCCTCATGATATTAGCCCACTTCAGCACACAGTAAATGGATTGGAGACATAGTTAACTTGCTAGTGGGCAGCTAACTAAAAAAAATAAATGTTTAGATGGAAATCTACAGTGGTCTATCTGCTTGATTATATTTACATCGAGTCTAAACAACAAACCATGTTGATTGAATAGATAATACTCCCTACAACTGTATACAGCTGGTACTGAACATCATAGTTGATACTGTATTTTATATTTGACTACTACTTTTCTATTTAAATCTGATTTTACATATATATTTATTATCATTATCTTATGTATATAATTGTGTCTCATCTGACACAGGTCTATTGATCTTTGGTGCTTTTCCATCTATTTTTCTTTTTGTTCTTTTACCCTCTGTTATATATCATATATCATATATTATATTTGATGAGTGAGCGACTGTACCCAAAACAATTTCCCTTGTGGATCAATAAAGTCTAAGAATACACTTTAGGTTAACAAGAAACCTTTTAATCATGTAAATGTTTCCACACTACTGACTCCACTGGTGGCATCCATATTGGTCAGATTTTTTTTTTAGATAGTTCCACAGTTTTTCCAGGTAGTTCCCAATATTTTTATTTTTAATTTAGGTTTTCTATTTATCATTTAATTAACTGTAATAATCTGTCCCTCTTCCTGTCTGGTCGAGCCAAGCTGTTGAGGAGAGAGAAGAGAGAATAGACTACTTTTCCCATCCAGAGCCTGTTAGAATGTAAGAATTTTTAAATCACCACCCAAAGCAAGATGCTACAAACCCTGTAGTGAAGAAGGTGTTTCCCCTCGGCCAAGACGTAACAATAGTAAAATACATTACTTTGGGGAACACAAACATAAATTAGTCTGTTGTGCTCCGCTAATTATGAGGGGCCGTTCTGAACCAAAAATGCCAGGGCCGTTTTTTTGTCCCAGTCCAGCCCTGCATGCCCGTGATGATATCCAAACGTCGAGATGTTTCCTTCGGTTGAAATCCTTCCAAAAGGTCCTCAACCTGTGCCACTTTCTGATGTAATCCTTTCACGAGAACTCCCACGGCTTCACAGTGGCTCGAAATTTCTGCAGACAGCTTGGGGGACTCTACTTGCTGCCAGCTTACAAATTTTGCGATAGATCATGGACAATCCCAGGCCAATTAACAGATGTCCAGCCATCAGAAATCCGAATACGTAAATATCCTCCACATCCTCCAGGTACATTGGTGCCAAACATACGACTTGCCACGCACGATAAGAGTCCCTCGCATATCCAGCAGAAAAAGTACCATCCGGACACGCCGCTTCTCCCGGAACGGCACTCCTCCGTGAAAAAAAGAGTATCAATCGTGCTGAGGGTCCAGCTGATCACATCCATATTTTAGAAATTTGGAAAATCTGCTCCAAAAAGCGAGAAAATGACGAGAAACAAGAGAGGCACGCAGACAACGGAGCAATAGATAAGAGAGGAAAGAGAAACACGTCCGCTCTCTCTCACGGTCAGAACAGAAGTCGCCATGTCTCAGTCAACCTTGGCCGATAAGTAGAGCCGTTTTAGCGGCACTTAAAGGAGAATTAACGTATTTTACAATCTGAGCCTTATTTCCGCAAACATATGCCCCGAGAACTCACGTTACGGATATCACTAAACTAAAACATCTCTGGAAGTGCTCCATATGACACCAAAGTACTATGGGTGAGTAAAACAACTTGTTTTATTACCGAAATAAGGCTCAGATTGTTAAAAAAAAAACGTTAATTCTCCTTTAACAACTTTTCAGCTCTTCCAACAACAGCAGCCACCACTGGCCCACCACCACAGCCCACCTCGGTAAATGTGCTTTCCAAATCACGTTATTTTGTTACGGTGTCACTTACTTGCGCAGGATTAACTTGATGTGGTGAAGCATAAGAGTGTCTGTTTGATACAACTTTTATTCTGAACACAACAGCTTATCCATCCATCACATCATGTGCGGATGGATCATGGACACTCCTGCTCACCCACTGCACCAGACCATAGAGGGACAGAGGAGCTCATTCTCCAACAGGCTCCTACAGCTCCACTCAAACAGAGAGAGATACAGGACGACATTCATACCATACTCCATACAAGTGTACAACAACTCACCTTATGTAACAGATAATACTCCCTACAACTGTACAACAACTCACCTTATGTAACAGATAATACTCCCTACAACTGTACAACAACTCACCTTATGTAACAGATAATACTCCCTACAAGTGTACAACAACTCACCTTATGTAACAGATAATACTCCCTACAACTGTACAACAACTCACCTTATGTAACAGATAATACTCCCTACAACTGTACAACAACTCACCTTATGTAACAGATAATACTCCCTACAACTGTACAACAACTCACCTTATGTAACAGATAATACTCCCTACAACTGTACAACAACTCACCTTATGGAACAGATAATACTCCCTACAACTGTACAACAACTCACCTTATGGAACAGATAATACTCCCTACAACTGTACAACAACTCACCTTATGGAACAGATAATACTCCCTACAACTGTACAACAACTCACCTTATGGAACAGATAATACTCCCTACAACTGTACACAGCTGGTACTGAACATCATATTTGATACTGTATTTGTATTTGACTACTACTTTTTTATTTAAATCTGATTGTACATATATATTTATTACCATTATCTTATGTATATAATTGTGTCTCATCTGACACAGGTCTGTTGCTCTTTGGTGCTTTTCCATCTATTTTTCTTTTTGTTCTTTTACCCTCTGTTTGATATTGTATATTATATTTGATCAGTGAGCTACTGTACCCAAAACTATTTCCCTTGTGGATCAATAAAGTTTGTCTAAGTCTAAGTCTAAGTTACAAACGGCACCCCATATAAACAAGCCTCTAACGTCCAATCAAAAGAGCTCTTACTCACCACATCTCTGCAGCAGGATCCGCGGCTGCAGCGCCTCCAGAACCCTCCACTGCTGCTCCGTGTCCTCCTTCAGACTGCACTTTCTGTCCTCCCTCAGACTGCGCTTTCTGCCCTCCCTCAGACTGCGCTTTCTGTCCTCCCTCAGACTGCGCTCTCTGTCCTCTCTCAGACTGCGCTCTGTGTCCTCCCTCAGACTGCGCTCTCTGTCCTCCCTCAGACTGCGCTCTCTGTCCTCTCTCAGACTGCGCTCCATGTCCTCCCTCAGACTGCGCTCCGTGTCCTCCCTCAGACTGCGCTTTCTGCCCTCCCTCAGACTGCGCTCCGTGTCCTCCCTCAGACTGCGCTCCGTGTCCTCCCTCAGACTGCGCTCTGTGTCCTCCCTCAGACTGCGCTCCGTGTCCTCCCTCAGACTGCGCTCCATGTCCTCCTTCAGACTGCGCTCCGTGTCCTCCTTCAGACTGCGCTCCGTGTCCTCCCTCAAACTGCGCTTTCTGTCCTCCCTCAGACTGCGCTCTCTGTCCTCCCTCAGACTGCGCTCCGTGTCCTCCCTCAGACTGCGCTTTCTGCCCTCCCTCAGACTGCGCTCTCTGTCCTCCCTCAGACTGCGCTCCATGTCCTCCCTCAGACTGCGCTCTGTGTCCTCCCTCAGACTGCGCTCTCTGTCCTCCCTCAGACTGCGCTCTCTGTCCTCTCTCAGACTGCGCTCTCTGTCCTCCCTCAGACTGCGCTCTCTGTCCTCTCTCAGACTGCGCTCCATGTCCTCCCTCAGACTGCGCTCCGTGTCCTCCCTCAGACTGCGCTTTCTGCCCTCCCTCAGACTGCGCTCCGTGTCCTCCCTCAGACTGCGCTCCGTGTCCTCCCTCAGACTGCGCTCTGTGTCCTCCCTCAGACTGCGCTCCGTGTCCTCCCTCAGACTGCGCTCTGTGTCCTCCCTCAGACTGCGCTCCGTGTCCTCCCTCAGACTGCGCTCTCTGTCCTCTCTCAGACTGCGCTCTCTGTCCTCCCTCAGACTGCGCTCTGTGTCCTCCCTCAGACTGCGCTCCATGTCCTCCCTCAGACTGCGCTCTGTGTCCTCCCTCAAACTGCGCTCTCTGTCCTCCCTCAGACTGCGCTTTCTGCCCTCCCTCAGACTGCGCTCCGTGTCCTCCTTCAGACTGCGCTCCGTGTCCTCCTTCAGACTGCGCTCTGTGTCCTCCCTCAGACTGCGCTCTCTGTCCTCCTTCAGACTGCGCTCTGTGTCCTCCTTCAGAATGCGCTCTCTGTCCTCCCTCAGACTGCGCTTTCTGTCCTCCCTCAGACTGCGCTCTCTGTCCTCTCTCAGACTGCGCTCTCTGTCCTCCCTCAGACTGCGCTCCATGTCCTCCTTCAGACTGCGCTCCGTGTCCTCCCTCAGACTGCGCTCCGTGTCCTCCCTCAAACTGCGCTTTCTGTCCTCCCTCAGACTGCGCTCCGTGTCCTCCCTCAGACTGCGCTCCGTGTCCTCCCTCAGACTGCGCTCTCTGTCCTCTCTCAGACTGCGCTCTCTGTCCTCTCTCAGACTGCGCACTTCTTCTTCTAGCTGCGCCACTGTTTCCTCAAACATCGCAAAAAGTTCCCACGCAAAAGCAGTGCTGCGTGCGGTCACGAGAGCACGCAGCCTTGCTCTCGGAGACTTTTCACCGTCCCGCGGGGAAACGGCATGGGTTTGGGTCTGCAATGTGGTCCTCATGTTGGCCGTCTGTGGTGGACTCTCCGCTCTGCTCCGTGTCTCTGTCCCTCTGCTCCGTGTGAAGGACTCTGGTGAAGGACCCTGCTCAGTGAAGGAATTTGGGGAGGAGTCCTCTGCTCAGAGACGGACTGTGGTGAGCAGTAGTCGAGTTGTAAAATGAAACCAGGGGGGTGATGACATTTTTCATTTATGTGACTGTTCGCTTCTTTGTATTTTCCCCACCGAACGGGGTGTCAAGAGAGCACACTGTGTTATAACTCGTGGTATTTATTTATTGATTGATTGATTGATTGATTGATTGATTCCACATGCAGTAGGTTATAAACCTGTAGGACAGAAAAGGCTATGATGTAAATCGTGATAGCAACCAATAACAGCAACATAGTAGGCCTAATATATAATTATATAAGCACAGCATATTATAAACATAGATATATTGAAGAGTTTGGATAATTTTCACCTTTAAGTTTGACACTTCATTAATTCAACAGTTGCTTTTAACCTACAAATAGTGATGTGCTTGTTTTGCAAATGTGCAGCGGCTAGAAGCATCCTGTTTCAGACCGCAGTCAGTCTCGTAAAAGCAGAACTGAAAGTTCCCCGTCTCCAGTTAGCCACAATTATGCACATTTGAAATTTACATATTCATGAGTTGTAATGTAAAACTACTGGGCTCTCGGGGTAGGTGTGCTCTCGGTGATGCTCTACTGAGTAAACACAGGTTGTTCATAGAGACCAGAGACCCAGGTATACCTGTTTAGAAATATTGTTAGGAAAATAAATTTGGTTGATTGAAGTTCTCGAATCCTGGTAATCTTTAAATGGTATGTGCTAAAAGCTTTTAGGGAGATCTTGTTACCTCTAGGAAAAGTTAAAATATTATAACTCCTTATTCCAGTTTGAACACGCTAAGAGAATTTGACAGAAACAGACAGAGGACAAGTAATTAATCTTTGAATTGTTTATTGTTTCACATATTGGAAAAATCGTCAAATTCTTCAATATATATATATATGTATATATATATATATAAAATATATATATATATATATATATAAATATATATTTTTATATATATATATATATATATATATATATATATATATATACAGTGGTACCTCACCTTACGAATGACCCAACAAATGAAAATTTCAAGTTACAAAACGCCTTCACGGTAAATTTTTGTCTCTAGATACAAAAGAAAATTCCAAGTTACGAAACGCGAAATCTCAAAAATTCAAATAATGTGCGCTCAGCCACACACATTATACACTTTTCTCAGACTGCATTTAAACTTTTCTCACATTTGTCTCTGTTTAAACACTCAAACTTTCATAGATTTTCAACAAAATGTATTAATAGTGAAGTGTGGGGGGAAGACTGCGCGGACACGTGTGCGCAGCATGACCCGGCGCGGGGCTGACAGCAGGTCTAGACCAAGGTCTAAACCTGGACTGGATCAGAACTAAACCAGGACTAAACCAGGACTAGACCAGGACTAGACCAGGTGGATTAAAGCGAGTTTCTCACGAGTCACAGCTGAGGCGAGCAGCGAGGAGGAGACCGCAGGGAGGAGGGGACCGCACGCAGTGTGAGCGCATGTGAGCAAGAGCCATGCAAGAGCCGGTGGTCTAGAGGAGCCGCGGTGGTCTGGACTAAACCAGGACTAAACCTGGTGGTGTGAGATGTGTCTATATTGTGTCTATAGCTCAGTGCAGAAGAAAGAGAGAGTGAGTGAGTCTGTATGTATGGCTCCGCGGAGCTGTGGAGCGGGTCGGTCTGGGTGTGTGTCCGCGTGTGCTCTCTCAGGGGAGAGACAGAGACGGCGATCGGGCAAGTAGAGGGTAAAAAGGTGCTACTCCTACAGTGTAGTGAGCTAATAAAACCCCACTCTGCAGCAAAACCACTCCCTTTTATTTGCATTCTCATCCACCGCAAGCGCACGAGGGCCACAAGGGAGTTAACCCCGGAGGGAACGCTGTCTCCGGCCCTGGAGAAGACGATCTCCCCTGTGCTCCCCAACCACGGTTAGGGGACAAGAACAGGAAAGGTTAACACTGGACTAAACCAGGAGGAGCCGCGCTCACATGCGCTCACACTGCGTGCGGTCCCCTCCTCCCTGCGGTCTCCTCCTCGCTGCTCGCCTCAGCTGTGACTCGTGAGAAACCAGGAAATAGACCCGCACGCGGCGCTTTAATCCACCTGGTTTAGTCCAGGTTTAGTCCTGGTTTAGTCCTGGTTTAGTTCTGGTCCAGTCCAGGTTTAGACCTTGGTCTAGTCCTGCTGTCAGCTCTGCGCGGGGTCATGCTGCGCACACGTGTCCGCACAGTCTTCTCCCCCCTCCCGCTTCCCCCCACACTTCAATATTGATACGTTTTGTTGAAAATCTATGAAAGTTTGAGTGTTTAAACGAGAGACAAACGTGAGAAAAGTTTAAATCCAGTCTGAGAAACCAATCAGGACGCAGAACACATTGTTACACTATAAAAAAGTTACACTATAAAAAAAAAAAAACCTTGGATCGGGGCCTTGGAACGAATCAGGCTTTTTCCATTGAAATAGCTACTCAACTTACGCATTTTTCACGTTACAAAACCACTTCTGGAATAAATTAATTTCGTAAGGTGAGGTACCACTGTGTATACACACACATGAATATATATATATATATATATATATACACACACATGAATATATATATATACACATATACACACACACACACACATATATATATATATATATATATATACATACACATTAATATATATATATATATATACATACATACACACACATGAATATATATATATATATATATATATACACACACACACACATATACACATAAATATATATATATACACATATACACATATATATATATACATACACATAAATATATATATATATATATATATATATATATACACACACACACATATACACATAAATATATATACATACACATAAATATATATATATATATATATATATATATATATATATATATATATATATATATATATATATATATATATATATATATATATATATATATATTAGGGGTGTAAAGATTAACCGATTTGGATCGGTTATCGGTCTGTGACCTCTGCGATCTGAGTGTACCGATCAGCGGAGCCCGGATCGGTCCAAATTCACTACGAAAGGTCCGATGCACCGGATTTACGGCCAAGAATCGGTTCTCGGCTCCTGAGCGGTCTCTCTCATGGCGGAGCAGCCGCGCTGTGTGTGTCTGCGTTCTTTCGCGAACGGTGGGTGGTTCACTTACCTGGGGTTGAAGCTTATTGGCCGGTTAACTGCCAATCATGCGAGCGGCGCGGGCTGTATGCGAAAGCGAGCACAAAATGTTTGCACTGTATAGCCGTGTCCCAATTCGCATTGTGCGGAGGGCGGGTTTCCCGCCGCCTCGTCTCGTCAGGAGATCTACTCTATCGGTAAGCTAAGCTAAGTTTCCTTTTATTGAGCTGTTGTTAAATTAATTTGGTTTTTTTGGACATGGTTCCTATACGTGGTTAACTTTTGTGCCAGTGTTGTGTCGCGTTGATAAAACTTTCACTGTCGGTCTGATGTTTCACTATCGGCTCAGTAGTCTGCATAGCAGCTATAGACCATAACACTTGTATGATTCTAGCGTTTTTATTGTCACGGTTAGTGGATTGGGTGATTTATTTAGACAACATTCATGTATTGGCAATGTATATTTGATTTGGGCTAAAATTGACTTGGCTAATTTACTTTTGTGTGGAAAATACAATGTATAATCAGAATTGGTGCATTTCTGTATTAAATACTTATGATTTGTGTGTATAGAAACATACTTCACACACACACAGATGATTTTTGTCTCAAAGGAG
Organism: Paratrypauchen microcephalus; assembly: GCA_036785185.1. Classification (NCBI taxonomy): domain Eukaryota; kingdom Metazoa; phylum Chordata; class Actinopteri; order Gobiiformes; family Gobiidae; genus Paratrypauchen; species Paratrypauchen microcephalus. The sequence goes on along the minus strand of JAVJIX010000027.1, from coordinate 8,011,691 downwards.
ACTGAGGTAATGTTATGAGATGGAGAGAAAGTATTATTCAGTGTTAAGAGCTCTCTTTGATTTTCTTTTTTTTTGTTAAGAAAAGTTAATTACAGGCATAAAAAGACATGTTGGATTTAACATGCTAGTGTTTTCTATAACTGCCTAGTAATATCTATCTTCTTGTCAGTGATATGTTGCACTTTTATACAGTTACTGAAACTGTGACTGAAGCACTAATTCTGATTCATTCAGATTTTTGCCTTTAATCGGCAACTTGCTTGTTTTATAACTACTTTTTTTTTTTTGATATCTAACCTTATCTACCTTTGTACTGAATCGAAATTAACCGAACCGGATCGGATCGAATCGTATCGAATCGAATCGTACCGGATCGTTTACTAATTTTATGAATCGTCCCTGAATCGAATCGTAGCCTGTGAATCGAGATTCGAATCGAACCGTTTTGTGAGTGAAAGATTCACACCCCTAATATTAACATATATAAATACATATACGCACGCATTCATACACGCACAAATCCTAAACATTGAAATACTGACATGCATCAATACTGACCATACATTGTATTCCCACACAAAAGTGAATTAAGTGAAATAATTCCAGCCCAAATCAATTATACACCACCAATACACAAATGTTGACGAAATAAATCACCAAATCCACCAACCGTGACAATAAAACACCGCATCACACGCTTGTTATAGTACATAGAGACTACTGAGCCACGGACACTATTGAGCCGCCAGTGGAACAATGTTTAGTCAACGCGGCACAAGCACAACACCGGCACGAAAGCCACGCATACGAGCCATGCCTATAAATAACGGCAGCACACCAAATTAACTTAAAACCAGCTGAATAAATGAGAACGGCTCAGCTCACCGGCAGCGCTGTCGGTACCCGATGTGGGCGGAAGTACCCGATGTGGGCTCTGTGTTCGCACATGTGCAGTTGTGGCCGTTTCCCAATTCAGCGACGGCACGCTTGTGAGTGTGCACTCGGGCTGTCGTCGAGACGGCACACACTCGCTCTGTCCTTAGTGCACTACGTTTCTCACATGGCCGTCTGCGAAATGGAACAGGTCCCGCCTGACTAGTAATACTTGGAATTGGGACATGGCCGATGTTCCCCCTAATTTTTAATGTGTCTGAGAAAACACACTCACTCCACATCCGAAATGCCCCCCCCCCCGCGCGCGGCTCGCACTTTGCAGATATAAAAAAAAAATGACCCCGCGGCTGAATAAAAAGCGGAGATCCGCTAAAAGCTCTTTCATCCCTGATTTACAGTGCGCTGCATAAGTTTTCTTGTGCGCTGAGAATGTGCGAGCAGTGCGCAGCTTAGAGTAAACGCTGGACATGGCGACACTGTAGAATATCCAGCATTACAACAGCAAAGGAAATACAGAAGTGTAAGGGGAAAAGCATGTGAACGGTAATACAGGTGCCGTGAACTATGCCGTTACGACCACCGTCACACATGTTTAGTGTAGTTTATGAAGAGTTTCATGTAGCATAGTTGTAGGTGAGGTGAACCAGTACGTGGCCGTTTCCCAATTCACCGACGGCACACTTGTGAGCGTCCTTGGAACGGGATATGCGTCATATCCGGCGCGATTGGGATTGGGAAACGGCCCGTGTTTTGTTGTACGGGTTTCACGACAGTGCCCGATTCGTTCCTTGCAGTTGGTTTACGGCTCTGTCTGCAGATTACCTCAGGGTGGTTGTCTCGTGTGATTTATCTATCTTTTTTATCTATCTTTTTGTATCTTTATCTTTTTTATACATTTTATTATTATTATTATTATTATTATTATTATTATTATTATTATTATTATTATTATTATTATTATTATTATTATTATTATTATTATTTTCTATTTGGAGGTAAATTAGCACCTTAGCATTTGCATTTTGTTAATTTTATTTTTATTCCTCATGTTGTAACATGTCCTCTGTAATGGACGTCGGGGACATTTTGGTGTTAAATCCACGTGAAGTTAACAACCAACAAAAACATTTTTTTAAGGTTCTACAGTTGCCTCAAAAAGTTCTTAGACTCGCTTTTAATTTCATATTTATTTATTTTTTATATATGATGTATTTTTTAATACATAATATAATACATTAATTTATTTATTTGAGTATTTATTTACATACTTATTTTTATTTTTGATGTATAATTTATTTATTTATTATTTATTTATTACATTTTTTATCTTTATCTATCTATCTATCATGCCGAAAATTGCCTTGTGTCTGTCGTAAATAAAATAAATATTTTTTTTTAAAAAGCCCGAATCGGGCAGATAAACCCTCCTTCTTCCTGATACGTCATGATACGTCATTATACGTCATTGTGCGCATGTGCAGAACACACAGAGGCCACATCGGGTACTTCCGCCCACATCGGGCACCCACAAGCGCGTTGCTCTCTCGACAAAATGACATATAGTGCCCGCTTCCGCATGTGAAACCGCGCCGCGGCACCCGCGCACATGATTGGCAGCAAACAAGCCAATAAGCTTCCGCTCCAGGTAAGTGAACCACCCACCTACTAACCCGTGACTTTAATCCGTGTGTGTGTGAGTGCATGTGTGTGTAAGTGAACCCGTGATTTAGCAAACGCAACAGTGACATTTTCCAGTCATTTTAGGGTGACTTGCTAGACATGGCAAATTCTAAATCCCATCTGATTCATAGTTTGCATTCTCAGTTGCATGGCCTCCACAAGACAATACTATTTATCGGGAAGAAACAACCCCCCTGGTGAAAGCGGCACATTCTGAAGGCAACAATCTGAGTAATTCCACGTTAAAGATCTCCTTGTGGAACAGAAAGGAACTAATTTGGCTGACATTAAGCCCTCCCCCATCACTGACATGACTGTGGTGTTTCAGGGCAGGGCAGAGTTAGAAGGTACTTTGTTAAAATGGAAATGCTTTTATAATAAAAAGTCCATATAATCATTCAATAATTCAATATTGCACAGGATAATATGTTATCACACTCACACACACACACACACCTTAGTCCTGGCTTAGACCTAGTTTAGACCTGGTTTAGTCCTGGTTTAGACCTGGTTTAGACCTGGTTTAGACCTGGTTTAGTCCTGGTTTAGACCTGGTTTAGTCCTAGTTTAGACCTGGTTTAGACCTGGTTTAGACCCAGTTTAGTCCCGTTTAGACCCGGTTTAGACCCGGTTTAGACCCGGTTTAGTCCCGGTTTAGTCCCGGTTTAGTCCTGGTTTAGACCTGGTTTAGACCTGGTTTTGTCCTGGTTTAGACCTGGTTTAGTCCTGGTTTAGTCCTGGTTTAGACCTCGTTTAGTCCTGGTTTAGACCTGGTACACTCAAAAAAAGGATTCTGGCTGATTGTCAATTTTACACAAATGTCGCAAGCACTTTCTACCCAATGTTGTCACATTAGCAAAATGAAAGTGAAAACATCCTGTAAGATTGACTAGGCAGTTATTCATAGATTATGTAATGTTGAAAGAACGCGATGCAGTGAAGTAATTACTCCTAACTACCCAGAATGCCACGCTCCACCCTTTCGAATTGAAGACCAGAGGAAGAACAGCTCTCCTTCCATGGAAGGAAACCTCTTCCAAGAAATCCAAATCCTTAAACATCCTCTTATGAAACAAATCAAAACTCTGAATAAATCAGTAATATGTTAATATCATAATCTTATTTAGCAGCTGCACATGATATTTTCGATGTTTGCTGTTTTTAGTTAGCCTACAATGTACAATTTATTATGATTATTTATTTATTATTATTTTTTAATATTATTTTATTTATTGCCCTCAAGACACAATTTTAAATGCTGTGTTTTTCTGAATGGCCTGGGGCGGCACGGTGGCTGAGTGGGTAGCGCTCATGCTTCACAGCAAGAAGGTTCCGGGTTCGATCCCCTTTCTGTGTGTGTTCTGTGTGGAGTTTGTGTAGTGAGACGCGCACCTTAACCAGCGGGCCAATCACGTAGCGCCCCAAGCCTTGATGAGGGAGACTGGTTTCACCTGTTGCACTCTCTCCTCACCTCTGGCATCCAACACGGTGTAGCAGCCACTGGGACAAGAAGGCTCCGTGTTTTATATTAACTTAAACCCGCTCAATTCCCGGTCTACGGTCGTGACTTGAAGCTGCGGCACGTTGCTCCGTCCTGCCTTATTGGTGAGTGGAGACGTATTCGTTCATAAAACTGGTTACGCTGGGTCTAAACCGCTACTTCTGTAGGCAGTGTCTGTGTGCGGGCTGTCCCTGGCGGGTGCGTGTACAAGCTGTATTGGGTGAGTAATAAACCGGGATTTCATTCCTAGAATGTACTCGTTCTGAGTTCCCTTATCATGCGTTGCTCCGGCAGGCTTAGGCAGAGCAGGTGTGTCCTGCGTTCCACCCCCCTCTCGTTCCGAGCGGAGCGTCTCCTCGGTGAGTGCACGGGGCCGTGCCCATTTATTAAATCTCCCTGTTGGGTCTTAAATCTACCTTTTTTCAGGCTTTTGAGTTCCCCGCGGGCCTCCCCTGTGGGATTGGGTCATCCCCTCTGGAGCTAGCTTTCCCCCGGCGGAGTTTGTCGCTCCTCTGGGCCTGGACGCCTCCTACCTTCGTGGTGTCGGCCCCTAATGGACAGTACCATTGCCGTATTCACCGGTCGAGTTATAATTTTTTTTGGTTAATATTTTATTGTGTGTGTGTGTGAGTGAAAGGAATTGTAAACATTGTTTAAAACATTTTAATATGGAATAATAAATTTTTGTATCATTTTGTAAACTGGTGTCTTGCCTACTGCTTATGAATTACCCCCCCACTCGGTCACTACATACTTGGCGTTGCTGGCAGGACCGGGCTTGAATTTTATGGAGGCAAGACACCATTTTAATATACTTTTTTGTGTGTAAAATCTTGTTTTCAGCATTGACAGTGTTTTTCCTTTTTCTGTAGCAGTGTTATACATGTGAGGCAGGAGACCAGTAGTAGCAGCACACTGTTTCATGTCATTTTGATTGTGTTTTTGCATGTTATGTTTTGGTTTGCTGTGTCTATTTAGTATTTAGCTGTGTTCTTTATTGCATGTTTTGTTTTTAGACATGTACATAATGCTACTCTGTTTCTTCTAGCTCTGCCAATATTGAAAGCACCTTGCTCCAGATAAAAGTGAAACTGCATTTTTAGTAAGTTGTAGCGCGTTTTTGTAAAGTGAATATGGAGGGTCAGCTATTGGAGTTACAGGAAATGGTCATCCAGCTGAGGGTTGAGAATGAACGGCTGCGCCAAGAGCGCCTATCTGCTTCTGATGCGAGTGCAGGGACGTCCTCTGCACCCACTGCACATGGTGTTCCCTCACAGGTTACCGGGGGTGTTGACCGACTGGTTTTCATCCCACGGGATCGTAAATGCCCCATGTTTAGGGGTAAGAAAGGCATTAGTTTGGGCGAGTGGTTAGAGGAAGCAGAAGCATGCATGCGGGCCAGACATTTATCTTTAACTGACCAAGCATTTTTTCTTTTTGACCATTTGGAAGGGGAGGCTCGCGAGGAAATTAAATTTAGATCTGTAGAAGAGCGACATGACCCAACTAGGATCATTGCGATCTTACAGGAGCTTTATGGATGTGCAGAGTCCTATGTTGCCCTGCAGGAGGCGTTTTTTCTCGGCGACAGCAGGAGGGGGAGACTTTGCTTGAATACTCCCTTGCTTTGAAGTCTTTGATGGAAAGGGTGAAACGGCGCGCTCCAGATAATGTTCCAAATTCTGAAATATTGTTGCGTGATCAATTTGTGGAGCAGGTTTTAGACTGCGCGCTTCGTCGAGAATTAAAACAGTTTGTCCGTCGCACGCCTACAGCTACGTTGTTGAATGTCAGAGGTGAAGCAATGAGATGGGAGCGTGAGGGGTTGCCATCGGGTGTGCGTGGCCGGAGTAATTCTGTCCCTTCAGCCTTGGGTTTTCAATGCATGGTGCAGGGTGGCCGCCAGCGGTTGGATCCGCCGGCCTCTGAGGTTAGTGAGATGAAGGAGCTGCTACGACGTCAGCAGGAACAATTGGACAAACTGACGCAGAGCATCACAAGGCTACAGACTACTCACTCGCGCCACCGTCCCCAGAATTTACGCAGCCGCTCCCCTCGTCCAGGTCCAATAATTTGTAACCGTTGCCAACAGCCTGGACACATCGCTCGGCATTGTGATGGACCACGTGTTTCACATCCTCCGTTAGTGCATAATGATGTTCATCCACCACAGTCGTCGGAAAACTAATGCCCACCATGCTGCCGAGCCACAGCTCAGGTGGGGCATCCACTGGCTCCGAAGACGCAAGGATTATGTTGGAAGACGTTCCGAAGTTGATTTCCATGTGTCCCCACCTTGACGTAGGTATGGGTGGCGCCCCTGTACCTTGTCTTGTAGACACAGGATCTATGGTTTCTACAATTACAGAAAGTTTCTTTCGCACACATTTTGAACCCTGGGGTGATGAACGCCTTAAAGCCTGTCATTGGTTAGAGCTTAAAGCTGCCAATGGGTTAACTATCCCTTATATTGGGTATCTTGAACTTGACGTTGTTCTTTGTGGGAAGTTGATGCCTCAATGCGGTGTTTTGGTGGTGAAGGATCCACCGGGGCGGATTGCATCTCAAGTCCCCGGTGTCCTAGGAATGAACATCATTAGTAAATGTTACCGGGAGCTGTTTGGTCAGTATGGACCTACCTTGTTTGGAGAAACGTTGGTGTCGTTTCCAGCGCCCTTAGCTGACGCTTTGCAGAAATGTCATGTAGCTAGCATCAGGCCAGTTTTAAACAACTTGGGGAAGCAAGGGTTCGAGGAAAGAAGGCTTGTCGTATACCTGGAGGAGCAATGAAGATTGTAACGGCGACATGCTCAGAATATTTTTCTGAGGGGACCGTGCTATTTGAGCCACCGGAATCTGGCTTACCGGCGGGTCTTCTGGCGTCTCCCGCCTTGGTCCGCGTTATTCGGGGAACTGTTTATATCCCCGTGGTGAACGTTGGGGTTACTGAGGTGCTTCTCTATTCTCGTACTGTTATTGGCACTCTGGATGATGTCAGAGTTGTCAGCCTGCCCACCGGTGTTGAAGTTTCATCTATTTCTGCCCAAGTGGCGGGACACACTGGTTCCTCAGTCCTCGGTCAGATTGAGTCGATTGACTTTTCACATTTGTCTTCTGATGACCGCAATGCGGCTTTTTCTCTGCTTCAGAAGCATGCGTCTGTCTTCTCCGCTAATGAACAAGACCTCGGCTGTACGAATCTCATCTCTCATGACATCCCGTTGCTCGATGACATTCCTATTCGGCAAAGGCATCGCCGTATTCCACCTTCTGAATATGAGGTTGTGAAAGAGCACATCAACCAGCTGTTGGAAACCAAGGTCATAAGGGAGAGTTCGAGCCCCTATGCTTCACCAATAGTGCTTGTCCGCAAAAAGGACGGGAGCTTACGGCTTTGTGTAGATTACAGACAACTAAATTCCAAGACGAGGAAGGACGCATTTCCACTCCCACGGATAGAAGAAACATTGGATTCTTTGTCGGGTGCTTGTTGGTTCTCCACAATGGACCTTGCAAGTGGGTACAATCAAGTGCCAGTCACTGAAGGAGATAAGCCTAAAACTGCCTTTTGTACCCCCTTCGGTTTGTTCGAATGGAACCGAATGCCGTTTGGTCTTTGTAACGCTCCCAGCACTTTTCAGAGGCTGATGCAGCGGATTTTTGGAAGTCAGCAGGGCCAATCGTTACTTTTATATCTGGACGATATCGTGGTCTTCTCTTCTGACACCCGCCAGCACCTGGAAAGGTTGGATGGAGTGTTAAGCAGGCTGCATTTGGAAGGTCTTAAAGTCAAGCTTTCAAAGTGCAATTTCTTCAAGCAGGAAGTCAATTACTTGGGTCATGTAATCTCTGATCGTGGTGTGTCTTGTGACCCTGAAAAGGTCAGAGCAGTGGCTGAATGGCCGGTTCCCACCACGGTTTCCGAACTTCGATCCTTCATCGGATTTGCAAGTTACTATCGACGTTTCGTGGAAGGGTTTGCGAGGCTAGCTGCGCCCTTACATCGGAAGGTGGCTGAACTATCAGGCAAGTCCAAGAGAACTAAAAATCGTGATATTGAGGACTGGGACCAGGAATGCCAGGAACACTTCGAGATCTTGAAGATGAAGCTTATAAGGGCACCTGTACTGGCATATGCAGACTTCACTTTGCCATTCATCCTTGAGGTGGATGCAAGCTTTTGTGGCCTGGGAGCAGTGCTCTCTCAGGAGCAAGAGGGAAAAGTGCGTCCCATTGCCTATGCAAGTAGAGGGTTGCGAAGAACTGAACGAAACATGTCAAATTATAGTTCGATGAAGCTTGAACTTCTTGCTTTGAAGTGGGCAATCAGTGAAAAATTTCGAGAGTATCTTCTTGGCCACAAGTGTGTGGTATATACAGACAACAACCCGTTGAGCCACTTGTTGACTGCCAAATTGGGAGCTGTCGAACAGCGCTGGGCTGCGCAACTCGCATCTTTTGACTTCGAACTGCGCTATCGGTCTGGGAAAAGTAATGTTAATGCAGACGCCCTGTCACGCCAGAAAGACCTTAACCCAGAGAGGACATGGCTGCTTTGGGCCCCGGGTCAATGGTGCCAGTTTCTTTACAGCAGGCGGCACCTTTGCAGATGGTCGAGGTGACTCAGACTGTGGTGTTTGCTTTGCCTAGTCATTCCCCAAGCGACGTTAAGGCCCTTCAGGACGCAGATCCTGTTATTCAGGAGGTAGCAACTTTTTGGAGACAACGCCGACTGCCAACCGCAGAGGAGAAGAAGAACTGCTCGGCTGCTGCTTTGGTTTTATTCCGGCAGTGGGACCGCTTAGTTGAAAGAAATGAATTGTTGTATCGTAAGATCTACCGCCCTGAGGGTGGCGAGGCCGTGTTTCAGTTGCTCCTACCCTCGGCTATGATTGAGGAGGTGTTAACTCACTTGCATCAAGATCATGGACATCAAGGGGTCGCGAGAACACTTGCACTCCTGCGCTCACGATGTTATTGGCCAGGGATGTCAAAGGTTGTCAGTGATTGGTGTAGGCAGTGCGAACGTTGCCAGATCGCGAAGGATGCTCGTCCAGCTGCTCGCGCTTCCATGGGCCATTTGTTGGCCTCCCGACCTAATGAGATGCTTGCACTTGATTTCACTTTGTTGGAGCCCTCGCAACAAGGGTTTGAGGACGTGCTTGTCATTACTGATGTTTTCAGTAAGTATACACTGGCCTTGCCGACAAGGGACCAGCGCGCTTCGACAGTGGCAGAGATTCTGGTCTCTGACTGGTTTTCTAAGTTTGGTGTCCCCTCCCGAATTCATTCAGATCAGGGACGCTGTTTTGAGAGCCTGTTGTTGCGACAATTGTGTCATCTTTATGGGATCTCCAAATCTAGAACAACGCCGTACCATCCATCCGGCAATGGGCAGTGCGAGCGATTTAATCGCACCCTGCATGACTTACTTCGCACGTTGCCTGTGTCTAGGAAACGTGACTGGAGTTCCTGTTTGCCACAAATCTTGTATGCCTACAACACCACCCCCCACCAGTCTACTGGCGAATCTCCCTTCTATTTGATGTTTGGTCGAGAACCAAAGCTGCCAGTTGACTTTTTGTTGGGCCAGGCTGAGGACCCTCTTGATGGCGACCCCCATGAATGGATTATGGAGCACCAAACCCGCCTAAAATTGGCGTTTGAGGGGGCGAAGGAACGGTTGAGACATGCTGCTGAACGCCGGAAGGTTCTGCATGACCAACAGGTGCATGATAAGCCCCTGGAGGAAGGAGAAACTGTTTTGGTGCGCAACACTGGTTTGCGAGGTCGCTGCAAAACCCATGACCGGTGGTCATCAGTCTTGCACATTGTTTTGCAAGCGCCAAGGGACGGCGGGGCTGTATACACCATCGCTCCACTGAATGACCAGGCGAAGGTGAAGCGGGTCCATCGCTCTTTAGTAAAGGCGTGGATTGGTGTGACCCCTTTGGAGGCTAACCCGAGTGGTGTTCCCCCTGTAGTTGGGAACAATCGTTCGCTTAGCGGATCATCTGGTGAGGACTTGTGGTACATTGAACCTGGACAACCAGTTGCATTAGAGCCAGAGCTTGGCATGTTCAGTGGGTCCAGCAGGTTGAATCCTACCCAGTTACAGCCTCAGTTGGAAAGGTCTGACGCTGCTGCCACTGGCCTTCTGACAGCTTCAGAGCCACCTTCATCTCCTGCGCTAGCCGATGGCCCACGGAGGTCGGCGCGTTCCACCGCTGGTTGCCACCCTAATCCTCACAATTTGCCTCGTTCTGTATTGGACAACCAAATTTGGGAGTCGGCCATTTGGTCTAAGACAGTCGATCGTCGGGTCGACGATCCAACTGGGGGGGCCAGAATGTAGTGAGACGCGCACCTTAACCAGCGGGCCAATCACGTAGCGCCCCAAGCCTTGATGAGGGAGACTGGTTTCACCTGTTGCACTCTCTCCTCACCTCTGGCATCCAACACGGTGTAGCAGCCACTGGGACAAGAAGGCTCCGTGTTTTATATTAACTTAAACCCGCTCAATTCCCGGTCTACGGTCGTGACTTGAAGCTGCGGCACGTTGCTCCGTCCTGCCTTATTGGTGAGTGGAGACGTATTCGTTCATAAAACTGGTTACGCTGGGTCTAAACCGCTACTTCTGTAGGCAGTGTCTGTGTGCGGGCTGTCCCTGGCGGGTGCGTGTACAAGCTGTATTGGGTGAGTAATAAACCGGGATTTCATTCCTAGAATGTACTCGTTCTGAGTTCCCTTATCATGCGTTGCTCCGGCAGGCTTAGGCAGAGCAGGTGTGTCCTGCGTTCCACCCCCCTCTCGTTCCGAGCGGAGCGTCTCCTCGGTGAGTGCACGGGGCCGTGCCCATTTATTAAATCTCCCTGTTGGGTCTTAAATCTACCTTTTTTCAGGCTTTTGAGTTCCCCGCGGGCCTCCCCTGTGGGATTGGGTCATCCCCTCTGGAGCTAGCTTTCCCCCGGCGGAGTTTGTCGCTCCTCTGGGCCTGGACGCCTCCTACCTTCGTGGTGTCGGCCCCTAATGGACAGTACCATTGCCGTATTCACCGGTCGAGTTATAATTTTTTTTGGTTAATATTTTATTGTGTGTGTGTGTGAGTGAAAGGAATTGTAAACATTGTTTAAAACATTTTAATATGGAATAATAAATTTTTGTATCATTTTGTAAACTGGTGTCTTGCCTACTGCTTATGAATTACCCCCCCACTCGGTCACTACATTTGCATGTTCTCCCCGTGTCTGGGTGGGTTTCCTCCGGGCACTCTGGTTTCCCCCATCAACCCAAAACATGCACCATAGGTAAATCCTCCAGCTGAGGTCCTGACCAAACCGAAGCAAGAAGATCATGGAGATGGTCCCCGGGCGCAGGAATGTGCTGCTCACCCATCCTAACAGGATGGGTTCAATGCAGAAATGGAATTTCCCCACTGTGGGACTAATAAAGGCATAGCTTTTGTTGTTTTTACCTAGCTTTATAGCCTTTTCAATGTAAGCTTAACTGTAATGCTTTGAAATTGCTTGATTAAAACATGGAAAGTATTTCCACATTAATTAATAACACATTTCCAACATTATGAGCTCTTGTTGGATCAACTTGAGAGCATTGGGAATAATCAAATAGAATCAAACATGTAGGTTGAACATTATGAGATCCTGTTGGATCAACTTGATCGAATCAGGTTTGGATACCCTGACTCAGTAATGTTGGATCAACCCAACTAAGTAAGGTTACATGAACTTAAGGTAATCCTGTTAAACCAACAAAGTTGCCTAATGTTAAAAACAAGAAAGGTAATCATGTGGAAATACTTTCCATGTTTTTCTTAAGTAAATCCAACAGATTTTTTTTTGAGTGTATAGTCCTGGTTTACACCTAGTTTACACCTGGTTTAGTCCCGGTTTAGACCTGGTTTAGATCTGGTTTAGTCCTGGTTTAGACCTGGTTTAGGCCTGGTTTAGACCTGATTTAGTCCTGGTTTAGTCCTGGTTTAGTCCTGGTTCAGACCTGGCTTAGACCTGGTTTAGACCTGGTTTAGTCCTGGTTTAGTCCTGGTTTAGTCCTGGTTTAGTCTTGGTTTAGTCTTGGTTTAGTCCTGGATTAGACCCAGTTTAGACCCGGTTTAGTCTTGGTTTAGTCCTGGTTTAGTCCTGGTTTAGACCTAGTTTGGTCTTGGTTTAGACCCAGTTTAGACCCCATTTAGACCTGGTTTAGTCCTGGTTTCGTCCTGGGTTAGTCCTGGTTTAGTCCTGGTTTAGACCCGGTTTAGTCCTGGTTTAGTCCTGGTTTAGACCCGGTTTAGTCCTGGTTTAATCCTGGTTTAGTCCTGGTGTAGAAATCAATAATAAACATACACTTTACGGGTTAAGGATTTTTAATGTTTAATTGTGTCCAACGAATCTGTTTTTTGAGTGACAGAGGTGTGGACTCGTACCAGGGGCCCTCTTGGAGTTGGTGGGGGTGTCTCCAAGGTCTGGTCTGGTCGGAGTGCTCGTAAATCACCATCCCAAGCTGATAAGAGGAAGCAACTAATTATTGGGATTCCGTAGTGGAAACTTCCACTGAAACAAACTCCAGGAGGAGGAGTGAACAAAGGACATAAAACCAGATGTACGGAGAGGCACATTTACCCTTTTCTGTGATTTTCAGGGACAGAAGGGGTCCAGAGCTCTGTATTTTAAACTCCTCTGATAGAATAATAATAAACCTTTTCTTGGAATCTATTTCTTTTGGTTTCTGAGTCATCGCCTTCACCACAAAACAACCTGGGAGGCATAGGATTCTGGGTTTAGGTCACAAGAGGTAAACACTGGTATCAAATAAGTAATAAGTTGAATTGGAAGAATCCTAAATGCCAACACTGGTTTAGACCTAGTTTAGTCTTGGTTTAGTCCTGGTTTAGTCCCAGTTTAGTCCCGGTTTTGACCCGGTTTAGACCCAGTTTAGACCCCGTTTAGACCTGGTTTAGTCCTGGTTTAGTCCCGGTTTAGACCTGGTTTAGACCCAGTTTAGACCCTGTTTAGACCTGGTTTAGTCCTGGTTTAGTCCCGGTTTAGACCTGGTTTAGACCCAGTTTAAACCCCATTTAGACCCAGTTTAGACCCGGTTTAGTCCTGGTTTAGACCCGGTTTAGTCCTGGTTTAGTCCTGGTTTAGTCCCGGTTTAGTCCTGGTTTAGTCCTGGTTTAGTCCCGGTTTAATCCTGGTTTAGTCCTGGTTTAGTCCCGGTTTAGTCCCAATTTAGTCCTGGTTTAGTCCCGGTTTAGTCCCGGTTTAGTCCCGGTTTAGTCCTGGTTTAGTCCTGGTTTAGTCCTGGTTTAGTCCCGGTTTAGTCCCGATTTAGTCCCGGTTTAGTCCCGGTTTAGTCCTGGTTTAGTCCTGTACACACACACTGACATAAGGCTCTGCTGTCAGATAATCTGTCCCTTTGACGCAGAAATAATCGGCTAATATGACTCACACATAAGAACGCGGTCACTCCCGACAGTTTGCGTATCCACATGTATGCGCGCGTCGGGTATATCCACGGTCTTTAATAATCCGGAGCAACGGACATATCTCGAACTTATCCCGAGAGTTTCTTCTTACGTAGCATTAACATAGCAAGTTAAGGATTCTTATTCTCTTGGAAATGCCGCGTAAACATTCACGAGGCTCGCTCACAGCTGATCGGCGAACACAACACAACAGCTCTAATCGTCATGATTGGCGGGAGCGCAATCGGTGCGTAATTATACTGCAACATGATTGGAAGCTGGAGCGCAGTTCGGCCTATGATTGGCTCTTGGCACTGGCTATTTGTACTTCAAAACGGCGAATTTCACAAAAAGGTGAGAGATTTTCATGCCTGATTGATAAAATGCTGCTGATTTTTTTTTTTTTTTTTTTTGTGCCCAGAAAATCGGTCTGTGTGGCTCAGTTTATGCAGGCTCTGCGCGTTTTCAGCAAAAAAAAACTCCCCCGCTCCCCCCCGCCCCGCTCCCCGGAAAAAAAATCTCAGATATCAGCCTTTTCAGCCAATCAGAAAATAGATTGTTCTGTTGTTGGGCAGACTGTTGACAGTGCAGTGCGCGCTCAGTGATAAGGACAGCGACTGAACAGGAGGAGATGATAAAACAAACTGAGAACCATCAGGTAATAACTTCATTTATATCCATCCATCCATCCATTTTCTTCCGCTTATCCGGGGCCAACAGTCTAAGCAGGGACGCCCAGACCTCCTTCACCCCGGACACTTCCTCCAGCTCCTCTGGGGGGAGCCCAAGGCGTTCCCAGGCCAGCCGGGACACATAGTCCCGCCAGCGCGTCCTGGGTCTTCCCCGGGGCCTCCTCCCGGTGGGACATGCCCGGAACACCTCCAGACGTCCAGGAGGCACACGTCCAGGAGACATCCGAAACAGATGCCCGAGCCACCTCAGCTGGCTCCTCTCCACGTGGAGAAGCAGCGGCTCTACTCCGAGCTCCTCCCGCGTGACTGAGCTCCTCACCCTATCTCTAAGGGTGCGCCAAGCCACTCTACGGAGGAAACTCATTTCGGCTGCTTGTATCCGCGATCTCGTCCTTTCGGTCATTACCCAAAGCTCATGGCCATAGGTGAGGGTAGGAACGTAGATTGACCGGTAAATTGAGAGCTTCGCCTTTCGGCTCAGCTCCCTCTTCACCACAACGGTCCGGTACAGCGACCGCATCACTGCCAGGGTTACATACACTATAAAACACATTGTGTTCTGTGTCCTGATTGGCTAAGAGATTAGACCAGGACTAAACGTGGACTAAACCAGGTCTAGACCAGAACTAAACCAGGTCTAGACCAAAACTAAACCAGGTCTAAACCTGGACTGGACCTGGACTAAACCAGGACTGGACCAGGTCTAGACCTGGACTAAACCGGGATTAAACCATCACCTGCCGCCCTTTGCTGGTTTCGTGCGGCTGGTTTGTGGCTCGGGTTGAGAGTACGCAGTCCGGGCGCCACGGATCGATCTCGTGCTCCCAGCCCTGGTGTACGCGCGGCCTCGCGCCGGTGGTGCACGTGTCGCGTCCCGGGACGTGGCAGTGCCATTGAATGAGCGCAGTGCGCCCTGCCCAGGACTAGACCAGGTCTAAACTAGAATTGCGGCTCTTTGCCTTGTTTCATAAAAACTTAACAGTGCTTAAGTGCGGTACCGCCATGCATACCTCGGATCTGGAGAGGCGCACACACCAGCTGCCTATCAGTCAGTCAGCTGTTGAACGTCCTTGTTCGACTGCAGTGCAAACAATGGCACGGGAAGTTAGATGTCTAACAAAAGAGGCAAGGGCGCAAGAAGAGGACGAACGTAGTGCACTGAAACACTTACATGTAGATAATGGCTGATGGACGCCTTCAGCAACTAAGTTTTAGGCACTGCAGCACCGAAAGGGTTAACGCGAGTGTCCGCAGATCTATACAGTCAACAACAGTGACAGAAGCGGGTCAACAATACAGGCACCCAATCAGTCTGCTTTTAGCAAGGAGAAATAAGTCAGCTTACATCAGCTGCAGTCCAGACAAATTCCCGTACCACTTCCCAGTAAGTGTACGCTGGGTCAACTCCCAATCCGACAGTAGAACTTCGTTTCATGTGGCTTGATGCTCAATAAGCCCACGGTCACTACAGAAACAATGAAACCCCAAAATCATGTACAATTAAAACGGAGGGACAAGTCCAGCGCTCAAAGAAGGAAACTTACCCTGGCTTACTCGTACCACTCAAAACGATTAAAACCAGTACTGATAAAACACTAAAAACACAGCTTGCTTAAACACTGCTGCACTGCACCTCAAACAGAGAACACTGTGCTGGCTCACGCCGCCACTTAAAAACCCGGTAACCTGTAGCCAATTATCCAATCCAGCTTAGTTGGCTCAATTCACCCCACACCAAGTGGCATCTCCTACTCACCACTTCGCTCTGCCTGCTACATTTGTTTTTGGAGCGCCTGTGTAATGCTAACATGCAAGCCCTATGCTCCTCACTCCTCTCATGCTCACCGATATGCTCATGTTTTCAATCAGAAAACCCGTGGACAAATGCATTGTGCTTGCTTGAAAACAGTTTGCAAGCAAAACAAAAGATACAACCAGATGAAGGGGAGTAAAGTAGCCACTGCCTAGTCACAGACTGGCCATTAGGTAGAGAGCATTTGATTAAGGAATTTGTGAAACTCATAGTGATGCCCCCCATTCTCTTTTTTGACAAAAAAGAGAATCCGTCGTTAAACAGAAATGGGGGAGTTAGACATAACTTGTCTCCCATTTATAATTCGATTCTTAAACCAAGTCATAACAGACGGGAAAAAAACATTAGGGCAGATGAGTCAGGGACAGAAGGGTGGAGACGGTCTGTAGTCTGAATAGAGATGCTAAATATTCGAATAACAAAAGGAACAAATGAGGTGATAGTTTCAGAGCTATTTCAGTGTAGGGAGCTCCTCATAGGGCTAAATAGAGATGCTAAATGAGACGCCAGGGAAACAAAAGATACAAATTAGCTGAGATAGTTTCAGAATGATTTCAATGTAGTGAGCTCCTCCCTGCAGTTAGATATAAACAGTGACTAACCAGCACTAGAACCAGAACTGAAGAAGTCTCTCGGATGAGCGGCGAAACGTCTTCAACCAAACAAACTTTGTCCAGTTGACAAATTGAACTTCTCCTTTTATCATTCTCATAGAATATTGATACACGCACACACACATACAGCAAGGCCCTCTTCACCCCACATGAACTCAGACTTTCTCACAGCATAGTGATACATTTTGAATAAAAAAATGGCATATATACACAGGGTTTGGGTACATTCTGAGCATCAGTCAACATGAGCCAGAGGTATACTGTTCATGAGGCGCTGGACCATATCTTTGGTCATGACAGTGATCCTGAAGAGAAGAGAGAGGAAGTGAAACTGAGGAGGATGTGTCTGAGGATGAGGATGAGGTTCAGTATGACCCTGAAGACCACACATCTGATGAGGAGGATCCAGATGTCACACATGCTGAAGGAGAGGTCTTCATGTCACGGAAAGGTGACATTTCATGGTTATCAAGCCCTCTGGACACCCAATGCAGGGCACCAAGGGAGAACATCATCAAAATGACTCCAGGGCCTACTAGATACGCTGTGTCGCATCATAGAGCCCTCTGAAAGCATTCCCCCCTACTTTCTTGAACCCCTAGTTGATAAATGTTAGGGCTCCCTTAGGAGGATTCACGAGAGGCACTACAGCAGGGCCAGCCTAGGGGCCCTCTGACTGCCATCCCCCATAGCCCAGGGGCCCTCTGACTGCCATCCCCCATAGCCCAGGGGCCCTCTGGCTGCCGTCCCCCATAGCCCAGGGGCCCTCTGACTGCCATCCCCCATAGCCCAGGGGCCCTCTGGCTGCCGTCCCCCATAGCCTAGGGGCCCTCTAACTGCCGTCCCCTATAGCCCAGGGGCCCCTCTGACTGCCATTCCCCATAGCCCAGGGGCCCCTCTGACTGCCATCCCCCATAGCCCAGGGGCCCTCTGACTGCCATCCCCCATAGCCCAGGGGCCCTCTGACTGCCATCCCCCATAGCTCTGGGGACCTTTGGCTGTGGTACCCCATAGCCCAGGGGCCCTCTGACTGCCGTCCCCCATAGCCCAGGGGCCCTCTGACTGCCATCCCCCATAGCCCTGGGGACCTTTGGCTGTGGTACCCCATAGCCCAGGGGCCCTCTGACTGCCATCCCCCATAGCCCTGGGGACCTTTGGCTGTGGTACCCCATAGCCCAGGGGCCCTCTGACTGCCATCCCCCATAGCCCAGGGGCCCTCTGGCTGCCGTCCCCCATAGCCCAGGGGCCCTCTGGCTGCCATCCCCCATAGCCCAGGGGCCCTCTGACTGCCGTCCCCCATAGCCCAGGGGCCCTCTGACTGCTGTCCCCCATAGCCCAGGGGCCCTCTGACTGCCATCCCCCATAGCCCAGGGGCTCTCTGGCTGCCGTACCCCGTAGCCCAGGGGCCCTCTGACTGCCGTCCCCTATAGCCCAGGGGCCCCTCTGACTGCCATCCCCCATAGCCCAGGGGCCCCTCTGACTGCCATCCCCCATAGCCCAGGGGCCCTCTGACTGCCATCCCCCATAGCCCTGGGGACCTTTGGCTGTGGTACCCCATAGCCCAGGGGCCCTCTGACTGCCGTCCCCCATAGCCCAGGGGCCCTCTGACTGCCCTCCCCCATAGCCCTGGGGACCTTTGGCTGTGGTACCCCATAGCCCAGGGGCCCTCTGACTGCCATCCCCCATAGCCCTGGGGACCTTTGGCTGTGGTACCCCATAGCCCAGGGGCCCTCTGACTGCCGTCCCCCATAGCCCAGGGGCCCTCTGGCTGCCATCCCCCATAGCCCAGGGGCCCTCTGACTGCCGTCCCCCATAGCCCAGGGGCCCTCTGGCTGCCGTCCCCCATAGCCCAGGGGCCCTCTGACTGCCGTCCCCCATAGCCCAGGGGCCCTCTGACTGCCGTCCCCCATAGCCCAGGGGCCCTTTGGCTGCCGTCCCCCATAGCCCTGGGGAACTTTGGCTGTCGTACCCCATAGCCCAGGGGCCCTCTGAGTGCTGTCCCCCGTGGCCCAGGGGCCCTCTGACTGCCGTACCCCATAGCCCAGGGGCCCTCTGATTGCCATGTCAGTTCCTGACATGAGCAGGTCATGTGTTCCATGACTGTGATCCTCTGATAGACGTCACCATTTGGCCACATTTGGTCCTGCATCTCTGTATGTTACAGTCCCCTCTGGTCAATGCTCTTGTGTTAACTCGGTTAGTAGGTTTTTTTTACTTATAAAATCCATTAATGGTAGTGGTCCTAAACTTTAAAAACAAGGCAAGCATCCATAAATACCTGATAACTTTCAAGATCCAAAATATTATACTTACTTAAGATATTACAATAGTGATACTGTAGAGGCTTTGTAGTGTTTTCAGTGTTTTTTAAGAGGGACTTTAGGGGCTTCAGGATGGCCTCTGGTGTATGAGACCATGTGGTACAGCAGTAAGATATGTTGCTGAATATCATGGCATGTATACGCCTTTGCTGATTCTGTCGTCAGATAAGGTCTTATATGTTTGAAGTTTGACAGATTTAATTATATGTGATTTTTTTTTACATGCTGTTTCAAATTTAGATTAGAGTCAAAAAATACCCCAAGGCATTTGAACCGTTCAACCACATCTAGACTCTCCCCATTGCCCAACAGAGATGGTTGCTCGCCCCCTGTTGGCTGTCGGGAGAAAAACATACTGTATTGAGATGCAGCCAGAGTCATGGAGCCAGTGAGAGCACTGCAGCAGCTTCAGATTTTGTTTTTGCATGAGTATACAATACTGTATCATCTGCATGTAATTGCATTTTTATACTTTTACGAACATTTGGTAAATTGTTGACATATAGACTAAATAAAATTGGACCCAGTATTGAGCCTTGTGGGACTCCAGCTGAGCAAGTGAGTAAAGTTGGTTGTGAGTTTTCAATCTGTACAGCTTGTTTTCTGTCTGACAGGTAGGATTTCATCCAGCGGAGGGCATTGTTAGAGAAATTAAAGTAAGTTAATTAGGACAAGAAGGACAGTATGATTGATAGTGTCAGCAGCACGTTTCAGGTCAAGGAACACAGCAGCCACAAAGCTGACCTGGTCTAGTAGATGTTTTAGATTTTCTAGAAAATAGCAAGTGGCTTTCTCTGTGGAGTGATGCTTCTGAAACCCGAACTGCATAGGATGAAGAGTAGTTTCACTATTGTTTAGGTGTTCAGTTAGCTGTGTAGTAACCCATTTTTCTGCAATTTTTGAGATAATTGGCAATATACTTATTGGCCGACAGTTCTCTGGTTTTGTTTTGTCTCCTGCCTTAAATACTGGGTTAACCCTGGTAACTTTCCATGATGATGGCACAATTTTGTGTTTAATGGACTGATTTATTATGTGTGCAATTAGAATTGCGAGTGTCTCTTTGTGAAGCTTTAAGAAGTAACTAGACATGCCAAATGTGTCCCTGGCTTTTGAGCTTTTAAGAGCTTTTATTGTTTTTATGACCTCAGGGACAGAGATTTCTTGTATGTTAAACACTGGTTTACTGAGTTCTAGAGGATAATGTGGAATGTCAGGGCATTTTAGGTTCATTGTTAAATCTGCAACTGAGCTAATGAAGAATGTATTAAATATATTGACAATTTTGCCTGAGTCATCGGTCAGTGTACCCTGTGCTTGAAGCTGTAGATTCTTGACATGATGATCTCTTTTACATCCCAGTAATTTATTTAAGTTTTCCCATATTGTTTTACCATTCCCATTTGTCCCTTTTATAATGTCAATGTAGAACACAGCTTTTGCTTTACGTATTTACTGTATCACTTTCTTTCTGAGTGATGTAAAAATGTGATGATCACTTGTATTTCCTGTTTTCAAAGATTTTTTAATTGCCTGGTCCCTTTCTTTCATCAATTTTCCACTGTTAAGCCAAGGAAGATTATCCCTATTTTTTTTTAAAAGTTGACCTTCTTTTGTAAACTGGGTTAAAATGTTATTGATGCTTTTGATAAAGTTCATTGAGCAAGTTTCAGTGTCCATATTTTCCAAACATTGGACCAACTGAGTTGTTCAAGTTCGTTCTTTAAAAGTTTTTTACACATTTTTAGGTCTAAAGGAATATGACCTATTTTTGATGACTGTAGTTGGACACTGCCTCTTGATTTTTCTTGAGCAGAAAATAAAATTGTGGTCAGAAAGACCAGACAAGAGATTAAATGTCTTAACAATTCTCTCGGGTTTGTTCGTAAAAAGCAAGTCAATTGTTGTTTTGGATTTATTTGTTATTCTCGTTGGATCATTTATAATCTGTGTGAGATTGTACTTACCTGTAAATTGTTTCAGTTTTCTCCTGGTTCGCTGTCCCAGTTAAAGGTCCAGTGTGTAGGATTTGTGGCGCATAGGTGGATAGTGGCTATGGCACTTCCTGTTTTAGCTACGGCAGACCTCGAGGGTCACCCGGACGCGCCGTAACGGACAGCTCGAGTACCCACGGGCGCACCCGGCGCTACGAGCCCTCGCCAAAAACGATGGTATTAATAATAAAATGCGGTCTCCCGTTCACTGTTTTTTTTTTCTTTTCGCATGAAAACACACATTCCCAATCATGTACCATGACACTCTGCACATCAAATGAAACCTTACAGTCTCCTCTTTTTGACTATGCAATTCATTTCCCTGCACAACAATCACTCCCCGAGCACATGGGGCTTTTATACAGAAAAGCACAAAACGAGGTTTGTTACTTAGACAGTGTTACAGTCAAACCAACACATTCAATGTTCACTTCTTGTGGCAACTGATTAGTTTACCTTAAATCAATGGTCTCAGGCCCGCGGCCCGCGGGCCAACTGCGGCCCCCGGAACGATAATTTGCGGCCCTCGTCTTAATATGAAAGATTAATATAAGTGAGGCCCGCAAGATTAATATGAATTTCATTTCTTGTGTGCGACGCAGAATGAACCAATCACGATGTGGTATATGGCTCTGGAGGGCGGGACATCGGTCGTGCTTATTTTCTCTAAATGTGTGGCGGGGCTAGGGTGAGGTCCCAGTGCTTAGAGCTTTTAGTGCTTGTGTGCTTGTGTGTGCTTGTGTGTTTGGGGTTGCGGCAGGCAGACATCAGACAGGGACAGTGATTGATCCATTTCTTAGACACGAGGGAGGCAGACAGTGGTGCATTTGTGTGTCCCTTCTTCACAGAGTGCTCGCTCGCTCCTCTCTTCCTCCCTCCCGCTTTGCGCGCACTTTTCCCCGCGCGGGCGCACAGCTCCGGCGGGAGGGACGCGTCTTCGTCCGTCTCTGACTCCATTCAGAGCCTGTCAGATCTGTGGAGAGGCGGCGGGCGGCCCTGTTCCCACACGTGCAGATAGTGTCACGGCCTCACTCGCGCTACGTGTTGTTTGATGTGCGCGTGAGACCCGGGAGATACTGCGATAATCCATATATTGACTAGACCAGGACTGAACCAGGTCTAAAACCAGGACTAAACCAGGACTGAACCAGGACTGAACCAGGACTGAACCAGGACTAAACCAGGACTGAACCAGGTCTAAAACCAGGACTAAACCAGGACTAAACCAGGACTGAACCAGGACTGAACCAGGACTGAACCAGGTCTAAAACCAGGACTAAACCAGGACTGAACCAGGACTGAACCAGGACTGAACCAGGACTAAACCAGGACTGAACCAGGTCTAAAACCAGGACTAAACCAGGACTAAACCAGGACTGAACCAGGACTAAACCAGGACTGAACCAGGACTGAACCAGGACTGAACCAGGACTAAACCAGGACTGAACCAGGTCTAAAACCAGGACTAAACCAGGACTAAACCAGGACTGAACCAGGACTGAACCAGGACTGAACCAGGACTGAACCAGGTCTAAAACCAGGACTAAACCAGGACTGAACCAGGACTGAACCAGGACTGAACCAGGACTAAACCAGGACTGAACCAGGTCTAAAACCAGGACTAAACCAGGACTAAACCAGGACTGAACCAGGACTGAACCAGGTCTAAAACCAGGACTAAACCAGGACTAAACCAGGACTGAACCAGGACTAAACCAGGACTAAACCAGGACTAAACCAGGACTGAACCAGGTCTAAAACCAGGACTGAACCAGGACTAAACCAGGACTAAACCAGGACTAAACCAGGACTGAACCAGGACTAAACCAGGTCTAAAACCAGGACTAAACCAGGACTTAACCAGGACTGAACCAGGACTAAATCAGGACTGAACCAGGTCTAAAACCAGGACTAAACCAGGACTGAACCAGGACTGAACCAGGACTGAACCAGGACTAAACCAGGACTGAACCAGGACTAAACCAGGACTGAACCAGGTCTAAAACCAGGACTAAACCAGGACTAAACCAGGACTAAACCAGGACTGAACAAGGACTAAACCAGGTCTAAAACCAGGACTAAACCAGGACTAAACCAGGACTGAACCAGGACTGAACCAGGACTAAACCAGGACTGAACCAGGTCTAAAACCAGGACTAAACCAGGACTGAACCAGGTCTAAAACCAGGACTAAACCAGGACTGAACCAGAGAATCCATGTTTAAAACAGTTTATGTTCAATGTTCCATTTCAGGCAATTAACGTTTAAAAAACTGTTAATACATACATTTAAAACTGAATAAAAAATAACTAGCCAGCCAGTCAATATGCGGTTTCTTTAGTCGTCTGTATCTACTGTATGGCCATTATTATTATTAAATTATTTATTACTGATTGATTTATTATTTTATCATTTTTTCATTTATTTCATTTGTATTAAAAATAAATATATTTGAGAACATTGGAATGATTTATTTGCACTTTTCTTGTGGAAATCCTGATGCGGCCCAGCCTCATTCAGATTCTACCCCATGCGACCCCGGGGTAAATTGAGTTTGAGACCCCTGCCTTAGATGGTTAGATGGTAGATCTTAGATGGTTTCTAATATAAACCAGCACACCCCCACCTTTTCCTGAAGATGCTTACATTTATTCACCAATGCAAAGAATGATTAATGCATTTCGTAAAAACAATAATTTTTTTTCTTTTTTTTTTTTTTTTTGCTTACACTACAATAGCACATTTACCTTTATGCTTTGCAATGACTGTGCAGCAAAAATCTCCCAGTCCTCTGGCATTTTTTTCACATTCCGAAACCTTAAAAAAAAAACAATTGTTAATTGTCATGATAAACATGATAGACATGGATATACTTAAACACACCTTTGCCTACTTACCCTTTACTGTAAACATCTGAGCTTATCTCTTTAAGCTCAAGTTCTGAGATTTATTATACCCTTCTGGGTATTCCCCCCTAGACAGGTAATCAAAAACTTGTTGCATCTGTCCATAGTTATATTGGCCTTCACAAATGTAAAAACTGTAAAACAAAATAAAACGCATTTTTGTAAAACCCACATTCAGACAGTAATAATAAGACTATGTAGGTATTTTTACAGTAAGGTAGTTCTTTAGTTTTCCAAACCTCTCCTACTCTTTTATAAAAGCATAACTTAATTCATACAAGTGTAGGCCTAAGAGTTAAGCTACAGGATTTCATCACTCTAATCATAGGCTCATTATAGCGTCCACTGAAGTAAATGAATGAATGAATGAAAATGAATGAATGGTTGAGTTTCCATGAGAGCTTCAGGTGAGACCAGAGCTCTGGTCAAAGGCAGAGGAAACATGGAGACCAGGTGAGTTCAGTGCATTCCGCTCAAAGACACTGGAGAGTCACTGTTCACACGGGACATCCTGAGACAGAAATAAAAGGATGTGACACTATAAAATGATTTATGAAAGAGCTGTTATAACAGTGATAATGTGAATGTGTGAATGGACTATTTCTGTGTTTTATTTGAATGTATCATGTTTTGAAATAAATCCAGTCTGACACTGACCTGTGGCTTATGTTTTCTTCAGATGTGACAGACACATTGTGACTTGAATTTTCAAACTGTAACTTGTCCTATAAATAATGATGTTTTGGTACAGCACACAGGCCCCTGACACCTCCAAGGAAAATAACCTGTGAAACAATTAGTTTAGGTCAGGTTCGTTCAGTCCTGGTTTAGTCCTGGTTTAGATCTGGTGTAGCCCTGGTTTAGATCTGGTTTAGTTCTGGTTTAGTCCTGGTTTAGTTCTGGTTTAGTCCTGGTTTAGTTCTGGTGTAGCCCTGGTTTAGTCCTGGTTTAGTCCTGGTTTAGTCCTGGTTTAGTTCTGGTGTAGTTCTGGTTTAGTCCTGGTTTAGTTCTGGTGTAGTCCTGGTTTAGTTCTGGTTTAGTTCTGGTTTAGATCTGGTTTAGTTCTGGTTTAGTTCTGGTTTAGATCTGGTGTAGTCCTGGTTTAGTCCTGGTTTAGTTCTGGTGTAGCCCTGGTTTAGTCCTGGTTTAGTCCTGGTTTAGTCCTGGTTTAGTTCTGGTGTAGTTCTGGTTTAGTCCTGGTTTAGTTCTGGTTTAGTTCAAAGTTCAAAGTTCAAAGTCAGCTTTATTGTCAATTCTGCCATATGTGTTCAACATACAGTGAATCGAAATTTTGTTTCTCTCTGGCCAGGTAGTGCAAAAAGACAGTGTACAAAATACAATATGAAGACAAAACACAACAAAAAACTATCTAAGACAGAGATCTAAGTTAAAACTAAAGTCTACGGTCTAAAAGTTCTGGTTTAGATCTGGTTTAGTTCTGGTTTAGTCCTGGTTTAGTTCTGGTGTAGCCCTGGTTTAGTCCTGGTGTAGTCCTGGTGTAGTCCTAGTTTAGTTCTGGTGTAGTCCTGGTTTAGTTCTGGTTTAGTCCTGGTTTAGTTCTGATGTAGTCCTGGTTTAGTTCTGGTTTAGTTCTGGTTTAGATCTGGTGTAGCCCTGGTTTAGTTCTGGTTTAGTTCTGGTGTAGTCCTGGTTTAGTTCTGGTTTAGTTCTGGTTTAGTTCTGGTGTAGCCCTGGTTTAGTCCTGGTTTAGTTCTGGTGTAGTCCTGGTTTAGTTCTGGTTTAGTTCTGGTTTAGATCTGGTGTAGCCCTGGTTTAGTTCTGGTTTAGTTCTGGTGTAGTCCTGGTTTAGTTCTGGTTTAGTTCTGGTTTAGATCTGGTGTAGTCCTGGTGTAGTCCTAGTTTAGTTCTGGTGTAGTCCTGGTTTAGTTCTGGTTTAGTTCTGGTTTAGTTCTGGTGTAGCCCTGGTTTAGTCCTGGTTTAGTTCTGGTGTAGTCCTGGTTTAGTTCTGGTTTAGTTCTGGTTTAGATCTGGTGTAGCCCTGGTTTAGTTCTGGTTTAGTTCTGGTGTAGTCCTGGTTTAGTTCTGGTTTAGTTCTGGTGTAGCCCTGGTTTAGTCCTGGTTTAGTTCTGGTTTAGTTCTGGTGTAGCCCTGGTTTAGTCCTGGTTTAGTTCTGGTTTAGTCCTGGTTTAGTTCTGGTGTAGTCCTGGTTTAGTCCTGGTTTAGTTCTGGTGTAGTCCTGGTTTAGTTCTGGTTTAGTTCTGGTTTAGATCTGGTGTAGCCCTGGTTTAGTTCTGGTTTAGTTCTGGTGTAGTCCTGGTTTAGTTCTGGTTTAGTTCTGGTTTAGATCTGGTTTAGTTCTGGTTTAGTTCTGGTTTAGATCTGGTGTAGTCCTGGTGTAGTCCTAGTTTAGTTCTGGTGTAGTCCTGGTTTAGTTCTGGTTTAGTTCTGGTTTAGTTCTGGTGTAGCCCTGGTTTAGTCCTGGTTTAGTTCTGGTGTAGTCCTGGTTTAGTTCTGGTTTAGTTCTGGTTTAGATCTGGTGTAGCCCTGGTTTAGTTCTGGTTTAGTTCTGGTGTAGTCCTGGTTTAGTTCTGGTTTAGTTCTGGTGTAGCCCTGGTTTAGTCCTGGTTTAGTTCTGGTGTAGCCCTGGTTTAGTCCTGGTTTAGTTCTGGTGTAGTCCTGGTTTAGTTCTGGTTTAGTTCTGGTTTAGATCTGGTGTAGCCCTGGTTTAGTTCTGGTTTAGTTCTGGTGTAGTCCTGGTTTAGTTCTGGTTTAGTTCTGGTTTAGTTCTGGTTTAGTTCTGGTGTAGCCCTGGTTTAGTCCTGGTTTAGTTCTGGTGTAGTCCTGGTTTAGTTCTGGTTTAGTTCTGGTTTAGATCTGGTGTAGCCCTGGTTTAGTCCTGGTTTAGTCCTGGTTTAGTTCTGGTGTAGTCCTGGTTTAGTCCTGGTTTAGTTCTGGTTTAGTCCTGGTTTAGTTCTGGTGTAGTTCTGGTGTAGTCCTGGTGTAGTCCTAGTTTAGTTCTGGTGTAGTCCTGGTTTAGTTATGGTTTAGTTCTGGTTTAGTTCTGGTGTAGCCCTGGTTTAGTCCTGGTTTAGTTCTGGTTTAGTTCTGGTTTAGTCCTGGTTTAGTCCTGGTTTAGATCTGGTGTAGCCCTGGTTTAGTTCTGGTGTAGCCCTGGTTTAGTCCTGGTTTAGTTCTGGTGTAGTTCTAGTATAGTCCTGGTGTAGTCCTAGTTTAGTTCTGGTGTAGTCCTGGTTTAGTTCTGGTGTAGCCCTGGTTTAGTCCTGGTTTAGTCCTGGTTTAGTTCTGGTGTAGCCCTGGTTTAGTCCTGGTTTAGTCCTGGTTTAGTTCTGGTGTAGCCCTGGTTTAGTCCTGGTTTAGTTCTGGTGTAGCCCTGGTTTAGTCCTGGTTTAGTCCTGGTTTAGTCCTGGTGTAGTCCTGGTGTAGTTCTGGTGTAGTTCTGGTGTAGTCCTGGTTTAGTTTTGTTTTTTTATTCTGGTGTAGCCCTGGTTTAGTCCTAGTTTAGTCCAAGTTTAGTTCTGGTGTAGTCCTGGATTAATTCTGGTGTAGTCCAAGTTTAGTCCTGGATTAGTGCTGGTTTAGTCCTGGTTTAGTTCTGGTTTAGTCCTGGTTTAGTTCTGGACTGGCTGGTGACCTGTTGCAGTGGTCAGGAGACAGTGGAGATGATCAGAAGACACGAATGTTGAATAGAGCCGCCTCACTTTTCTTCTGTTCAGCCTCCATCTGCGTTAAATATGTTTGGCCTGTAGAATGTGTGACGTCATCTGCAACACAGTGTGTGTTATGCATAGTGATGGCAGAATACTTTGAAAATGTATTTAGTTACAGAACACTGATGTGCATGTATTTTGTAACATATTCTGTACATGGGCCAATCAGAGGACTGTGTTATGGTGTTGGAGTGTTGTATTTAAATATAAGTGTAAAAACACAACAACGGATTAAACGAGAATTAACGTTTTTTTTTTTACCATCTGAGCCTTATTTCGGTAATAAAACAAGTTGTTTTACTCCCCCATAGCACTTTGGTGTCATTTGGAGCACTTCCGGAGATGTTTTAGTTTAGCGATATCCATAACGTGAGTTCTCGGGGCACATGTTTGTGGTCTCCAAATAACACAAACTTTAGCACTTTTCAAATCATAGAAGCTCAATGTCTTAGTCTACACTTTCGTTTGAGTCAAAAGTGGCCTGTAATCCGAGATTTAGCCATAATTTACAGCTTTGCGTTTCATGTTTGGGTCCCGAGAGCTGAGAGCGAATAAGCTGTGACTCCGCACATGCGCACTGGCCTCCTCATCTACTCCAAACTATGGTTAAAATCTCGAATTGTGAACTCGTGTGAAAAAGTAACTGTACCACAATACAGTTACTCAAAATGAATATTCTGAACACATATTCTCGGTACATGTGTTCATTTAGTTCCGAGCGCTGGTCGAAGTTCTCCGTTCCCTACGTCACTGTATATTCTAACAGGCCATCCTTATTGTACGGGTCATTCCAGAATTGGAGGACATTTTGGCTTTAAAATTCTTGAAGAATAAACCTTTAATTTTCTAATTTTCTGCTACATATTCATCAATAATAGACTAATGATAAACTATCAAATTGATTAGCTCATCTTACGGTCAATGGTAAATTTTTAATTACATGATTTATATGATTTATTTATTTATTTCCTCTAATCGCAGTAACAGGGTTGCAGGTAACAGGGTTGCAGATCCGCACTAATGTTCACTTTATCTCAGGAGGAGAAGCTGTTTAGCCGTTACTGCTAATCAAGAGGAAAAACTTATTTATGCAAATAAGTAAAGGAAAAAAATTGTCTTATTCTGATAATATATATAACAGGGTTGCATGAGGCAGAGTGAGACATTCAATCAAGACTAACGATGTTATAAAAATATGAAAAATAGAAGACAAACCTTTGCTCTGCCCATTCTTTTGGAAAACTGTTTGATGATGTCAAGTCCAAGTCATGTGGTTCACTGTTGATTGATTGATTGATTGATTGATTGATCATGTTGTTCTGCTTTCTTCTTCTTCTACCAGACTAAAAATGTTCTGGTAACAGGGTTGGTGCAGGTTGTGGGACACATGTTCCATGAATAATAATTATTATTTGAAATATTATGTCTATTAAAACAAATGTTCCACAGTTACAAGAGATGGAAATGAAACAAATTATAGAAAAAACATGAAATTTAAATTCAATTTTAACTGTTTTATTTGAGATTCAATTTGGTCATTAGAGGGGTGGGGCAAGAGGAAAATGACATTTTGGGGGGAACTCCAGACTTATTTGGCATTTTAAAAACTATTTTCAAGCATTCTTTTCTCTTAGTTTTTTAGATTTGGTCCCAGGACAAGTAAATTCACTCAGAAACTGTATGTTTTAGTATTTTGTATGTGGATTATTTAATATTTGATGGGTGGGACGTAAAATGTTTTCCAATTCTGGAATGACCCACACGCTTTCATATTTGACTGTTTTTATTCATCGTTTTATGTTGCACCATCACAGAAGAACATTTAGTTTGTGAATTGTTTTCAATTAAAAAGAAAATAAACCTTTTTCTGACATGTCATGTGTCAGAATCTACAGCAGATGGCGCCACAGTGCAGCGCCTCGTGGGCTCCGTAGTTCGGGGATCATTACGGAACATTTTTACTTTTCACGCGGGAAAAGTGAATGAAACCCACGAGACAGACTGCACGTGTGACGGTCCAGAGATAACGAGGAAAAAAGACAAAGAAAAGTCCTGGACCTGGTTTAATCCAGGTGAAGACCTGGTTCAGTCCTGGTTTAGACCTGGTTCAGTCCTGGTTTAGACCTGGTTTAGACCTGGTTTAGACCTGGTTTAGACCTGGTTTAGACCTGGTTTACACTTTGCTTAGTCCTGGTTTAGACCTGGTTTAGACCTGGTTTAGACCTGGTTTAGTCCTGGTTTAAACCTGGTTTAGTCCTGGTTTAAACCTGGTTTAGACCTGGTTTAGACCTGGTTTAAACCTGGTTTAAACCTGGTTTAGACCTGGTTTAGTCCTGGTTTAGACCTGGTTTAAACCTGGTTTAGACCTGGTTTAGTCCTGGTTTAGTCCTGGTTTAAACCTGGTTTAGACCTGGTTTAAACCTGGTTTAGTCCTGGTTTAGACCTTGTTTAGTCCTGGTTTAGACCTGGTTTAAACCTGGTTTAGACCTGGTTTAAACCTGGTTTAGTCCTGGTTTAGACCTGGTTTAAACCTGGTTTAGTCCTGGTTTAGACCTGGTTTAGTCCTGGTTTAGACCTGGTTTAGTGCTGGTTTAGACCTGGTTTAGTCCATATTGATTCAGATGGATCAGATTTCACTGAGTCGATACAAAAAGCTTTTAGCCCCCCCCCCTCTTTACACATACACACACACACACACACACACCAAAACCAAACCAGGACTAAACCGGGTCTGGACTAGGTCAAGACCGGTTCTGGGCCAAGCCTGGGCCTGGTCTGGTTCAAGTCTGGGCCAAGTCTGGATGGTCTAAACCAGGTCTAAACCAGAACTAAACTAAACCAGAACTAAACCAAACCATGTCCAAACCAGAACCATCCAAACCATGTCTTAATCATGCTCTAAACCAGGACTAAACCAAGATTAAACAAGGACTAAACCAGAACTAAACCTGGTCTTTCCCTCCCTCTCTCCTTGGCTCCTCCCTCTGTTCTCTTCAGTTCAGACGTTTCCTTCAAAGGCAGCAGCTCCCTCTGCTCCAAGCTCCAGAACCAGGACTAAACCAGGACTAAACCAGGACTAAACCAGCACTAAACCAGGACTAAACCAGCACTAAACCAGGACTAAACCAGGACTAAACCAGGGTCCAAAGCAGGGACGAAACCAAGACTAAACCAGGACTAGGATCCTTTTCTCTGTGGATTTAACAGTCTCTTCTTGATCCATGTGGATTATAAATTTCCATATCTTTTCCTGACTGGACACCCTTTTTTCTGGATTACTTTTGTTTTAATTTATTTAAAAAAAAAAATTTCAGAGGAATTTTGAAGAATTTGAAACCACTGTCACGAAAATAATATTTTTTCATCCGTGATTTAATGTAATGTTTATAAATCTTGGTAAGGAGATTTAAAGTTCATATTTTGCATAAATTCTGAATCTGAAACAGCAATAACAAATTGTAAACCAGGACAAAACTCTTCAAATTAGAAGGAAAATTGAATAAATTGTAACAAAAATCTGCCTTAAATTTGCTCAGAAAAATAAACACCAGCCCCGTTTGGACAGTGCCGGCGTTACCTTAAAATTTAAACCAGGATTAAAGCTGGACTAAACCAGGACTGAACCAGGTCCAAAGCAGGTCTAAAACAGGAGGACTAAACCAAGACTGTACCAAGACTAGAGCAGGAATAAATCAGGACTAAACCAGGACTAAACCAGGACTAAGCCAGAACTAAACCAGAGCAAAACCAAGACTAAACCAGGACTAAACCAGGTGTAATGTTGGATCCAACTTCGCCCAAAACAGGAATGAATTAAAACATATTGTTTTCTAAGAAAGAAAACAATGTGAACGATTTACTTCGGAGACAGTCTTTGGAGACTAAAGAAAACAGAAGTGCAACAGGACTAAACCAGGACTAAACCAGGACTAAACCAGGACTAAACCAGGACTAAACCAGGACTAAACCAGGACTAAACCAGGACTAAAGAGACTGGATTCCAGAGAAGAACACATGGGCCAGATGATGGAAGGGGAGGTGAGTACAGAGTTTAGTGGAACGATCATTTAAAGCTGATTCTATTTTTGGATCTGTTCTAATGTAGTTTCCTCATCACAAACAGACCTGGAGTTGTTTTGTTTCACACATATTTAACACACAAACCCTGTATATTTAGGCTGGGTTCTTCTCTAAAACTGAAAACACTGTTCCACCTTGTGATGTCATGTGATATGTGATGTGAATGAAACAAAACACAGCTCCACGTCTGTTTTTGAGGAGGTAACAGCGTTAGAACGCGGCTTAAAGCGCACGAGAGTCACTTTAGGTGTGCATATGACTGAACCGTTTTCATTGTGCACTCTTCTCTCTCATTTAATGTCCTCTCTCTTTTTAATTTAGGATGATTATCTATGTTTTCATTTGTTTGTATTGTGATTTTAATGCATTTCTTATTCTGTAAAGCACTTTGAATTACTTTGCGTATGAATTGTGCTGTACAAATTAACTTTATTTCTCCTAATGTTTGAATACCTGATGACTGGGGGTGAGCGAGGTGTATTATCAAGACATTATCAGGGTTTTCTAAAAGTCAGATGATGATTTCAGTTTGATCATGGCTCATGTAGATGTGGTATGTTTAAAGTATTTGACTTGTATTAACTGTAACACATCACATATGTTGATCACAGTGTTCCATTTTATTGTTTTGAAAATGCTATATTCACAGTGTTTGATAGGTTTCAGTTTCATTTTTGATGGTCTGAGTCCCCCTCCCTTTGCTCCTGTGCTAAGTCACTCCACCTTCAGAGCACTATCACAACACAATCAGCATGCATCCCCATAATGAAACTCCTGCACATCACATTAGGTTTGTCAAGTTGCTGTGTGCAGTTTTGTATCACGTGTTTGTATATTTATGGAGAATTGTCGTGTGGGAGCATGGGTGATGTAGGCTTGGGGGCGGAGCCTTGCACAGGATCGTACTGCAGGTGCTAACGCAGGAGGGTTTGAATAGGGCCCAGAGAGTTTGCTAAAATGCTCACATGCATGCATGACATCTAAAACCTCTCCAGGCATGTTTTTATTAGCTTTGTTATAACATTGGAGAGAAAAAAAGTGCATAATAGCCCTTCTTTAAAGGGACAGTGTGTAAGATTTTTACCCGTTAATTACCGAAATTGAAGATATCCATTCAAAAATACAGTGTTTTCCAAGCCTTTTCACTTCCATCATGAAATCAAAGTATTCTGTTGGACTTATAGTCGATTTCACCTGCATAAAAGCGGGATATTCCCCATGTAGCAGCATCCATTTTAACTACGAGAGCCGCAGAAGGACATACTGTATTTTGGGCTCCGCCTTCGCTGTTTTCTTTATAGCTGTCGGCACTGGCCCGTGGTTTTCACACAACGAGATAGTACGCGTTTGGATAAACAACGACAAGCATGTTGCCGGATCACACTTACTCCGCACATACATCACAGGAGCAAGCACCTTCATCTAAGAGGAAAAGAAGGAGGGCATAGTACCTACCGCGGCTGGGGCTTTGTTGCACCC
This sequence comes from Paratrypauchen microcephalus, assembly GCA_036785185.1. Lineage (NCBI taxonomy): Eukaryota > Metazoa > Chordata > Actinopteri > Gobiiformes > Gobiidae > Paratrypauchen > Paratrypauchen microcephalus. Next base: position 7,978,546 of record JAVJIX010000027.1, on the reverse strand, counting down.
CGGGTTCAGACCGCCCTCCGCTGTCCAGTTCCCGATTCCCCCCACCTGCGCACAGCGCCGGGTGTGCTTCACGCGTGCCCGTGGTTCGGGCGCGGCTGCGGGTGAACCCACCTCCGGGTACGCCGAGCTGTCCGCGTTACATTGCGCCCGGGTGACCCTCGAGGTCTGCCGTAGCTAGGACCAGAATTTCAATACCACCATCCACCAATGCACCACCATCCTACACACTGTCCCTTTAAGCTCAAGTCATCTCCTCACATACCAACGGCCGTTTATTAGGCGTTACGAATGTCTATCATTTGGCGTATACGTAGCCCATAGCCAATCATGTCAGTTGTACTCGATGACGTAGTAAGAGCGACAATCGGGGAGAAGAGAAGGAAACACCGCCATTTTCCCCAATCTCCGTGAAAACAAAAGGCAAAACAAAAATACGATTGAACAATGGCACTGAACGATTACTGCCGTTTGTGTAAGATAAATATGAGAGAAGGAAAGAAGCTTCCGTTTGTCGCGTAGTCGCGTCACCATCTTTCCACCCCTCCCCGCTCTGATTGGCTCCCCCGCTCAGGATCCCTCGCTTAGCCTCGTTGCCAGGCTGTCTTTCAGATCGGAACGATTGTGCAAAGCAGCCTGGGATTTCCCAGGTTAGCTTTAGCCCTGGTTTAATGCTACTTTAGTCTTGGTTTAGTTCTCCTTTAGTCCTGTTTAGCCTTACTTATGTCCCGGTTTAGTCCTGCTTTATCCATGCTTTAGTCCTGGTTTAGTCCTGCTTTAGTCCTGGTTTAGTCCTGGTTTAGCCTTACTTTAGTCCTGGTTTAGTCCTGTTTTATCCATGCTTTAGTCCTGGTTTAGTCCAGCTTTAGTCCTGTTTAGCCTCACTGTAGTCCTGGTTTAGTCCTGCTTTAGTCCTGGTTTAGTCCAGCTTTAGTCCTGGTTTAGTCCAGCTTTAGTCCTGGTTTAGCCTTACTTTAGTCCTGGTTTAGTCCTGCTTTATCCATGCTTTAGTCCTGGTTTAGCCTTACTTTAGTCCTGGTTTAGTCCAGCTTTAGTCCTGGTTTAGTCCTGCTTTAGTCCTGGTTTAGTCCAGCTTTAGTCCTGGTTTAGCCTTACTTTAGTCCTGGTTTAGTCCTGTTTTATCCATGCTTTAGTCCTGGTTTAGTCCAGCTTTAGTCCTGTTTAGCCTCACTGTAGTCCTGGTTTAGTCCTGCTTTAGTCCTGGTTTAGTCCAGCTTTAGTCCTGGTTTAGTCCAGCTTTAGTCCTGGTTTAGCCTTACTTTAGTCCTGGTTAAGTCCTGCTTTATCCATGCTTTAGTCCTGGTTTAGCCTTACTTTAGTCCTGGTTTAGTCCAGCTTTAGTCCTGTTTAGCCTTACTTTAGTCCTGGTTTAGTCCTGTTTTATCCATGCTTTAGTCCTGTTTTAGTCCAGCTTTAGTCCTGTTTAGCCTTACTTTAGTCCTGGTTTAGTCCTGCTTTAGTCCTGGTTTAGTCCAGCTTTAGTCCTGGTTTAGTCCAGCTTTAGTCCTGGTTTAGCCTTACTTTAGTCCTGGTTTAGTCCTGTTTTAGTCCAGCTTTAGTCCTGTTTAGCCTTACTTTAGTCCTGGTTTAGTCCTGCTTTAGTCCTGGTTTAGTCCTGCTTTAGTCCTGGTTTAGTCCAGCTTTAGTCCTGGTTTAGTCCAGCTTTAGTCCTGGTTTAGCCTTACTTTAGTCCTGGTTTAGTCCTGCTTTAGTCCTGGTTTAGCCTTACTTTAGTCCTGGTTTAGTCCTGCTTTAGTCCTGGTTTAGCCTTACTCTAGTCCTGGTTTAGTCCTGCTTTAGTCCTGTTTTATCCATGCTTTAGTCCTGCTTTAGTCTTTGTCTAGTCCTGTTTAAGTCCATGTTGATTTGACATTTCTCATTTTCTCTCTTCAGGCTGTTGAATAATTGATGTCTCTGAGACCATGGGCCCCCTGCGAGGCACCTCCCTCTCTCTGATGGTGCTCCTCCTCCTCCTCGCCTCTGCTCAGTGTCGCAAACTGCGGCGTCTAACCCGCAACCACCCATCGAACCCTCACCCCCACCCTCACCCCCAGAGCCAGACCAACAAACCCAACATCACGCTGGCCGTCATCCTGCCCCACAGTAACACCAAGTACCCATGGGCGTGGCCTCGTATTGGCGGTGCCATTGACCGGGCAGTGCGCACGGTGAACTCTGACCCCCAGCTGCTCCCGGGGCACCTGCTCACGTATGTGTTCAAGTCGAGTCAGGACAAACACGGGATCTGTTCTGAGTCCATGGCGCCACTGATGGCGGTGGACCTGAAGTTTGACTATGACCCGTGGGCCTTCATTGGGCCTGGTTGCTCCTACGCCGCTTCGCCCGTGGGGCTGTTCGCTGGCCACTGGGACGTTCCCATGGTAACCGCGGGCGCGCCTGCCGTGGCATTCGTCGGTGGCGTTTACCCGTCCATCACCAACACCGGCCCCACCCACAAGAAGCTGGGCCGCTTTGCCCTGCGTCTCTGCGAGCACTTTGGCTGGAGAGAGCACATCATGCTTGTGTTCAGTGACAATAAAGTGGACGACCGGCCGTGCTACTTCGCCATCGAGGGACTCTACACCGAACTGCAGGGGTTCAACGTCACTCTAGAAGAGCTCGTGTTTGAGGAGAACAAGACCCCCATCAACTACTCCAACATCCTGAGTAACATACAGAGTGAAGGACGAGGTAAGAGTCTGTAACACTACAGTATGCACTATATGTGTCATGTATGTTATATATGTGCTATATATGCCATAAACATATGTCACTTCCTGAGTAACATACAGAGAGAGGGGCCAAGACGAGCACACACATGTGGGCGGGGCCAAAGCCTCAGAGCTCCTCAGAGCCTGAGGGCCGCAGAACACAGCCTCAGCATTTTTATGACATAGTCAAACTAAACACAGCTCAGGACAGTGTCAAGTTTTAATTTCGATGACATGTGCCACGGACGCCTGCACTTCCTTTTACTTGAGTAAAAGCTGTGCCTCCTCTTCCTCCGCTATGACGAAGACTAAAGTGACAAAAGTTTTATGTGACAATCTGAGATGGTTTGAACATTTGTGTTTCTTGCAGCTCCTTCAGATGTGATTTATTTTGTCTCATTTTTGTTTGTCCTTTGAAAACACCACATTCTGTGAATTCTTTCATGTTTTGTACTTCACGTTTACTTCAAATTATAAATGACATGTTACTCTTTAAGTTACTCTTAATTGAGTAATGCTTTCCTCCAGTACCTTTTACTCTTTAGTTATTTTTAGCCCACTTCTTTGTACTTTGACTTGAGTAATATTATTTTTGGCTTTTGAATCAGGGCTAAAACCTAAAATACGTCAAAAACACGTCTTGCACTTGCCCCGGGGTTCATGTGGGGACTGACGGTTTCCTGACAGTTGAAATTCTGAGTGAGAAAAATGTCTCTTGCCTGAACTCCAAAGGAAAACAAACCATGCAGGTGCTCCTTTCATTATCCCAGTGACACTAGAGCAGGTGTACAGTCCATCATCACAGGAACAATGGGGGAACCACGGATTTACCCTGAGGTTCAGTCACACTTAGTCCTGGTTTAGATCTTGTTTACTCCTGGTTTATAACTGGGTTTACTTCTTTTTTTTTCCCTCCCTTTGTTTCAACATGACTTTAGTCTTGATTTAGCCTGGATTTAGTCTTCATTTAGACCTGGCTTAGTCCTGGTTTAGTGCCAGTTTAGTCCTGATTTAGTCACTGTTCCTGAAAAGCTTTAGGTTAATGATCTGCTATAAAACTTTATGATTCTTATCTTTGAATCTGACTTTTGAACTTAGAACCTGGAACAAACTCGAGAGGAATTCTGTTTCAAATAACATTTTTTCAAGAAAAAAAAAGAAAAAAAAAGAGGAAAGATTAAAGTTCTAAACCAGGACAGAAGCAGGTCTAAACCATGTCTAAATCAGGTCTAATACAGGTCTAAACCCAGACTAATAGAGGTCTAAACCAGGATAGAAGCAGTTCTAAAACCTTGTCTAAACCAGGACTAATACAGGTCTAAACCGGGACTAAGTGGAGTGAAGTATTGGAGGTGAGTTAAAGTGTGATTCTTGGCCTGGCGTTTGTGTTCTCAGCTGTGAGCTCTTTCAGCTCTTTGCCTTTCTCAATAATTGCACAAATGAGCTGAAAGTTTCACAACATTTCACTCATGTATTTGGGCTTATTAAAACTAGAACCAGGAGACAAAACACTGCTCATTCACAAACTCATTCAAAGTGTTAACGGTGCTGTCTGTGTCCTTCCTCTCACACTTTAAAAAGCTTCTAAAATCACAACCGGACCTGGGTTGCCAGAGCCTTAAAGAGCAGGATATTGTACAAAATAAACTTTCTGGAGCTTTCTTCCATGTCCTACCATTGTTCCCTCATCGAGACATTCGTGAAGAGAATTTAGATGTCATCCATGCATGTTTGAGTAATCTAGTGATCTCTCCTGGGCTTATTCAAATCCTCCTTATGGTTAGCAATAGAATTCTGTTGAAGGCTCTGTCCATTAGCCTACATCACCCATGCTCCCACACAACAATTCTCCCTAAATATACAAAAACGAAGAATGACACAAAACTGTACACAGCAAGTTGACAAAGCTGATGTGATGTGCAGGAGTTTCATTGTCAGTTGGGCCAGGTTATGGAGGGACTTGTGACCGAGGGGGAGGAAGTAGAGTATGAATAGGAAAGAGCCGAGAACTGAACCTTGGGGAACTCCTTGAGTGACTGGATGACGGGGACTTGCAGTGGTTGGTATGGATGAACTGGTGTCTGTTGGTGAGACAGGAGGTGAAATTGGAAAGGACGATGTCAAAATGCCCCCTCTTTAAAAAGAATTAACGTTTTTTACAATCTGAGCTTTATTTCGGTAATAAAACAAGTTGTTTTACTCACCCATAGCACTTTGGTGTCATTTGGAGCATTTCCGGAGATGTTTTAGTTTAGCGATATCCGTAACGTGAGTTCTCGGGGCACATGTTTGCGGTCTCCAAATAACACAAACTTTAGCACTTTTCAAATTACAGAAGCTCAATGTCTTAGTCTACACTTTCGTTTGAGTCAAAAGTGGCCTGTAATCTGAGATTTAGCCATAATTTACAGTTTTGCGTTTCATGTTTGGGTCCCGAGAGCTGAGAGCGAAATAAACTGTGACTCCGCACATGAGCACTGTCCTCCTCATCTACTCGAATCTATGGATAAATCTCGGATTACAGGCCACTTTTGACTCAAACCAAAGTGTAGACTAAGACATTGAGCTTCTGTCATTTGAAAAGTCCTAAAGTTTGTGATATTTGGAGACCGCAAACATGTGCCCCGAGAACTCACGTTATGAAGATTGCTAATATAAAACATCTCCGGAAATGCTCCAAATGACACCAAAGTGCTATGGGTGAGTAAAACAACTTGTTTTATTACCGAAATAATTCTCCTTTAACTCTGCAGATTGAGGCCACAAACACTCCTCAGACTATGGCCAGACTATGCCTCATGTTGGAAGCTCATAACCTCCAGAATTCCCTCCCTGAATTGCAGAGGCTGCACTAGCACTGATTTATGATGGCTGCAGTTTGCTGGTTTGTTTTCTGATTGGATAATCATCTTGAACCAAAACTCACAATTAGAAAATAAACAAATGTGTCCACTGTTTTTGAAGTCTATATCAGTGTTACAATAGTTCTCAGTAAAAACTGTATTTGATCTGAACATACAACAACCTTGTATCTGAGGACACAGACAGGTCTTATGTTTATGAAATTTAAAATCAAAATCTTGCATCCTTGAAGAGAAGAAAAGGCTGCGTTCAAATTACAATAGAATATTAATGACATAACTTCACATTAACTATGAGCAGTTAAACCTGCATTAAACATGACTCCTCTGATATTCTTCAACAAAATGAGGCGTGAAGTTTGAGCACATATAAGGACTGAAACACTGAAACACAGCGCCAAGGTTTGAATATGAAACAATCTGCCACCACATCATCACCACTGACATGGGCCTCCTGTGAGAGACCAGGACTAAACCAGGATGAAACCAGGACTAAACCAGGCCTAAACCAGGACTAAACCAGGACTAAACTAGGACTAACCAGGACTAAACCAGGACTAAACCATGACTAAACCAGGACTAAACCAGGACTAAACCAGGACTAAACCAGGACGAAACCAGGACGAAACCAGGACGAAACCAGGACTAAACCAGGCCTAAACCAGGACTAAACCAGGACTAAACTAGGACTAACCAGGACTAAACCAGGACTAAACCATGACTAAACCAGGACTAAACCAGGACTAAACTAGGACTAACCAGGACTAAACCAGGCCTAAACCAGGACTAAACCAGGACTAAACTAGGACTAACCAGGACTAAACCAGGACTAAACCAGGACTAAACCAGGACTAAACCAGGACTAAACCAGGACTAAACCAGGGCTAAACTAGGACTAACCAGGCCTAAACCAGGACTAACCAGTACTAAACCAGGCCTAAACCAGGACTAAACCAGGACTAACCAGTACTAAACCAGGACTAAACCAGGACTAAACCAGGACTAACCAGTACTAAACCAGGACTAAACCAGGACTAAACCAGGACTAAACCAGGACTAAACTAGGACTAACCAGGACTAAACCAGGACTAAACCATGACTAAACCAGGACTAAACCAGGACTAACCAGTACTAAACCAGGACTAAACCAGGACCAACCAGTACTAAACCAGGACTAAACCAGGACTAACCAGGACTAAACCAGGACTAACCAGTACTAAACCAGGACTAAACCAGGACTAACCAGGACTAAACCAGGACTAAACCAGGACTACCCAGTACTAAACCAGGACTAACCAGTACTAAACCAGTACTAAACCAGGACTAAATCAGGACTGAACCAGGACTAAACAAGGACTGAAGCAGAACTAAACAAGGACTAAACCAGGACTAAACCAGGACTAACAGTACTAAACCAGGACTAAACCAGGACTAAACAAGGACTAAACCAGGACTAAACCAGGACTAACCAGTACTAAACCAGGGTTAAACCAGGACTGAAGCAGAACTAAACAAGGACTAAAAAAGGACTAAACCAGGACTGAAGCAGGACTGAAGCAGGACTAAACAAGGACTAAACCAGGACTAAATCAGGACTAAACCAGGACTGAAGCAGGACTCCACCAAAACTACAGCTCCTATTTAGACCTGGTTTAGACCTGGTTTAGACCTGGTTTCTCTGCGTTCCTTCACATATTTGTTGATGCTGTTCTCTGAGGTGAACTCGACTGTGACGTGCCACAGCGGTTTCCCACGGCGACGCGACTCCCCTTGTCAATCATTCACAGAGGCCAGAGGTTAGACCCGCCCAAACCAAACCAACTTCCTGTTTCCAGTCGACTGCTGCCTGATAAGAACACCATTATATTAAAGTACAGGAGAATGGGAGGGCATCTGACACACAGGGAGGGTATCTGACACAGGAGTGTGGGAGGGCATCTGACACACAGGGAGGGTATCTGATACAGGAGTGTGGGAGGGCATCTGACACATGGCTACAGGAGCATGTGACTTGAATCAAAGTCTGTCTGAATAGCTGAAAGGTTCTACTGCATTTGGTGCTCTAGATTGGGTCTTTGGCAGAAAACAGTTTGTGCTGTGTCTCTCCTCTGACCCTCTGACCCTCTCCTCTGACCCTCTGACTCTCTCCTCTGACCCTCTGACCTTCTCCTCTAATGCTCTGACCCTCCTCTGTCCCTCTCCTCTGACACTCTCCTCTGCTCCTCTCCTCTGACCCTCTCCTCTGCTCCTCTCCTCTGTCCCTCTCCTCTGACCCTCTCCTCTGCTCCTCTGACCCTCTCCTCTGCTCCTCTCCTCTGACCCTCTCCTCTGTCCCTCTCCTCTGACCCTCTCCTCTGCTCCTCTGACCCTCTCCTCTGCTCCTCTGACCCTCTCCTCTGACCCTCTCCTCTGCTCCTCTGACCCTCTCCTCTGCTCCTCTGACCCTCTCCTCCTCTGTCCCTCTCCTCTGCTCCTCTGACCCTCTCCTCCTCTGTCCCTCTCCTCTGCTCCTCTGACCCTCTCCTCTGTCCCTCTCCTCCACTCCTCTGACCCTCTCCTCTGCTCCTCTGACCCTCTCCTCTGCTCCTCTCCTCTGACCCTCTCCTCTGCTCCTCTGACCCTCTCCTCTGCTCCTCTCCTTTGTCCCTCTCCTCTGACCCTCTCCTCCACTCCTCTGACCCTCTCCTCTGCTCCTCTGACCCTCTCCTCTGCTCCTCTGACCCTCTCCTCTGCTCCTCTCCTCTGTCCCTCTCCTCTGACCCTCTCCTCCACTCCTCTGACCCTCTCCTCTGCTCCTCTGACCCTCTCCTCTGCTCCTCTGACCCTCTCCTCCTCTGTCCCTCTCCTCTGCTCCCCTGACCCTCTCCTCTGACCCTCTCCTCTGCTCCTCTGCTCCTCTCCTCTGTCCCTCTCCTCTGATCCTCTCCTCTGTCCCTCTGACCCTCTCCTCCTCCTCTGACCCCTGCTTCTCCTGGTTGTCTCTTGCCTTGTCCATCTGTGTGGTTAAACATTGATGCTGTGGATTCCCAGGCAGTGCTGTTCCCTAAACGCCTCACAGAGCAGAGCGAGTGCACTGAGCTGAACCAATTATGTTTTATTACAAAGATTAATATTTAAAGAAGAGTCTGAGTGCGCTGCGTGGGAGAGACACAAGCACCGCCATGGAAAACAGACATGAGAACGCCTTTAGTCTGAACTTGAAACAGACCTGCAAACTGGACTTTTCACATCTTTTAACCATTTCCGTAGTTTCTTCTCATTGACCCTCTGAAGTTGTATTTGGCGTGATTCATGTTTGAGTCATCTTTATTCTGCTGTATGTAAAACACCATTGCTCTGATTTAAGCCCATGTTCAGCTCCAGGTACACGCCCCTGTGACGTTCCTCCTCCAGTTTGATGTTCTTAATGGGAGATACTCGTAGAATTGGGCAGCGTTGTGTCGTGCTCTGCTCTTGTGTGATGTGCAGCTATTCAAAGAAGAGGCCCACAGCATGTGGCGCTTTGTTGTTATGACGTCAGCTCCATTGGACACCACAGTTTTTTTACGCAGTCAGCGCACTTGTTTCTTTTATTAAGTGGGTTTAGATGAACATTGTGATTTAAAATGTTTAAATTATAACAGAATGAACCACGGTGGTCAGAGATTACAACTATATAGACATACAAGCACGATAAGACACATACGACACATACGATCCATACGACACATACGACACATGTGACACATACGACACATACGACACATGTGACACATACGACACATACGACACATGTGACACATATGACACATGTGACACATACGACACATAAGACACATGTGACACATACGACACATGTGACACATACGACACATACGACACATGTGACACATATGACACATGTGACACATACGACACATAAGACACATGTGACACATACGACACATGTGACACATACGACACATACGACACATGTGACACATACGACACATACGACACATACGACACATGTGACACATACGACACATACGACACATACGACACATGTGACACATACGACACATACGACACATGTGACACATACGACACATGTGACACATACGACACATGTGACACATACGACACATGTGACACATACGACACATGTGACACATGTGACACATGTGACACATACGACACATACGACACATGTGACACATATGACACATACGACACATGTGACACATACGACACATACGACACATGTGACACATACGACACATACGACACATACGACACATACGACACATGTGACACATACGACACATGTGACACATACGACACATACGACACATACGACACATGTGACACATACGACACATGTGACACATACGACACATGTGACACATACGACACATGTGACACATACGACACATGTGACACATACGACACATACGACACATGTGACACATACGACACATACGACACATACGACACATACGACACATGTGACACATACGACACATGTGACACATACGACACATACGACACATACGACACATGTGACACATACGACACATGTGACACATACGACACATGTGACACATACGACACATGTGACACATACGACACATGTGACACATACGACACATACGACACATGTGACACATATGACACATACGACACATACGACACATGTGACACATACGACACATGTGACACATACGACACATGTGACACATACGACACATGTGACACATGTGACACATACGACACATGTGACACATACGACACATGTGACACATACGACACATGTGACACATACAACACATACGACACATGTGACACATACGACACATACGACACATACGACACATGTGACACATATGGCAGGTTTTCATGTTGTTCTAATGGTGACTTGGTTTGGCGGACAGTACCTGTGCTAAATATGTATTATAGTTTTCCATCAGCTATGTGACAGTTTGTTGAACAAAAAGTATAAAAGAGAATTACAAAAATACAGGAAGTGTGTGAGCTGTAAAACAGAACCCCTCTGCTTTTTTGCTTTTTAAAAAAAAATCTTTTATTATTTAAGCTACATATTTTCAAACCATAATAACATTCGCAAAGTACTCAGACGACACATTGGGGGATGTGGGCACGGGAATAAACATCACTGGGTTAAAGGGCTAAGGGACTTGAAGGCACTCGGGGGAAATACAAGGGGGGGTTGAGAAAGAGAAACAGGGGGAGTGGAGAGGTCCAAAGGGTTTGTTCAGTGCAGCGGAGGAAGTCCAACTGAGGGGAACCGGTTCGGGAGACGGAGAAAAGTGTATTGTCTGGGGTGAAGGTGTCGCGAAACTCCGTTTGCTTATGTTATCAACAGGAATACTCCATCCAAAATGGAGTTTAGTCCTGGTTCAGTCCTGGTTCAGTCCTTAATTCCAGCTCTGTAAGTGTATTGTGGGAAACCTTGCAGCTGTTCAGTGGCTGAGTACATGCACCCTACAGCTGTTCAGAAGGTACAATGAGCCTGTCCTCTGCAGGGGTCCAGTGTGAGGCTCGTTATAAAACAGTTCACTCTGGGATCCGACCACAGCTGGGCCAGTCACATGAGCAGCAATGTCTCAGTGGTTAGAGGGTCAATTCCTGCTTGGACCAAGTTCTGTCATTACACTTCACACATCCTGTGGTTTTATTCAAAAATACTAATATTGCACTATACATTTAATATAATTTCATGTACTTGGTAAATGGTCACATCTTTATATAGCGCTTTTCCACCTTCAAGCCACCCAAAGCTCAGCGTGAGTGGTTCCAACAAGGAACCAATCACCATTCACCCATTCACACACCAGTGTACACAGACACTGGAGGCGAGGTGGGTTAAGTGTCTTGCCCAAGGATACAATGGCAGCATGAACACCCACACACGCACCCACACACACACACACCCACAAACAAACAAACAGTGTGTGCTGTGTGATGCTTCCACAAACACGCACTTTGGATAGTTACAATCAACAACTCACAAACACTGTCACTATTAAAGCTCCTTTGCACGTCAGATGCCCTCCCTGTGTCTCCATGGCGTTTTATTCTGTGCAAAAACCACTAACTGTAGTTTAGACCTCTACAAATATGTTCTGAAATGTCCCGGTGTGTTAGATGCCCTCACTGTGTTTCAGATGCCCTCACTGTGTGTTCATAAGGTCTCATTCTGTGTGTAGCCCTGTAGTTTAGAGTGATTGTGAGGAGGGCCTGTAGTTCTCTGCAGGAGCTCTGACATTTGCACTATATCTGTCTATATGTGACAGTGAGAGAGGGAGCAGCGGGGATGGCGGGGTCTATTTCTGTGTAATAACGATGGTGTAGTCAGAAGGATGTTGTGATGATTTAATTAATTAAGTTCCCAAAAGAAGAAAGTTTGAAGAGTGCTATATACAAGACAGTGAAACAAAAAAGATATTTACAATATATACACACAACCGCAGAAAACTGCTCCATAAATCATAAGCTTGGCTGTTACCTTCTCTGTACAGCTCCAGGTCCAGACTGACCGAGGGAGGGAGAGTGGCCCCCTTTTATCCACCAAGGCTCCTCCCCAGAGCCAATTAACACAAGAATACTGGGTTTTCCACATTAAAATCCATTTAACAATAATATAGAAAATATAGAAAATACATGGAAATACGTTGTGCAGCATGGCCATGTCCCTGTATGTAGCACCTCTCTATAGTGCTTGTTATTTATGTGAGAGAGACTAACCTGAGTTCTTATTACACAGTTATAATAGTGTGGTTACACCTTTTAGTACAGTATACACTGTACACATAAAAAAATTCTTATTGATATAATGTGACTTAGCTCTTAAATGAACTACTTTTGTACTGGATGCCTTGTGTTTAAATGGTTAACCTCAAACATGACACTCAATGACCACAACAAAGGTATAAGTAAATATGACCTATATTACAGAGAATGAAAAAAACTTGCTTTCAAGCATTTAGATGAACATCTCAATTGTAAACCTTAACACAAGAAATGTTTAACAGTTAAAATATTCTAATGAGCACAAATAAACAATTTAATCCTATAGCCGGCAAAACATAACCTGCGAAATCCCAGGCTGATTTTCACGATCGTTCTGATCTGAAAGACAGCCTGGCAATGAGGCTAAGTGAGGGCTCCTGATTCTGGGAGCCAATCATAGAGCGGGGAGGGGTGGAAACAGTACGGTGACGCGTACTATGCGACAAGCGGAAGCTTGTAGTTTGAACTGACAACTCACATGATTGGCTATGGGCTACGTATACGCCAAATGAGACATTCGTAACGCCCAATAAACGGCCGTTAGCGATCGTAAACCGCACCTCCACTACGAGATATTCAGTAGGTGCTCCCAGACCATATCTCACTGTGATATGGTCTGGTGTAAACCAGACAAGGCAAAACACTCAAATATAGCCAATTCTCCAAACCCCAGTTCTACTGTTGCAGGCCAGGTTCGTAGCTTGTGTACGGTGTAGCCTTAAACGAACTGGCTCCTTCAACGCAATGGCAAACAAACAGGAAAAGGGGTACCTCCGTGGCTCCTCAGCCACACGCGTGTTGAGAAATCGTAGGCAGCAGCAGTGAAAACCAGTTAGCGTCGTTCCGCTCTCCCTCGGGCAACGTTACTAAATGCTGTGGGTGTCCTTCGTGCTCTCGTCACTGCCTCTCCACTCAAATGGTTCTCACCGATGTAGCTGGCAGGTCGCTAGTTTAGTCGCAAAGTCCATTAACAAACCACTGGACTGACGACTCGGCTACACGGTCCACTCTACCTCGCGCTGAATTGTCCACTCAACAGGCAGCTAACCATCACCATTTAAGCTACACCAAGTCTTCCGACCGAAAACTTAACTTATCTGGCAATAAAGCATCAAATTCACCTTCCGTGAATCAGTTTCATTACTAAGGCCCTGTCCCCACGACAACGTTTTTTGGAGGAAACGGAGAAGTTTGGGTGCGTTTGGGCCTGCCGTCCAGACGGCGCCGGCGTTTTTGGGGGCGAGAACGGAGTTTTTCAAAAACGGCTTCCAGAGTGGAGAAGTCGGAGAACGCCCCCCGTTGCGTTGGAATGTGGGCGGAAAAAAAGCGCGGCAGGTGAGAAAATGATGACGTCGCGCTGCCGTAATCATCACGTGACCGGTGACCAGAGGGTGGAACCCGGCGCCTTCCGCAGGTAACAACCAGATAACAACAGCCATAGCGGACAATGGACTTCAGTATCTTTTGCAGACTTTTGGAAGTTTATTGGCAATGCTGCATCAAACTCTGTTCATATGCAATGCATTGCGACAACAGCAGAGGACCATGCACAATTACGCCTTTCACGGAACCGGAGGCAGAGGAGCTTGTTTCGGGCTTCCTCCGTGTGCATGACATGCCACAATGTTTGGGATCGATCGATGGGACACATCCCCTCAACATACAAGCGGTGTGTGACTACAGGTACCGGTTTATGGACGTTACTGTGAAGTGGCCTGGCAGTACGCACGACGCACGGGTGTTTGCCAATGCAAAGCTAAACACGTATTTTAAAACTGGAAAGATCCCATCGCTGGAAAGGCAGATAGTGGACAATGAGGAGCACATACCAATTTGAGTGTGTTGTGTGCTGTAAATAAAGAGAAAGAGCAACCATTTCTTGTCTTTTTTATTAAATGAAAATTTACCTTTTACAAACAGGCACATGCAGTATCACACACAAAAATATATAGCTCCCCGTTGGTGATGGTCCCCGGTTGTATATTCTCGCCGAAAAGCCAACATAATGTCCGAGTATGTTTAACATTCCCGTAGTAAGATCCAAACAAGCATTTTGCCTAAATAACACGACCAAGGTTAACGAGAGTTCTACTTGTTAATGTCTATCTAATAAAACGATAGCAAGTAATGCTAACTATCGATTTATAGGCAAAAACTCTGCTCACGCAGCGCAAATCTTTGTTCTGTGGCGTCTGTCTATGTTAGGGACGGTCAGCATTTTCACATTACCGGAGTGAGTCGCTGCTACATTGGTGGAGCAGGGGGACAAAATATATTCGCTTGTGTTGACGGCCCCTAAAGTACACGTGTTTGCTTGTTTATGAAAGAGAAAGGACTTTCTGCGCATGTGCTCTTTGTAGTCCTGCGTTACTGGTGGCTCTGGCTCTTTCCGGTTTACAGCGCCACTTATCGGTGTGACATATGTACTACATCGTTTTCACTCAGCGCTCCGTGCTCATCTTGACGCGCATGTTTTCTGATCCAACACGTGTCTGGACGAGACTTTTTTTCACCCCGGGTAAAAAAAAAAACAGGAACGTTGTCGTGGGGACAGGGCCTAAGACTTGGGACAAGCTGAAAACGTGAATTCTTCCAAAGTGCATCTCCCAAATCAGACCCATGTTCCCCCTTTGCATTACTTCCTGACTGACCTTTCAACTTGCTTGTGATTAGCTTATCACAGATGGCACAGAAAATAAATAAATTCAAAACAATAATACAGGCCTCCTTTCATATACTTTCAGGCGAAATTATAACATGGTAACAAATACTCAAACATATATAAAATATATAACAATTATTATGTCATATTCAAGAAATCCTGCATGTTACCCAACATCCATTTCTCTTAAAGTAAAAAATGACCTCATTATTGGCCAATGAATTTTAACCTACTTTAACTTATACTATTTATTGCCATTAATTTAAATACCTTTTAAGCTATTTATTCTGCTAATAACCTATTTATTCAAAACTATTTTAAATGTTTACTACTAAATCCCAACAGGGTTACATGTAGCAGCACCAGTAATAATAATATTGATAATTTACCCATATTTTGATGATGACACAGTGACGTGACTCAGTGACAAAGCCTTGGCAATCTGGAAAGGTAGTCTGCAACCAAGTTGGACTTTCCAGATCTGTGTCGAACCACAAGGGCTGCAGTGAAAGGTACCAATGGGTCAATCGGCTGTTGTGATCCCTCATTTAATTAATCCAGGTGAGAGCTCGATGGTCCATCTCCAGATCAAACTCTCTCCCAAGCAAGTAGTGTTTGAGACTCTCCAGAGCCCACTTAATGGCCAGAAGTTCTTTTTCGACCACCGAATCTCTGGGCAGAAGTTTGCAGCTCAGGTACAAGATGGGCTGCTCGGGTCCGGACTCTCCCTGGGCAAGGACTGCTCCCAAACCCACCTCAGAGGCATTGACCTGTACAAGGAACCTGCGGCTGAAATCTGGACTGCGTAGCAGTGGAGATGAGCAAAGGACAGTTTTTAGGGTGTTAAAGGCCTTTTCACAGTCTTCAGTCCAGGTCACAGGATTTTTCTGTTGTTTTGTTGTCAAGGCCATGAGTGGTGCTGCAATAGTGGCAAATTGGGGAACAAATCTCCGATACCATCCAGCCAGGCCCAGGAAGTATCGCACCTCCTTCTTGGTTTGTGGACGAGGGCACTTCTGGACCTCATCCATCTGCGGTCGCACCTCTCCTCTTCCTAGCTGGTAGCCCAGATACCGGTTTCGTGGCGGGCCCAGTCACACTTGGCTACATTCAATGTGAGCCCAGCGGCTTGAATCTTCCCAGGACTGCTTTCAGGTGCTGGACGTGTTGCTCCCAAGTCTCACTAAAGATCACAGCGTCATCCAGGGAAGCAGCACTGAACTCAGTCCTGTAGCACCCTGTCCATGAGTCGCTGGAAGGTTGCTGGGGCACCATGCAAGCTGAAAGGCATAATGTTAAACTGGAAGAGTCCTGCTGGTGTTCTGAAGGCTGTGTAGGGACAACAAAACAAAAATAAAACAAAAATATAGAAAATACATGAAAATACGGCAAATAGATAGTGGCAAACAGCGCAGACAGATGGGGAGCGGGACACGGAGTGGAAAACAGCAAATGAATGAAACCAGGTAAGTGGCGAGCGTAGGCTGTTTGGGGATACTTAAGTGAGCGCGGGCTTTGACGGAGCTACTCCGTCACAGAGAGAAAGAAGGACAGATAGGGGGAGGAGGGAGAGGACACAGGTGAGATGTAGAGAAAGCATTATTAAAAATGATCTCGCTGAATCCTTGCTCACCCCACACTGAGGAGGACAGAGAGGACGTGTGGAATGATGAAGCTGGAGGAGCTGTTTCAGATCACATCACATTCTATATTTAATAGTTTAGGATGTGTGAAAAATCCCTCAGTCGTCCAGGTAGAATCCATGGTAAAAGGAGAAATTCAATTTGTCAACTGGACACAGTTTATTTGGTTGAAAACGTTTCGCAGCTCATCTGCGCTGCTTCTTCAGTTCTGGTTAGAGTGCTGATGGACACTGCTTATATCTCGCTGCAGGGAGGAGCTAACTACACTGAAATTATTCTGAAACTATCCCACCTCTTTGTTTTAAGTTTCTGTCTTGTTTTTTCCAGTTTCTCTCTGGCGTCTAGTTTAGCATACCCATTCATACGCTAATGGCTGTTTTCACACCTCAACAGCCACTTCACAAGAGGATGTACCAACACAGACGGGCGTGCCAGAGTGGACCGGCTTCTGCCGTACATCTCCACCTAGAAGCCACGGGCCATTCTTTTGAGGACAGTGAGGTTCAGATCTTAGGGAAAAGAACTGGTTTGAGAGGCGATTTTTGTCAAAAAAAGAGAATCCTTCTTTAAACAGGAATGGGGGAGTCAGACACAATTTGTCTCCCATCTATAATTTCATTCTCAAACCTAAATCAAAACAAACAAAAGAAACAAGGGGGCAGCAGGTCAGGTCCAGAGGTGTGAAAACACCATTAGGGTTTGAATGGGTATGCTAAACTAGATGCCAGAGAGAAAAAAAAAACAAAAACAAAAGACAGAAACTTAAAACAAAGTGGTGGGATAGTTTCAGAATGATTTCAGTATAGCTCCTCCCTGCAGCTAGATATAAGCAGTGTCCTTCAGCACTCTAACCAGAACTGACGAAGCAGAGCGGATGAGCTGAGAAACGTTTTCGACCAAATAAACTTTGTCCAGTTGACAAATTGAATTTCTCCTTTTACCATAATAGTTTAGGAGTTAGGAATAGTTTGACTTTCAACAAAAAGCTGATTAACAGACTGACTAACAGACTGTTGGCTAATGCTAGCTAGTGAGTGTGACACCCACGGTGAGCTCCAGTCAAATGAAGCTCATCAAGGCTGGCAGTTATAGGAGCAACTTGGGAGCTGGAATTTATTTACAGACAGAGCAAAATTAAAAGGATCATGTAGAGCATGTTAATATATGATTTTAAGACCAAAATGAGGAGTCTGACAGCAGCCGTTACAGAGAGAGGGGCCACGCTTTTGCAATAGAAAATGAATTGGAGGCAAAATCAATGGAGCTGATCACGTCCTGTTTGGAGGGACCCACAATATGCGGGTTGTGATTACGTTTACGCCGACGTCAGCTCCCTTTGGACACCACAGTTTTCTAACGCGGAAGTCAGCACACTTATTTCTTTTATTAAGTTGTTTTAGATCAATATTGTGATTTAAAATGTCCAAACTAGAACTATAGAGACACACAAGCACAATATGTCTGCTTTAATACCCCACTGCGTAACATTTAGACCCAGTTTTCCTTTCCTCTCCTCCTCCTCCCTCTACCCTTTCTCCTCCTCCTCCTTCCTCTGTTGCCCTTCTCATCTTTCCTCCCCTCTGGTCTCTTTGTTCCAGCCCCCCATCTCCATCCTCTCTTCTGTCTTCTCTTTCTCCTCCCTCTCCTCCCTCTCTCCTGTCCTCTGTGATCTCAGTATTGATTCTCTATCTTCTCTCACAGGAAGCGACTCAGGTTTCTGTGATGGTCAGGACTTTGTGCTGACTCCCGTCTCTGCTGTTACCACCATCTTTTCATTTCATTTTCTTTTTTACCTTCAAACTTTCGATGTAACTATTCAGGGCTCCATCTGGGAGAGCATCTGACATACCACAACATCTGCTCATTAACTAAAGACATCTGATCTGCCTCCGTCTCAGTCTAAGACACAGGGACACAGGAGGATGGGAGGGCATCTGACACAGGGATACAGGAGTTGATAGTTGACTCTCTCATCAGCTGTAATCAGTCACACCGGATCCATTAGCATTAGCCTTGTGTAGCGCCACAGGAGGGTAATGACCGGGACTTCCTGTCTACTGCAGCCACTTCCTGTCTGCCCTCTCCCCACACGCTTCATCAGCCCCTCACTGAGACCTGGAATTTTCACAGCCACGGTTGCACGCAAACTTTACTGTAAAGAGACTTTTTAGAACTTTCTACCATGTTATAACATCAACAACATGCCTGAAGAGGTTTTAGATGTCATCCATGCATGTCTGAGTAATCTAGAGATGTGTCCAGGGCCCTATTCAAACCGTCCATTAGCGAGCTGCGTGCTGATTGTGTTGTGATAGTGCTACGAAGGCTTAACACGAGGAGCTAATAGAACAAACAGTAGTTATTCATTCATTCATTCATTCATTTTCTTCCGCTTTTCCATTTTCTGGGTCGCGGGGGCAGCAATCAATCAAACAGTAGTTATGTGTTAGAAAATAGTTATGTGTTAGCAGTTAATATCCATAGAAATGTATGACCTCTCTTTAAAGGCATTTTTACTGTCTTAAAGGGATATGCCACCCCCAGGTCAAACTTGGGCATCTCCCCACAGTCCAGAGACTAAAATAAGTGGTGGAAAGTGTTTTTCTGGTGACCCAGCCATTGTCCGAGTCTGTTAGCACTGACCGCCGCGGTATCTGCAGCTCCTCCGCGTTAGACTGGAGTCTAACGTCGCCAGAGAAAGATTTCGGCCAAAAGGAATTAATTTGCTCGATGTGTTTCCCAATTACTTTGTGTGTAGTGCGCATTCATATCGAGTGCAAATAAATGTGCAAATCAACACGGAGAGCTTGCCTTGGTCATTTTGGGTGGGAACTATTTTTCAGTGCGAAAAAACACAGCCGAAGCACACAGGGGAATCCCTGTTACGCACCAGGAAGGGAGTTCCCCTGTTATGCAGCGTGCTCTGTGCTTCGTCTGTCTTTCTCCGCACTGAAAAATAGTTCCCACCCAAAATGACCAAGTCAAGCTCTCCGTGTTGATTTGCACATTTATTTGCACTCGATATGAATGCGCACTACACAGAAAGTAATTGGGAAAAGCATCGAGCAAATTAATTCCTTTTGGACGAAATCTTTCTCTGGCGACGTTAGACTCCAGTCTAAGGCGGAGTAGCTGCAGATACCGCGGCGGTCAGTGCTGACAGACTCGGACAATGGCTGGGTCACCAGAAAAACGCTTTCCACCACTTATTTTAGTCTCTGGACTGTGGGGAGATGCCCAAGTTTGACCTGGGGGTGGCATATCCCTTTAAACATGGTAAACAGATCTCGTTCATTTGAAACAGTTTGCAGTGGTCCAGAGTTCTTCCTCACATCTTTAAACGTCTCTGGGCAGATGCACAGAACACATTTCTATAGGCAAAACAGACTCAACCTTCTGACTGTTGATGGCTGAACCTCTTTTTCTTTGCTCAAAAATGCATGTTCAAACCTGTCTCTCAGCTCACCTGTCCTCCTCCCCATCACCTGTCCTCCTCCCCACCACCTGTCCTCCTCCCCATCACCTGTCCTTCTCCCCATCACCTGTCCTCCTCCCCACCACCTGTCCTCCTCCCCATCACCTGTCCTCCTCCCCATCACCTGTCCTCCTCCCCATCACCTGTCCTCCTCCCCATCACCTGTCCTCCTCCCCATCACCTGTCCTCCTCCCCATCACCTGTCCTTCTCCCCTTCACCTGTCCTTCTCCCCTTCACCTGTCCTTCTCCCCTTCACCTGGCCTTCTCCCCTTCACCTGGCCTTCTCCTCTTCACCTGTCCTCCTACTAGAGCTAGGCGGTATGACCAAAAATTGATATCACGGTATTTTTCAAAATTATAGCGGTGTGACGGTATTTGATGGTATTTTTTCATGCATGACTAGGTGTTCCCCATTTCCTAATGATTTAGAGAATAATTACTGCAGTAAATTTGACTTGATAAAATATATCTGGATCCAGAGCTTTAATCATCTCCCTGAAGCCAGGGGAAGTGGATAGTAATAGATGTCCCGATCCAATCACGTGATCAGAAATCGGCCCCGATCACGTGGTTTTGGATTCGATCGGAATATATATTCTTTTTTTTTTTTTTAACATATCCTAGGTGAGATCTATGGTTATGCGGTGGCACAGAGTCAGACTCCACACAGAAACATCAACCCGTGCAGCGACACGATATTGGTTAAATACACGGAAGCAGCTCGAAGTGCAAAGCGCGAGTACAGAGAGGAGACAAGAAGAGCACTATAATGAGCGCTATAAGAACGCTTGGCGAGTATGTCTGGGTCTGGAAATACTATAAAGTTGATGACAACAACATCGCCATAGCAAATGGTGGGATATGTAAACTTGGGATTGTGAGGGGTGGAAAGGAAAGGGCGACATTTAACACAACAAACCGATACGGCACCTCAAAAACAAACACCCGACACAATACAGCGAGTTACAGGCAACCCAGCCAAAGACGAGTCAGCCCACGCTGCAGGAGAGTTTGAAAAGGAGACAAAAAAATGCCCCTTGACAGTGCGAAGGCCCAGGAGAACACAGCAGGAGCACACATGATCGCAATGAGTGACCTACCATTCACCTTTGTAGAGAACCCTGGATTTCTTCTGCTTATGGAGCACATCCAACCTCGATCTGAAGTGCCATGTCGCCACTATTTCACCGAGAAAGCTCTGCAGCTCGTTATAAGAAGATTTCTGACAAACTACATGTCCTGTTATCAGATGTACCCCATGTTTCATTCACCACCATTATTATAAGTATACTTATAATAATAATAATAAATATAAGTGTACTTTTTAATGTATTATGTAAGCATCGGATCAGGACTTGGTATCGGCGATACTCAAAATCAAATGATCGGAATCGGATCGGAGGGCCAAAAAACCTGATCGGGACATCCCTAGTAATAGCGATGGTAATATAGTTCCACCATTTGCTTTTCTTGTCGTAGGCAGTCCCCTTAGCAAACTCATCTTTGAGTGTCGTCTGAGTCGCTACAACTTTAGCCCGACAACATTACAGAATGTTTGTCTGATCAGCGCCAGATTTTTTAAAGCTGAAGTTCTTCCACACAACTGACACGGTTCTTCTTTTCAGTATAAGTTCCTCTGTTTCTAACAACAACGTCCATGTTGTTCATCGCTCAACACACACTGTAGCCGTGTCCCAGTACGAGGGTTATTGATCCGTGTACGTAATTTGTGTGGTGCGTATTGTTGTGTGGTGCGTATTGTTAGCATTAGCGTTAGCAGCGTGTCTCGGGAGCGGCTCCGTGGACCTGTCCCATTTCAGCAACGGCCTTGCAATCCGCGGAGGCTAGTTCGAGGGCTGCAGCTTTTGCAGCCTTCGGAGTGGCCAAAAAAGTGCCCTAATAAGCAGCGGCTGTATCCCTCGAATTGGAACACAGCTTACGCTTCCACCACTCTCATGCCACTGCAAAACGGTTCCCCGGCGCATTGTTTTGGTGCGATGTTTCGCCGCTCTGTGTTTTGTACGTACACACTCACCGGTATTGCAGTAAATGAAAAATTCATATCATTAAAAAAAAACAAAAAAAACAACGGTATTTGGTATGAACCGGTATACAGCCCAGCCCTCCTACCCTGCACCTGGCCTTCACCTCTTCACCTGTCCTCCTCCCTTCACCTGTCCTCCTCCCTTCACCTGTCCTCCTCCCTTCACCTGTCCTCCTCCCTTCTCCTGTCCTAACCCTCCCTCTGCTCTTCTCTCAGTCATGTTCATCTGCTGCATGCCCGACGTCTTCAGGAAGTTGATGGTTGAATTCCGCTCGGCCGACCTGCCCCATGAGCAATACGTCTTCTTCTACATCGACGTGTTTGGGGACAGTTTGAACTCTGAGCCCAAGACGCCCTGGGCCCGAGGGGACGAAGAGGATGCCATCGCCAAAGACGCCTTTCAGGTGAGAGAGGGGCTAGACTCACCTGAGAGGGAGGGGCTAAACTCACCGGAGGGGGAGGGGCTAAACTCACCGGAGGGGGAGGGGCTTTAGGTGAACCCTGCCTCACAGTAAGAAGGTCCCACGGCTGAATGAACAGTTGCATGTTTGGAAGTTTCTCAAAGAATGTTCAAACCAAACCAAGTCAAGTCCAGATTCGGTCTGATCTCTTTTGCTAAGCAAGACCAGGCCTGGACAGTACTGGGATGGGAGACCGCTGGGAACAGTGGTTGTGTCCTTAGGCAAGACACTTCACCCACCTCACCTAGTATGAATGTGGTGTGTGAGTTCTGGTGCAGATTGATGATGAATGTAGAAAGCACAGTGAGTGAGTGAGTGTCCAAAACCGTTTTATAAAGGTATTGGCATTGCATTATTCATCCATCCTCTGTACCTTTTAGTCACAGTCCACAGAGGTACTCCAGACTGGGTCCTGGTTCAGTCCTGGTCCTGGTCTAATCGTGTTTATTCTGGTCTGTGGCTGACGTCAGAGTAAGTGGATTTGTGTCTGATCTAATATTCGTCTCCAAACGCTTCTGAAGCTCCTCCTCAAAGTGAAGCATAGGGCAGACATCTGCTGCTCTGATAAAACACCAAACTGAGGAGACAATTCACCTTTATTTAACCAGGAAGACTTATTGATGATCTTTTCATATTTCAAGTGTGGTTACAGATGACTAAAGAGAGTGTTTTGGTGAAACTACAGAGAAGCTCTGAATGAGGCGTGTTTGATTTGTCCCTCATCTTGTCCCTCTGGTTCATCTGGTCCTTCAGGGGTCAGAAGTCAGAGCAGGTTTACTCTTCACTTGATGAATGGATGCATGAATGAAAAAGTGTTTAAGCTCACAAACAGGAAGTAGAGTACAAAAAGTAGAAAAATAATACAGGAAGCAGTGCTGAGTGAAAGAGAATACATCTACATATGTCAGCACAGAAAACTTCTTCCAAACTGCACAAAGTGGCCATTTAGTTTCATTTGTCTAATAGTAAAAAATATGAAATTTAGATCTGGCCCTTGTTAAAAGTCTGTGTGGTGGTCCAAAGTGGTGGTCCAAAGTTATCCCTTACTTACCTTATGCATTCAGAACATCCTCAGTATTCACCACGATGACTTTATAAGCACTTTTCACAGCTCTCAGAGACCAGAGTGAACAACTAACAGCTAACAAGTAGCATGTTAATTCTGCATTTCCTGATCTGTTTTGATCTCAACTGCTGTTTATACAATATATCTGTACTGTGGCAAAACACAAATACATGGAAATAGATTATAGCCTTCACTAACCTTTTCTGATTCAAAACTGAAAAGAGAATTTGATTAAATGTGAAAAAGTGAAATTTAACTTTTGTTTTTGTTTCAGAACGTGAAGATCGTGACGTACAGAGAACCACAGAACCCTGAGTACAGAGAGTTCATTCACAACCTGAAGGAGGACGCCCAACACATGTTCAACTACAGTGTAGAAGATACACTGGTGAGGAACCAGGAACTAAACCAGGACTAACCAGGAACTAAACCAGGACTAACCAGGACTAAACCAGGACTAACCAGGAACTAAACCAGGACTAACCAGGACTAAACCAGGACTAACCAGGAACTAAACCAGGACTAAACCAGGACTAAACCAGGACTAACCAGGAACTAAACCAGGACTAACCAGGACTAAACCAGGACTAACCAGGAACTAAACCAGGACTAACCAGGACTAAACCAGGACTAACCAGGAACTAAACCAGGACTAACCAGGACTAAACCAGGACTAACCAGGAACTAAACCAGGACTAAACCAGGACTAAACCAGGACTAACCAGGAACTAAACCAGGACTAACCAGGACTAAACCAGGACTAACCAGGAACTAAACCAGGACTAACCAGGAACTAAACCAGGACTAAACCAGGACTAAACCAGGACTAAACCAGGACTAACCAGGACTAAACCAGGACTAACCAGGAACTAAACCAGGACTAAACCAGGACTAAACCAGGACTAACCAGGAACTAAACCAGGACTAACCAGGACTAAACCAGGACTAACCAGGAACTAAACCAGGACTAACCAGGACTAAACCAGGACTAACCAGGAACTAAACCAGGACTAAACCAGGACTAAACCAGGACTAACCAGGAACTAAACCAGGACTAACCAGGACTGAACCAGGACTAAACCAGGACTTAACCAGGACTGAACCAGGACTAAACCAGGACTTAACCAGGACTGAACCAGGACTAAACCAGGACTAACCAGGAACTAAACCAGGACTAACCAGGACTAAACCAGGACTAACCAGGAACTAAACCAGGACTAAACCAGGACTAAACCAGGACTTAACCAGGACTGAACCAGGACTGAACCAGGACTAAACCAGGACTAAACCAGGACTAACCAGGACTAAACCAGGACTAAACCAGGACTGAACCAGGACTAAACCAGGACTAAACCAGGACTAACCAGGACTGAACCAGGACTAAACCAGGACTAAACCAGGACTAAACCAGGACTGAACCAGGACTAAACCAGGACTTAACCAGGACTAAACCAGGACTGAACCAGGTCTAAACCAGGACTAAACCAGGACTAAACCAGGACTGAACCAGGACTAAACCAGGACTAACCAGGACTGAACCAGGACTAAACCAGGACTGAACCAGGACTGAACCAGGACTAACCAGGACTAACCAGGAACTAAAGCAGGACTAACCAGGAACTAAACCAGGACTAAACCAGGACTAAACCAGGACTGAACCAGGACTAAACCAGGACTAACCAGGACTGAACCAGGACTGAACCAGGACTGAACCAGGACTAAACCAGGACTAAACCAGGACTAACCAGGACTAAACCAGGACTAAACCAGGACTGAACCAGGACTAAACCAGGACTAAACCAGGACTAACCAGGACTGAACCAGGACTAAACCAGGACTAAACCAGGACTAAACCAGGACTTAACCAGGACTAAACCAGGACTGAACCAGGACTAAACCAGGACTAAACCAGAACTGAACCAGGACTGAACCAGAACTGAACCAGGACTAAACCAGGACTAAACCAGGACTAAACCAGGACTTAACCAGGACTAAACCAGGACTGAACCAGGACTAAACCAGGACTAAACCAGAACTGAACCAGGACTGAACCAGGACTGAACCAGAACTGAACCAGGACTGAACCAGGACTAAACCAGGACTGAACCAGGACTGAACCAGGACTGAACCAGGACTGAACCAGGACTAAACCAGGACTGAACCAGGTCTAAAACCAGGACTGAACCATGCTGATCTGTTGTTGGTGAACCACAGGTGAGCTGGGCCCAGTGTCACCTCTGGGAGCCGGGTCAGACCCTCGTGAGTTTGTGACTCACAAATATATGAGAATTCACTGATTCACTGACTGATCTCTGTGTATTTATGTTACACATCAGTCAGGTCCCCTCTCCCTCTGATCATTCTCCAGCCACAACCAAATAGTCCAATTAGATTTGTTTGTTTTAGTGATGCATGTGAAACAAAGCAGCTCACTAATCACCAACATTTACAAAAATAAATAAATAAATAAACATTTCTCTCTCCTCAAATGAGTTTAAAGCTCTGCTCTTTGACTCTGCAGAAATGTTTTTCAGTTCTTTGAGATTAAATTAGGATTGTACAGAATAAACCAGGACTGGTCCTAAACCACTCTGCCGCTGTCTTTCAGATGAACATTATCGCTGGAGGTTTTTACGACGGTCTCATGCTCTACATTCACGCTCTGAATGAGTCCCTCACAGAACTCGCTAGAACCGGACCAAACCGGACCCACAGACGGGACCAGATCCACGGACTAGATCTGACCCAAGAACCAGCGCGTCCTGGGGGCCAAGAGGTGACCGGGAGGATGTGGAACCGCACCTACTACGGTCTGTGTCAGATGCCCTCCCATACCCCTGTGTGTCAGATGCCCTCCCATACCCCTGTGTGTCAGATGCCCTCCCATACCCCTGTGTGTCAGATGCCCTCCCATCCTTCTGTGCTTGGGTTTCAGCATGGAGGGAGGAGTTTATTCCTCACTCACAAGATAGATTTGGTTTGAAGTTGTTATTTGCTATGGCAACTGTCTTCATTTTTCATCATTCTGAAACCCATAAACTGTTATTTAAAGAGCAGGTGACAGGTTTTCATGTTGTTCTAATAGTGCCTTGGTTTGGTGGACAGTACCTGTGCTAACTAATATGTATCATAGTTTTACATCAGCTAAGTGACAGTTTGTTGAACAAAAAGTATAAAAGAAAACTACAAAAATACAGGAAGTGTGTGTGAGCAGTAAAACAGAACCCCTCTGCTTATGTTATCAACAGGAAAATTCCAGTCAAAATGCAGAGACAGTTTACACGTGAGGAAGGACTTTTTCTGACACTTGAAACATTCATTTCACTAAATAAAGCTGTGCTCTGTTATTTGTATCAGTCTAATCAGATCTATAGTGTCATTTAGACCAGGGGTACGCGAGCACACTGCAGGGGGTACTCGGCAGTGTCGGGAGATTTTTGGGAATTTTTAAATTCTAATTTGAGTAAATTTGAGTTAACGAAAAGAGAGAAAATGCCTGAGAATAAAATTTTCAAATTAAGGAGATGAAATAAAATGATTTTCATTTAAAAGTCCGTTGTGTCACGTTCTACTTTTGGAGAATTATCAACACGTATGAGTGAGGGGGTACTCGAGGTGTGACAAAAAGGCTCAGGGGGTACACAAGACAGAAAAGGTTGGGAAACAGTGATTTAGACACATGTTGTTTTGTTTGTTTACATTATGGTTGCTAGATAATAGTAGCTGAACCAGGAACCAGGACTGAACCAATCCTAAAGTGGGACTGAATCAGGACTAAACCAGGATTAAACCAGGACTATGTGTAGTCACCTTTCATATGCTCTTCCACTGGGCTGGGGGCAGGTATTTAGTTTAGTTTAGTTTAGTTTAGTATTAGGATCCCCATTAGCTGTGCTTTACAGCAGCTAGTCTTCCTGGGGTCCTTGTTAAAAAGCACAAAGTAAAAAAGGTACAAAACACACAGTACATTTCAATAAATATCGTTGTGTTGTGTTTGAACCCTGGCTTTGGGGCTTTGGGGCTTTGGACCTGTGATTTTCCTTGGTTCAGACTTTTTGCCCATGTGAACTTTCTTTGTGTGCTTTAATAACACTGTTTAACCTGATGGAGGCACTTGTGCAGAGGGATTGATCTGGAGGGGCTCATTGTGCTTCTTTGTGCAGTAACATTGATCACAGCTCACATGTGTGTGGAGCTCACTTCTCTACTGACAGACAGGGACCAGGGCACACCATGTCAGAATATAGGATTTTATGTTTAAACATGGCTGAAATCTCACATAATGGGATGTGAAAACTGGACAGAGCCAGGAGTACATTTCTTGCTTCATTCATTAACACATTTGATAAAAAAATATTAAAGATTATTAAAGAGAAGAGATGATTTAGTATTTTGACTGAAGATCACATTCTACTGAAACCTGGCATCAAAAAGTGCCTGGCAAGTCTCATTGGTCACCCAACCGGGACTGAAAGTAGGACTAAAGATGGACTGAACCAGGGACTAAAGCAGGACTGAACCAGGACTGAACCAGGGACTAAAGCAGGACTGAACCTGGACTAGAACAGGGCCTAAAGCAGGATTGAACCAGGACTAGACTAAGGACTAAAGCAGGACTGAACCTGGACTGAACCAGGGACTAAAGCAGGACTGAACCAGGACTAGACTAAGGACTAAAGCAGGACTGAACCAGGACTGAACCAGGGACTAAAGCAGGACTGAACCAGGACTAGACCAGGGACTAAAGCAGGACTGAACCTGGACTAGAACAGGGCCTAAAGCAGGATTGAACCAAGACTGAACCAGGGACTAAAGCAGGACTGAACCTGGACTAGAACAGGGCCTAAAGCAGGACTGAACCAAGACTGAACCAGGGACTAAAGCAGGACTGAACCTGGACTAGAACAGGGCCTAAAGCAGGATTGAACCAGGACTAGACTAAGGACTAAAGCAGGACTGAACCTGGACTGAACCAGGGACTAAAGCAGGACTGAACCAGGACTAGACTAAGGACTAAAGCAGGACTGAACCTGGACTGAACCAGGGACTAAAGCAGGACTGAACCAGGACTAGACTAAGGACTAAAGCAGGACTGAACCAGGACTGAACCAGGGACTAAAGCAGGACTGAACCAGGACTAGACCAGGGACTAAAGCAGGACTGAACCTGGACTAGAACAGGGCCTAAAGCAGGATTGAACCAAGACTGAACCAGGGACTAAAGCAGGACTGAACCTGGACTAGAACAGGGCCTAAAGCAGGATTGAACCAGGACTAGACCAGGGACTAAAGCAGGACTGAACCAGGACTAGACCAGGGACTAAAGCAGGATTGAACCAAGACTGAACCACAGACTAAAGCAGGACTGAACCAAGACTGAACCACAGACTAAAGCAGGACTGAACCAAGACTGAACCATGGACTAAAGCAGGACTGAACCTGGACTAGAACAGGGCCTAAAGCAGGATTGAACCAGGACTGAACCATGGACTAAAGCAGGACTGAACCTGGACTAGAACAGGGCCTAAAGCAGGACTGAACCTGGACTAGAACAGGGACTAAAGCAGGACTGAACCTGGACTAGAACAGGGCCTAAAGCAGGACTGAACCTGGACTAGAACAGGGACTAAAGCAGGATTGAACCAGGACTAGAACAGGGCCTAAAGCAAGACTGAACCAGGACTAGACCAGGGACTAAAGCAGGACTAAAACAGGGCCTAAAGCAAGACTGAACCAGGACTAGACCAGGGACTAAAGCAGGATTGAACCAAGACTGAACCAGGGACTAAAGCAGGACTGAACCAGGACTAGAACAGGGACTAAAGCAGGATTGAACCAGGATTGAACCAGGGATTAAAGCAGAACTGAACCAAGACTGAACCAGGGACTAAAGCAGGATTGAACCAGGACTAGACCAGGGACTAAAGCAGGACTGAACCAGGACTAGAACAGGGACTAAAGCAGGATTGAACCAGGACTAGAACAAGGACTAAAGCAGGTTTGAACCAAGACTGAACCAGGGCCTATAGCAGGACTGAACCAGGACTAGACCAAGGACTAAAGCAGGACTGAACCTGGACTGAACCAGGGCCTATAGCAGGACTGAACCAGGACTAGACCAAGGACTAAAGCAGGACTGAACCTGGACTGAACCAGGGACTAAAGCAGGACTGAACCAGGACTAGACCAAGGACTAAAGGACTAAATTCCATAAAAGACATATCACTCTAGACACTTTAAAAAAACTGCTGCTAAGGACGACTGTTGCACTGTTGCACATTTACATTTACTACTGGATTTTACTCCTGTTGCACTGTTGTTTACTACTGTTATTGCACACTTACATTTACTACTGGAATTTTTAGTACTGTTGTTTACTCCTGTTATTGAATTTTACCCCGTTGCACTGTTGTTTACTACTGTTATTGCACACTTACATTTACTACTGGAATTTTTAGTACTGTTGTTTACTCCTGTTACTGATTTTTACCCCCGTTGCACTGCTGTTTACTACTGTTATTGCACATTTACTACTGGAATTTTTAGTACTGTTGTTTACTCCTGTTGCACTAGAATTACTACTGTTGCACACTTATTTTTATTTATCTTAACTCCAATGCACATTCTACTGCACATGACCAATTCACTGCTGTATCTTCCATTGCACATTTTGATGCACACTGCACACTTTGGAAATCTGTATATAGTATAGGTTATTTATTATGTTGCACTGTTTTAAGATTTTAGACCGTAGACTTTAGTTTTAACTTTAGATCTCTGTCTTAGATAGTTTTTGTTGTGTTTTGTCTTCATATTGTATTTTGTACACTGTCTTTTTGCACTACCTGGCCAGAGAGAAACAAAATTTCGATTCACTGTATGTTGAACACATATGGCAGAATTGACAATAAAGCTGACTTTGAACTTTGAACTTTGAACTTTGAACTAAAGCAGGACTGAACCTGGACTAGACCAGGGACTAAAGCAGGACTGAACCAAGACTGAACCAGGGACTAAAGCAGGACTGAACCAAGACTGAACCAGGGACTAAAGCAGGACTGAACCAAGACTGAACCAGGGACTAAAGCAGGACTGAACCAGGACTAGACCAGGGACTAAAGCAGGACTGAACCAAGACTGAACCAGGGACTAAAGCAGGACTGAACCAAGACTGAACCAGGGACTAAAGCAGGACTGAACCAGGACTAGACCAGGGACTAAAGCAGGACTGAACCTGGACTAGACCAGGGACTAAAGCAGGACTGAACCTGGACTAGAACAGGGACTAAAGCAGGATTGAACCAGGATTGAACCAGGACTAGACCAGGGACTAAAGCAGGACTGAACCAAGATTGAACCAGGGACTAAAGCAGGACTGAACCAGGACTAGAACAAGGACTAAAGCAGGATTGAACCAGGACTAGAACAGGGCCTAAAGCAGGACTGAACCAAGACTGAACCAGGGACTAAAGCAGGATTGAACCAGGACTAGACCAGGGACTAAAGCAGGACCATACCAGGACTGAACCAAGACTGAACCAGGACTGAAGAGAAAGACAGGGACTAAAGCAGGACTAAACCAGGTCTTATTTCAGTAACACATGTGAAACAAAGACTCACATGTGTCACCATTAAGAACCGTCAGATGACCAGAGTTTAGCGCTTCGCTCACTAATTCTGAAGTGTTGGAGAAGTGTGTGTTTTGGATCCCAGGCAATGTAAAGATGCTGATGTTGCCTAATTTTGTGTGATAAAATGAGTCACTTAGACGTAGATATCCATAAACCCTGTGGTATGTGTCACAAGGTTAAATAGAGGACTAAATAATTAGAAATAATCATTCAAACATTATTTATAAAGTGCTTTTCATACAAAATTGTAACACAAAGCGCCTGACAGTGATTAAGGATTAGAAGATTAGAAAATTGACTTTTTATTGATCTCACACAGGAGAAATTGTTTTCTGCATTTGACCCGGGGACCATCCCCATGATAAAGCCTGATGATCTCTGCTGATGTTCTGACTGGCCCATCAGTGTGGATTATATATGATTATATGTATTCACTTTACATCACTGTGCTAACTGTGCTATTTGCATCACCACCATCTGTGGCAAAAACTACAACATCAAATAACCATGTGAGTCCTCAGACCTGAGCCCAGACCAAGTTTAGACCAAGTCCAGACCAAGTTTTCGGTCCAGTCTAGGGTTTCCTTTGGCCCAGGTCCTATCTCACTCTGCACCAGTGCTACACACAGAGTCAGAGGCCAAGAATGTACAGTATGTCCTGAAGGATTGAACCAGGACTGAACCAGGACTGAACCAGGACTGAACCAGGACTGAACCAGGACTAAAGCAGGACTGAACCAGGACTGAACCAGGACTGAACCAGGACTGAACCAGGACTAAAGCAGGACTGAACCAGGACTGAACCAGGACTGAACCAGGACTAAAGCAGGACTGAACCAGGACTGAACCAGGACTGAACCAGAACTAAAGCAGGACTGAGCCAGGACTGAACCAGGACTGAACCAGGACTGAACCAGGACTAAAGCAGGACTGAGCCAGGACTGAACCAGGACTGAACCAGGACTAAAGCAGGACTGAGCCAGGACTGAACCAGGACTGAACCAGGACTAAAGCAGGACTGAGCCAGGACTTAAGCAGGACCACAGTAGCAAGATACTTGGCACCGATACTGAACACTTTTGGTGGATTTGGTGGAACTGATAAGTTATCGGTTCAACCAATATCACATTTTAGACAATTTACTGACCAATACTGGCCCAAAACTCATAAACTTTAAACTTGTATTTTTACAAACCTGTTCTAAATGTTGCAAAACACATTTGGATCATTTTTACCTCACGCTGTTTGTGTTTAATAAATATTAAATAAATGATTCAATCTCCGTCCTGGTATCAGCTGATATCGGGTATCGGCAGTTACTTAAAGTCCAAGTATGGACTTTGGCCTTAAGCAGAACTGAAGCAGAATCAGACTTAAAGTGTGCCAAAGTTCAGTCTCTGTACTGTACATGTGTTTTAGAATCTGCTCATGTCTGCAGCCAAACACAGTGATGTAAAACTACATGTGGTTTGAATTTGTGCGCAGAGCAGCTCCTCTTTGGTCTAAAACCAGATCTGAGCCAGGACTGAACCAGGACTAAACCAGGACTGAACCAGGACTGAACCAGGACTAAACCAGGACTGAACCAGATCTGAGCCAGGACTAAACCAGGACTAAACCAGGACTGAACCAGGACTGAACCAGGACTGAACCAGGACTAAAGCAGGACTGAACCAGGACTAAACCAGGACTGAACCAGGACTGAACCAGGACTAAACCAGGACTGAACCAGGACTGAACCAGGACTAAACCAGGACTGAACCAGGACTGAACCAGGACTAAACCAGGACTGAACCAGGACTGAACCAGGACTGAACCAGGACTAAAGCAGGACTGAACCAGGACTGAACCAGGACTGTACTAGGATTAAATCTAACAACGAGGCCAGAGGGGAGAAAAGTAGGTGATGCTTTTTCTGTTCGGCTAACCTCATAATGCCATTTCCTTTTTAAAAACAAAACACAACAGTCTGTTCCACCTTGTGAAATCATCAGGTGTGAATCCAGAAGAGCCTTCACTACAAATTACACATTTGCAGCTCATGTTTTTTGCCTCATTTGAACTGCTTCACTCCTCGGTCCATGTGCCCTCTGCTGGTGAAACAGAGCAGGGTCTGTGCAATGTTCTGTGGCTCTATATTTAAACCCAGAGGAGGATCCAGATGTTTCCTTACATACAGGAAGTGACTGTGACCTTAGCATTAGCATTTCCCCTGTTTACTTCCTGTTAGCATGTCCTGGGTTAGCCTAGCTTCCTGTCATTGGCTTGTTCTTTCTGACAGAATCGGAGTGTTAATAATAATAAAAATAATGATGTAAAGAGTAATTGCGGCACTTTTCTTCTCACTGTGGCTGTCAGAAGTATCGAAAATCAGATACTGATCAATACTAACACTAGTATCGAAATTAGAGACTAATATTTACCAGATATTGATACAAAAAAAAGTCCCATTGACAGGACAGAGCAGAACCTTTCCTGAATGTCTTTAGAACGATCTGGAGCTGGATCAGAACAAGTGTAAGAGCACACAGACTAGTACACACCCCTGGAGCACTTTGACCCTACAGGACCACTGAGGAGTGCACAGGTACAAGGACACATGGGAAGAGTCAACTGTGACTCCGCACATCTACTCGAAATTATGGGTAAATCTGGGATTACAGGCCACTTTTGACTCAAAGGAAAGTGTAGACTAAGACATTGAGCTTCTGTGATTTGAAAAGTGCTAAAGTTTGTGTTATTTGGAGACCGCAAACATGTGCCCCGAGAACTCATATTACGGATATCGTAACGCTAAACTAAAACATCTCTGGAAGTGCTCCATATGACACCAAAGTGTTATGGATAAAACAACTTGTTTTATTACTGAAATAAGGCTCAGATAAAAAAAAAAAAAAGTTGTTTAGTTTCACTTTTTCAATCATCAAAGTGAAGTTGCCCCCCCCTTCCTCTCTCGCTCTCTCTCTCTCTTTCCTGTCTCTCCTCCTGTCGTCCTCACCTCTTCTGCATGCCCTCCATGTGTTTTTCTTTCCTTGGATGTTTCAGATGCTGTGACAGATCCCATCCCCTCTCCTCTTCCCCTCTTTCTTCTGTTTCTCCTCTCGCCTCCTCCTCTTTTTGTCCCTCTCTTCTTTCTCCTCTTTTCTCTCTCCTCTGCTTGCCTTCTCCTGTGTTCTGCTCCAGACATTGCTCACACGTTTGACTCTCTCTCTCTCTCTCTCTCTCCTATTCTCTCCCTCTCTCTCTCTCTCCGATTCTCTCCCTCTCTCTCTCTCTCCTATTCTCTCCCTCTCTCCCTCCCCCCCTCTCTCTCCCTCTCTCTCTCTCCCCCTCTCTCTCCCTCTCCCCCTCTCTCTCTCCTATTCTCTCTCTCTCTCTCTCCTATTCTCTCCCTCTCTCTCTCTCCCCTCTCTCTCCCTCTCTCTCTCTCTCTCTCTCTCTCTTATTCTCTCTTATCTCATCCCCTTTACCAAATCTTCCCTTTCTATATCTCTCCTCCCCTTCTCCTCTCATCTTTATCATCTTTATCCCCCTTCTCTGTCCTCTCCTCCTTCTCTTCTCCCCTTACCTCTCTTTTCCTTCTCTCTCCACTCCTCCTCTTGGTCCTGGTTTAGTTCTGGTTTAGTTCTGGTTTAGTTCTGGTTTAGTTCTGGTTTAGTTCTGGTTTAGTTCTGGTTCGGTCCTGGTTTAGTTCTGGTTTAGTTCTGGTTTAGTTCTGGTTTAGTTCTGGTTCGGTCCTGGTTCGGTCCTGGTTCGGTCCTGGTTCAGTCCTGGTTTAGTTCTGGTTTAGTTCTGGTTCGGTCCTGGTTTAGTTCTGGTTCGGTCCTGGTTTAGTTCTGGTTTAGTTCTGGTTTAGTTCTGGTTTGATCCTGGTTTGGTCCTGGTTTAGTTCTGGTTTAGTTCTGGTTTAGTTCTGGTTTAGTTCTGGTTTGGTCCTGGTTTAGTTCTGGTTTAGTTCTGGTTTAGTTCTGGTTTGGTTCTGGTTTAGTTCTGGTTTGGTCCTGGTTTAGTTCTGGTTTGGTTCTGGTTTAGTCCTGGTTTAGTTCTGGTTTGGTCCTGGTTTAGTTCTGGTTTGGTCCTGGTTTGGTCCTGGTTTGGTCCTGGTTTAGTTCTGGTTTGGTTCTGGTTTAGTCCTGGTTTAGTTCTGGTTTAGTTCTGGTTTAGTTCTGGTTTAGTTCAGGTTTAGTTCTGGTTTAGTTCTGGTTTAGTTCAGGTTTTGTGCTGGTTTAGTTCAGGTTTAGTTCTGGTTTAGTTCTGGTTTAGCTCAGGTTTTGTTCTGGTTTAGTTCTGGTTTACTTCAGGTTTTGTGCTGGTCTAATCCTGGTCTGGTCCTGGTCTGGTCCTGGTTTGGTCCCTGGTTTGGTCCCTGGTTTAGTCCTGGTTTGGTCTTGGTTTGGTCCTGGTTTAGTTCTGGTTTGGTCCTGGTTTGGTCCTGGTTTAGTTCTGGTTTAATCCTGGTTTGGTCCTGGTTTAGTTCTGGTTTAATCCTGGTTTAGTCCTGATTTAGTTCTGGTTTAATTCTGGTTTAGTTCTGGTTTAGTTCTGGTTTGGTCCTGGTTTAGTTCTGGTTTGGTCCTGGTTTAGTTCTGGTTTGGTCCTGGTTTGGTCCTGGCTTAGTTCTGGTTTAGTTCTGGTTTAGTTCTGGTTTAGTTCTGGTTTGGTCCTGGTTTAGTTCTGGTTTAGTTCTAGTTTGGTCCTGGTTTAGTTCTGGTTTGGTCCTGGTTTAGTTCTGGTTTGGTCCTGGTTTGGTCCTGGTTTAGTTCTGGTTTGGTCCTGGTTTGGTCCTGGTTTAGTTCTGGTTTGGTCCTGGTTTAGTTCTGGTTTAGTTCTGGTTTGGTCCTGGTTTAGTTCTGGTTTGGTTCTGGTTTGGTCCTGGTTTAGTTCTGGTTTGGTCCTGGTTTAGTTCTGGTTTAGTTCTGGTTTAGTTCTGGTTTGGTCCTGGTTTGGTTCTGGTTTGGTCCTGGTTTGGTCCTGGTTTAGTTCTGGTTTAGTTCTGGTTTGGTCCTGGTTTAGTTCTGGTTTGGTCCTGGTTTAGTTCTGGTTTGATCCTGGTTTGGTCCTGGTTTAGTTCTGGTTTAGTTCTGGTTTAGTTCTGGTTTAGTTCTGGTTTGGTCCTGGTTTAGTTCTGGTTTAGTTCTGGTTTAGTTCTGGTTTGGTCCTGGTTTAGTTCTGGTTTAGTTCTGGTTTAGTTCTGGTTTGGTCCTGGTTTAGTTCTGGTTTGGTCCTGGTTTGGTCCTGGTTTAGTTCTGGTTTAGTTCTGGTTTAGTCCTGGTTTAGTTCTGGTTTGGTCCTGGTTTAGTTCTGGTTTGGTCCTGGTTTAGTTCTGGTTTGATCCTGGTTTGGTTCTGGTTTAGTTCTGGTTTAGTTCTGGTTTAGTTCTGGTTTAGTTCTGGTTTGGTCCTGGTTTAGTTCTGGTTTAGTTCTGGTTTAGTTCTGGTTTGGTTCTGGTTTGGTTCTGGTTTGGTCCTGGTTTGGTTCTGGTTTGGTTCTGGTTTAGTCCTGGTTTAGTTCTGGTTTGGTCCTGGTTTAGTTCTGGTTTGGTCCTGGTTTGGTCCTGGTTTGGTCCTGGTTTAGTTCTGGTTTGGTTCTGGTTTGGTCCTGGTTTAGTTCTGGTTTGGTCCTGGTTTAGTTCTGGTTTGGTCCTGGTTTGGTTCTGGTTTGGTCCTGGTTTGGTCCTGGTTTAGTTCTGGTTTGGTCCTGGTTTAGTTCTGGTTTGGTCCTGGTTTGGTTCTGGTTTGGTCCTGGTTTGGTCCTGGTTTAGTTCTGGTTTAGTTCTGGTTTGCTCCTCGTTTAGTTCTGGTTTGGTTGTCCCTGGTTTAATCCTAGTTTGGTCCTAGTTTAGTTCTGTTTAGTCCTGGTTTGATCCTGGTTCAGTCCCGGTTGAGTTCTGGTTTGGTTCTAGTTTAGTCCTGGTTTGGTCCTGGTTGAGTTCTGGTTTAGTCCTGGTTTGGTCTGGTTTAGTCCTGGTTTAGTCCCAGTTTGGTCCTAGTTTGGTCCTGGTTTAGTCCTGGTTTAGTCCTGGTTTGGTCCTGGTTTAGTCCTGGTTTGGTCCTGGTTTGGTCCTAGTTTGGTCCTTGTTTGGTTCTGGTTTGGTCCTGGTTTGGTCCTGGTTTAGTTCTGGTTTAGTTCTGGTTTGGTCCTGGTTTGGTCCTGGTTTGGTCCTGGTTTAGTTCTGGTTTAGTTCTGGTTTAGTTCTGGTTTGGTTCTGGTTTAGTTCTGGTTTAGTTCTGGTTTGGTCCTGGTTTAGTTCTGGTTTAGTTCTGGTTTAGTCCTGGTTTAGTCCTGGTTTAGTCCTAGTGGTTTAGACCTGGTTTAGTCCTGGTTTGGTCCTGGTTTGATCCTGGCTTAGTTCTGGTTTAGTTCTGGTTTAGTTCTGGTTTGGTCCTGGTTTAGTTCTGGTTTAGTTCTGGTTTGGTCCTGGTTTAGTTCTGGTTTAGTTCTGGTTTGGTCCTGGTTTAATTCTGGTTTAGTTCTGGTTTAGTTCTGGTTTGGTCCTGGTTTAGTTCTGGTTTAGTTCTGGTTTGGTCCTGGTTTAATTCTGGTTTAGTTCTGGTTTAGTTCTGGTTTAGTTCTGGTTTAGTTCTGGTTTAGTTCTGGTTTAGTTCTGGTTTGGTCCTTCACTATATTTTTTTCCTTCAGTGTGTCTGGGTTAAGCCTGTCAGGAGCAGTGGGACCATCTCCAGATCTGGACCTAGTCTTGGTCAGGACCTGGAGGATTTCACCTGTGGTGCATGTTTTGGGTTGCTGGGGGAACCAGAGTGCCCCGAGGAACCATTGAGACACAGGGAGAACATGCAAACCCCACACAAAAGCCAGAGAGTTGAACCCTAACCTTCTTGCTATGAGTGCTAACCGCTAAGGAACAGTTTTGGGTCAGCCTAGTCCTGGTTCAGTTCTGGTTCAGTTCTGGCTCAGTCCTGGTTCAGTTCTGGTTCAGTCCTGGCTCAGTCCTGGTTCAGTCCTGGCTCAGTTCTGGTTCAGTCCTGGCTCAGTCCTGGTTCAGTTCTGGTTCAGTTCTGGCTCAGTCCTGGTTCAGTTCTGGTTCAGTCCTGGCTCAGTCCTGGTTCAGTTCTGGTTCAGTCCTGGCTCAGTCCTGGTTCAGTTCTGGTTCAGTTCTGGTTCAGTCCTGGCTCAGTCCTGGTTCAGTTCTGGTTCAGTTCTGGTTCAGTTCTGGCTCAGTCCTGGTTCAGTCCTGGTTCAGTCCTGGTTCAGTTCTGGTTCAGTTCTGGCTCAGTTCTGGTTCAGTTCTGGCTCAGTCCTGGTTCAGTCCTGGTTCAGTCCTGGTTCAGTTCTGGTTCAGTTCTGGTTCAGTTCTGGTTCAGTCCTGGTTCAGTCCTGGTTCAGTTCTGGTTCAGTTCTGGTTCAGTCCTGGCTCAGTTCTGGTTCAGTCCTGGCTCAGTCCTGGTTCAGTCCTGGTTCAGTCCTGGCTCAGTCCTGGTTCAGTTCTGGTTCAGTTCTGGCTCAGTCCTGGTTCAGTCCTGGTTCAGTCCTGGTTCAGTTCTGGTTCAGTTCTGGTTCAGTCCTGGCTCAGTTCTGGTTCAGTCCTGGCTCAGTCCTGGTTCAGTCCTGGTTCAGTCCTGGTTCAGTTCTGGTTCAGTTCTGGTTCAGTCCTGGCTCAGTTCTGGTTCAGTCCTGGCTCAGTCCTGGTTCAGTCCTGGTTCAGTCCTGGTTCAGTTCTGGTTCAGTTCTGGTTCAGTCCTGGCTCAGTTCTGGCTCAGTCCTGGTTCAGTCCTGGTTCAGTCCTGGTTCAGTTCTGGTTCAGGGTCTGGTGATGCAGTCGTCATGGCGACCTGTCTGCAGCTGTGTCCTCTCTGATTTGACAGGTCCATCACAAATCAGATTAGCCACATGAAGTCTTTATCAGTGTGAGCAGAGACACACACACACACACACACACACACACACACACACACACACACACATACACACACACACACACACACAGGGACGCAGGAGGATGGGAGGGCATCTGACGCTCTAAATCTATCCAGCCATAACACTGTTTGTGCACATCTGCACCTGGAGTTGAATGTGCACAGGAGGACAGGAGTGTGCACGTGTGCAGGAGAGTGCGTGTGTATGTGTGCAGGAGAGTGCACGTGTATAGGGGTGTAAATGAGGAGTGTGCATGAGGACGGGAGCGTGCACGAAGAGCGTACATGATGGATATTTATGGAAATTGAGCTGTCAGGAAATCAACAAATGGCTGACAGATTACACGAGAGGCCCGGACCTAAAACTGGTTTAGTCCTGGTTTAGTCTTGGCTTAGTCTTTGTTTAGACCTGGCTTTATCCAGGGTCTTTCAGCCATGTATTTATTTGTTTTTATTTTTATTTTATTTTACTATCCATTATTTATCCCTGTAGGGAAATTATTTCCTTCCTTCAGGAGCAGTGAGCAGCACATTACTGCGCCCGGGGACCATCTCCATGATCTTCTTGCTTCGGTTTGGTCAGGACCTTAGCTGGAGGATTTTACCTGGTGCATGTTTTGGGTTGATGGGGGAAACCGGAGTGCCCATCCAGACACGGGGAGAACATGCAAACTCCACACAGAAAGGAAATGATTGAAGCATATTGTTATTTAGAAGATAAACTAAAGTTTTTCAGTGAGTCATTCTCACTTTTTTGTTGAAAATCATGAAGATGTGTTTTTTCTTGAGTTCAAACTTTTTTGTCTGTGTTTGCTAATATGCCTATGGGAGAAAACAGAAACAGCTGCACCATATAAGAGAATCTTACGTCACAGAGAGTGGAGTGAAGGAGCACTGAACTGAGCTGTAGGTCAGGCTCAGGCCAAGGGGCGTTTCCATGATTAAAGTGGGGATACTGGAGGTGCAAAGTCACCTATGATTCCATGGAAAAAGAAAATTTAAGCCATACTACAAAAAATTCTCCATGAAGATTGATGAAGTTTAGGCTGTACTGGAATATCATAGCTAAAGAAACAACATCTCCATGGAAACATGCAGGAGGAGACCCTCCTTCAGAACAAATAAGAGTCAGGTTTGAGATAGGGATGGGAGGATCGATATTGAAGTATTGATACATCCATAATGACTGGTATTGACACTTTTAAGCACATATTGATTCTAATAAGCCTATGCACATTTGAAGAGACACATGAGGGCCATTTCTTAACCCATGTGCCAGTGTTCTTGTTTGTCCCTTTGAGGCGCCCTTATGCTCTTTTCTATACATGCATTTATTAAAATCCCTTCACCCTTCAGTATTAGTATTGAAAAGTGACTCCCAAAAGTAGTTGGTATCCTGTCAATACCAAACATCTTTCATGAAATAAAATAAAAACATGCTTTATTTTATTATTTTTCTATTCTATTCTTATTTTATTGATTTATTCTACAGTATTGTTTATTCTATTGTTGTTTAGGAGAGCCTCTGTAGGACTAAACCAGATCTAAACCAGGACTGCATCAGGTCTAACCTCCATGATGAAAGCTGATAGAATCTTAAGTGGTTTCTCGTGTTTAATGAACGCACTTCCCCTGCTAATGTGTTAGCACTGTGCGCTAATGGGCGAGAGAGCACTGAGTAAACAGAGAGAGGGAGAGGAGAGCAAACAGTATGTGCATGTCTCTGTGAGACACATACAGCCAGAGACTCCTGCTCAGAGACACTGGGAAATATCCACAGAACAGGACCAGACATACTCAGGTGAGCTGGTAAAGCTGGAGCTGTTTAAAGTGGGACTTTTTCCAGCTTTGTACCGTGTTATAATCTTGTGTTCTCATCAGAAATATGGCTGAAAAGGTGTTAGATCCATGCATGTTTGAGTAACCTAACATTCTCTTCCAGGCCCTATTCAAAACTTCCTTATAGTTAGAAGTACGGGCCTGTACAAGGCTCCGCCCACAAGCCAACATCACCCATTCTCCCACATGACAATTCTCCATAAATATACAAAAACATGATACAAAACTGTACTGAACTGTAAAACTTATAAAACTTATAGTGATCTAAATCAGTGATGTGTTACAGATAATACCCCAGAGAATGACATACCCCCTCTTTAGTACCCCAGAGAAGTTCAAAGTTCAAAGTCAGCTTTATTGTCAAAAACCATATGTACAGGTCGCACACACAGGATTTGAAATTGCAGCGCCCCCTAGGCCCACAGTGAACATTAAGCATCTTATAAACAAGACAATAAATACACAGTGCCTAAAACACTATAACTAAAACATATACGCATAGCAAAAGTACAATAGGCTTGTATATAATACAAATAAGTAAAACACACAACGTGTAGCATAATAAAGCTCAAATTGTGTCATTTAAGCAGCAGTGTCAGTGTGATTTAAGCAGCAGTGTGATTGGGAGAGAGTTGAGCATCCTGACAGCTTGGTGGATGAAGCTGTCTTTCAGTCTGCTGGTCTTGGCCCTGAGGCTCCTCAGTCTCCTTCCTGATGGCAGCAGACTGAAGAGGCAGTTGGAT
Organism: Paratrypauchen microcephalus; assembly: GCA_036785185.1. Classification (NCBI taxonomy): domain Eukaryota; kingdom Metazoa; phylum Chordata; class Actinopteri; order Gobiiformes; family Gobiidae; genus Paratrypauchen; species Paratrypauchen microcephalus. The sequence goes on along the minus strand of JAVJIX010000027.1, from coordinate 7,936,747 downwards.
GGGTGGGTGGGGTCACCCAGAGGGTGAGGCGGGTGAGGCGGGTGCAGTAGATGTCCTGCAGAGAGGGGAGAGAGACACCCACGATTCTCTCACTACTTGGTGTAGCAGAAGTTACATACCCCGTCTTTAATACCCCAGAGAAGTTACATACCCCCTCTTTAATACCCTAGAGAAGTGTAATAGCCCCTCTTTAATACCCCAGAGAAGTGTAATAGCCCCTCTTTAATACCCCAGAGAAGTGTAATAGCCCCTCTTTGACATAAACAGAGTGAAAATGTGCTCTATTGCTCCAGAGTTTTTCTGTAGAGTTTGGAGAAACAGACAATTATCTGGGCTTCAGTTATAGCTTAGATCTGTCTATGTGAGCTATGTTGATTCCATCAGATGCCCATCCTGGCAGCTTGGATACCATGGCATTTTAATACTGCCTTAACGGTTCAGTAATGATAATGGTTACAATCCACGTTCAGTCCAGGTTTAGTCCTGGTTCAGTCCTGCTTTAGTCCTAGTTCAGTCCTGCTTTAGTCCTGCTTTAGTCCTGCTTTAGTCCTGGTTCAGTCCTGCTTTAGTCCTGGTTCAGTCCTGCTTTAGTCCTAGTTCAGTCCTCCTTTAGTCCTGCTTCAGTCCTGCTTTAGTCCTGCTTTAGTCCTGCTTTAGTCCTGTTTTAGTCCTGCTTTAGTCCTGCTTCAGTCCTGCTTTAGTCCTGCTTTAGTCCTGTTTTAGTCCTGGTTCATTCCTGCTTTAGTCCTGTTTTAGTCCTGCTTCAGTCCTGCTTTAGTCCCGCTTTAGTCCTGTTTTAGTCCTGGTTCAGTCCTGCTTTAGTCCTGTTTTAGTCCTGCTTCAGTCCTGCTTTAGTCCTGCTTTAGTCCTGTTTTAGTCCTGGTTCAGTCCTGCTTTAGTCCTGCTTTAGTCCTGCTTCAGTCCTGCTTTAGTCCTAGTTCAGTCCTCCTTTAGTCCTGTTTTAGTCCTGCTTTAGTCCTGTTTTAGTCCTGCTTCAGTCCTGCTTTAGTCCTGCTTTAGTCCTGCTTTAGTCCTGTTTTAGTCCTGGTTCAGTCCTGCTTTAGTCCTGGTTCAGTCCTGGTTCAGTCCTGCTTTAGTCCTGTTTTAGTCCTGCTTTAGTCCTGTTTTAGTCCTGCTTCAGTCCTGCTTTAGTCCTGGTTCAGTCCTGCTTTAGTCCTGTTTTAGTCCTGGTTCAGTCCTGCTTTAGTTCTGGTTCAGTCCTGGTTCAGTCCTCCTTTAGTCCTGTTTTAGTCCTGCTTCAGTCCTGCTTTAGTCCTGCTTTAGTCCTGCTTTAGTCCTGTTTTAGTCCTGCTTCAGTCCTGCTTTAGTCCTGGTTCAGTCCTGTTTTAGTCCTGTTTTAGTCCTGGTTCAGTCCTGCTTTAGTTCTGGTTCAGTCCTGGTTCAGTCCTCCTTTAGTCCTGTTTTAGTCCTGTTTTAGTCCTGCTTTAGTCCTGCTTTAGTCCTGCTTTAGTCCTGTTTTAGTCCTGGTTCAGTCCTGTTTTAGTCCTGGTTCCAGAGGTGTGGACTCGAGTTATATGACTTCGACTCGAGTCAGACTCGAGTCACGAATTTGATAACTTTAGAATCGACTCGACAAAATGTACAAACACTTGCAACTCGACTTGGACTTCAATATCAATAACTCGTGACTTCACTTGGACTTAGGCCTTTTGACTTGTGATGACTTGCTACGTCCAATGAAAAAAAAAACTCTAAAAGTACACTCAACAAAAATATAAACGCAACACTTTTGTTTTTGCTCCCATTTTTCCTGAGATGGACCCAAAGATCCAAAATTCACTCCAGATACACAACACTACCATTTCTCTCAAACATTGTTCACAAATCTGTCCAAATGTGTGACAGCGAGCACCTCTGCCCCACCGAGACAATCCACCCCACCTCACATTTGCGCCACATCAAGATGCCGATCCGACATCATGACCAGTGCACAGGTGTGCCCCAGACTGCCCACAATAAAAGGCCACCCCGAAATGTGCATTTTTTTTTGCTTTATTGGGGGTCTGGGGACTCAGAACCAGTCAGTATCTGGTGTGACCACCATTTGCCTCATGCAGTGCAACACATCTTCTTCACATAGAGTTGATCAGATTGTCAATTGTGGCCTGTGGAATGTTGGTCCACTCCTCTTCAAAGGCTATGGACGAAGAACACAGGTGCATTTTATTGATGGCATTTTGAATGCACAGAGATACCGTGATGAGATCCTGAGGCCCATTGTTGTGCCATACATCCATGAACATCACCTCATGTTTCAGCAAGATAATGCACGGCCCCATGTTGCAAGGATCTGTACACAATTCTTGGATGCTGAAAATGTCCCAGTTCTTGCATGGCCAGCATACTCACCGGACATGTCACCCATTGAGCATGTTTGGGATGTGCTTGAGCGGCGTATACGACAGCGTGTACCAGCTCCCACTAATATCCAGCAACTTCACACAGCCATTGAAGAGGAGTGGACCAACATTCCACAGGCCACAACTGACAATCTGATAAACTCTATGTGAAGAAGATGTGTTGCACTGCATGAGGCAAATGGTGGTCACACCAGATACTGACTGGTTCTGAGTCCCCAGACCCCCAATAAAGCAAAAAAAAAAAAAAAATGCACATTTCGGGGTGGCCTTTTATTGTGGGCAGTCTGGGGCGCACCTGTGCACTGGTCATGATGTCGGATCGGCATCTTGATGTGGCGCACCTGTGAGGTGGGGTGGATTGTCTCTGCGGGGCAGAGGTGCTCGCTGTCACACATTTGGACAGATTTGTGAACAATGTTTGAGAGAAATGGTAGTGTTGTGTATCTGGAGTGAATTTTGGATCTTTGGGTCCATCTCAGGACAAATGGGAGCAAAAACAAAAGTGTTGCGTTTATATTTTTGTTGAGTATATGTTGATAAGGACCGCACTCGTTGTACTTGTGAATCTGCGAAAATGTATCCAAAGAGCATGTGCGCGCGGCTTGCACAACATCCAATCATGAATACAGATCTTGCAGACATTATATGATGTGTAGAAATTTTATTTCTTTGTAAAGGGGACTCGAAATGACTCGAAACTAAAATGCTAGGACTTTGGACTCGACTTGAGACTTGTGAGCTTTGACTTCGGACTTGACTCGGCACTGGGATACTCTTGACTCGGGACTTCACTCGGACTTGAGTGCAAAAGACTTAGACTTACTTGGGACTTGCCCAGCAATGACTTTGTCCCACCTCTGCCTGGTTCAGTCCTGGTTCAGTCCTCCTTTAGTCCTGTTTTAGTCCTGCTTTAGTCCTGGTTCAGTCCTGCTTTAGTCCTGCTTTAGTCCTGGTTCAGTCCTGCTTTAGTCCTGGTTCAGTCCGGGTTTAGTTCTCATTTAGTCCTGGTTCAGTCCTGCTTTAGTCCTGCTTTAGTCCTGGTTCAGTCCTGCTTTAGTCCTGCTTTAGTCCTGGTTCAGTCCTGCTTTAGTCCTGCTTTAGTCCTGGTTCAGTCCTGCTTTAGTCCTGTTTTAGTCCTGCTTTAGTCCTGTTTTAGTCCTGCTTCAGTCCTGTTTTAGTCCTGCTTTAGTCCTGGTTCAGTCCTGCTTTAGTCCTGGTTCAGTCCTGCTTTAGTCCTGGTTCAAGCTCCAGAGGAAATGTCACAGGAAGCAGATCAGATCTGAGTTCGTCCGGTCTGGACTTATCTAAACTCACTCCTCCAGCTCCACTTAAAGGAGCCTCAGCAAAACAGTCCTGTGTGTCAGATGCCCTCCCATCCTCATGTATCCATGTGTGTCAGATGCCCTCCCATCCTCATGTATCCATGTGTGTCAGATGCCCTCCCATCCTCATGTATCCATGTGTGTCAGATGCCCTCCCATCCTCATGTATCCATGTGTGTCAGATGCCCTCCCATCCTCATGTATCCTTGTGTGTCAGATGCCCTCCTGCCCTCCTGAATGGGGGCAGGAGGCAGGGGGTTTACTGTTTCTTATGGGAGTAGAGACTGCGCCCCCTGCTGGGGTGTACATGGTTTGTGTGGAGCTGAGTTGGCTCCACCCTATTCACTTCTCTCTAATTAGACCTTTCTTTGTAATTGTTGTATTGTCCTGTCTTTGCGCCTGCTCCCCTCTTCTCCTCCTCCTTTACTATTCCTCCTCTCCTCCTCACCTCCTCCTTTCCTGATGTCACTGTACAGGTGAGCTGATGTGGGAGCACAGATCTCTGTTTATCACTCCATTAGCTTCAGACCAATCAATCTCTTTTAAACGTGAGATGCGTCATTGCTAAAAACATATAGGTTCATATGGTACATATATGGTACATATAGTACATATTACATATAGTACATACAGTACATATGGTACATATATGGTACATATAGTACATATAGTACATATTACATATAGTACATACAGTACATATGGTACATATATGGTACATATAGTACATATAGTACATATTACATATAGTACATACAGTACATATGGTACATATATGGTACATATAGTACATATTACATATAGTACATACAGTACATATGGTACATATATGGTACATATAGTACATATAGTACATATTACATATAGTACATACAGTACATATGGTACATACATGGTACATATAGTACATATTACATATAGTACATACAGTACATATGGTACATATATGGTACATATAGTACATATAGTACATATTACATATAGTACATACAGTACATATGGTACATATATGGTACATATAGTACATATTACATATAGTACATACAGTACATATGGTACATATATGGTACATATAGTACATATTACATATAGTACATATAGTACATATTACATATAGTACATACAGTACATATGGTACATACTATATGGTACATATAGTACATATTACATATAGTACATACAGTACATATGGTACATACTATATGGTACATATAGTACATATTACATATAGTACATATGTACATATGTACTGTATAGTACATATGGTACATATAGTACATCTGGTATTTTATTTTTTTATTTTTTTTTATAGTGTACCTTTTTTTATAGTGTAACATTGTGTTCTGCGTCGTGATTGGCTAAGAGACTGTAGACCGATTGATAGGTGGGGGATGCGGGGGGGGACCGGGACTAGACCAGGACTGGACCAGGACTAAACGTGGACCAAACCAGGTCTAGACCAGAACTAAACCAGGTCTAGACCAGGTCTAAACCAGCTCTAAACCTGGACTGGACCTGGACTAAACCAGGACTGGGCCAGGTCTAGACCTGGACTAAACCTACATACAGTACATATGGTACATATAGACTTTAGACTTTATTGTCCCCAAGGGGAAATTCATTTTCACGTACACAGAGCCTGTTTGACACACACAGCAACAACACAACAAACACAAACACATACAATAAGCGTTACAGCACACTCAGCGGGGCCTGTTGTTCAAAAATGTGAAGGTATCAGGCTTCTGCCAAAGCGGGCCCTAGTGCATAGGTAGTACAGTAGTAGGTAGTAGTGCATATGTAGTACATATAGTACATATGGTACATGTAGTACATATAGTACATATGGTACATGTAGTACATATGGTACATATAGTACATATGGTACATGTAGTACATATGGTACATGTAGTACATATGGTACATGTAGTACATATGGTACATATAGTACATATAGGGTGCATGTAGTACATATGGTACATGTAGTACATATGGTACATGTAGTACATATGGTACATATAGTACATATGGTACATGTAGTACATATGGTACATATAGTACATATGGTACATATAGTACATATGGTACATGTAGTACATATGGTACATATAGTACATATAGGGTGCATGTAGTACATATGGTACATGTAGTACATATGGTACATATAGTACATATGGTACATATAGTACATATGGTACATATAGTACATATAGGGTGCATGTAGTACATATGGTACATGTAGTACATATGGTACATATAGTACATATAGGGTGCATGTAGTACATATGGTACATGTAGTACATATGGTACATATAGTACATATGGTACATGTAGTACATATGGTACATATAGTACATATGGTACATGTAGTACATATGGTACATGTAGTACATATGGTACATATAGTACATATGGTATATAGGGTACATATGGTACATATAGGGTACATATGGTACATATAGTACATATGGTACATGTAGTACATATGGTACATATAGTACATATGGTACATGTAGTACATATGGTACATGTAGTACATATGGTACATATAGTACATATGGTATATAGGGTACATATGGTACATATAGGGTACATATGGTACATGTAGTACATATGGTACATATAGTACATATGGTACATATAGTACATATGGTACATGTAGTACATATGGTACATATAGTACATATGGTACATATAGTACATATGGTACATGTAGTACATATGGTACATATAGCACATATGGTACATATAGTACATATGGTACATATAGCACATATGGTACATATAGTACATATGGTACATATAGTACATATGGTACATATAGTACATATGGTACATATAGCACATATGGTACATATAGTACATATGGTACATGTAGTACATATGGTACATATAGTACATATGGTACATATAGTACATATGGTACATGTAGTGCATATGGTACATATAGTACATATAGGGTACATAGGGCGGCAGTAGCTCAGTTGGTAGAGCGTTTGTCCACTGATCCAAAGGTTGGCAGTTCAAATCCCGCTCTTGACATAAGAAACATCAGTGGTTGAGCGGTCAGATCCACTGACCCACAGGTTGGTTGGTACGATTCCAGCTCCCACAGATGAATGCTGTCCTTGGGCAAGACACTTAACCCACCTCACCCCCAGTGTCTGCGTACACTGGTGTGTGAATGTGTGTGTTGTAAAGAGCTTTGGGTGCCTTGAAGGTGGAAAAGCGCTATACAGGGGGTCCTCGGGTTACGACGGTCTCGACTTACGACGTTTCGTGGTTACAAACGCGCCCCCATTAAAAAAATTTTTTTTAAAATTACGCGTCATTCCGTCTTACGCGGTTTAGCGTGGTAAGCGACGTAAACAAACGCGAACGGCGCGCGGCGCACGGCGGAAGAATACGCTCTGTTGTGGTTGTAGGGCGGAGAAGACGGCCTCGTGTGCGTGCCCAATGTGGGCCGAAGTACCTGATGTGGGCTCTGTGCTTTTTCCTATGAAAGCGGCAGTGATAACCAAGCAGCGTAGTGGCATAATTATTGAGATGGAAAGGTTATTGGTGTTTTGGTTGGAAGATCAAAGTCAAAATCCGACTTACGACGAAATTCAGGTTACGACGCGTCTTAAGAACGGATCAACGTCGTAACCCGAGGACCCCCTGTATAAAGATGTGACCATATAGTACACAGACTCCCGCAGCGTGATGTCACTGTGAAGTATGGATATCTATTTCTTTGACACTGTTCCGGATCATTCCTCCTCTCTGCTGTGTTCTGTTTGTTTGTTCTGTTTAAACTCAACTGTGACCTGATGTTGGATTTATGAATGAACCCTCCACTCAACAGGTTAATGACACTAATTATGTCCTCCGCCCGGCAACAGCCTAATGCTGCCATCTGATTGGACAAGAGCTCACATCAACAGTTATCAGCCGCTCATTATGCAGCCATTATGTAAACAAGAAGACTAAAGCAGGACTGAACCAGGACTATACCAGGGCTAAAGCAGGACTGAACCAGGATTATACCAGGACTAAAGCAGGACTGAACCAGGACTATACCAGGGCTAAAGCAGGACTGAACCAGGACTATACCAGGACTAAAGCAGGACTGAACCAGGACTATACCAGGGCTAAAGCAGGACTGAACCAGGACTATACCAGGACTAAAGCAGGACTGAAGCAGAACTGAACCTGGACTGAAGCAGAATTAAAGCAGGACTGAACCTGGACTGAACCTGGACTAAAACAGGACTAAACCATGACTAAACTAGAAACTAGGACTGGACCAACACTAAAACAATGGTGGCTTAGCATTAAAACAGAACTAGACCAGTACTAAACCAGTACTAAACCAGCCAAGACCAAAACAGGACTGATCTAGGTCTAAATCATACCCTACTGGACTGTTCATAAACCCAACAGTTGTTAGTTAGATCCCAGCTCTGATTATGCCGCTGTTGTGTCCTCAGGCAAGACACCTCAGCTGCTGTGCCTGTGTGTGAAAGGGGTTGTGCTGTTCTGCTGTAAAAGCCTCATGCGTTATTGTTTTTACGACGGTTATTGTTCAAACGTGACATTTGGAGACACAGCTGCTAGCTATCATCTAATTTGATAAAGAAGAAGTGAAGAAGAAGTGAACTTTATTGATCTCACACTGGAGAAATTCTTCTCTGCATTTTAACCCATCCTATATATATATATATATATATACATATATTAGGTGCAGTGAGCAGCACATTACTGCGCCCGGGGACCATCTCCATGATCTTCTTGCTTCGGCTTGGTCAGGACCTAAGCTGGAGGTACCTATGGTGCATGTTTTGGGTTGGTGGGGGAAACCGGAGTGCCCGGAGGAAACCCACCCAGACACGGGGAGAACATGCAAACTCCACACAGAAAGGCCCAGGCGACCCGGGGATCGAACCCAGACCATGCATGCAAACGCCACACAGAACACACACGGAAAGGTCTGGGCGACCCGGGGATCGAACCCGGAACCTTCTTGCTGTGAAGCAAGAGCGCTAACCACTCTGCTACCGTGCCGCCATGTCGTCATGTCACTTTTATCTGCCATCCCATTGGTGGAAATGCCACTTGGCTTATTGCGGTCATAAATGCGCTTTGTCCTTTAGCATGCAGCACCGTTTGCAGGAAGTGACCCGCCTAACAACCACGGGGGTCAGAGTTGATGGATAAATCAGTCATGTGATCACTTCTGCTTTCACGCATTTCAGTCCCACGGGAAACAAGTGCAGCTAATTCACCCTTTAAAGCTCCTATATTAAACTAAACTGACTTTTGTGAGGTTTTAGCCATATTAGAATGTTGTTACCTCCTCAAAAACAGACCTGGAGTTGTGTTTTGTTTCATTCATACATGTTTATTACTAATCTGTATACATCTCTGAAGCTCAAAATGCTCCGTTCCACCTTGTGATGTCATGATTCAGTAGTTTTCAGTTATGTTTTACCTTTAGCTCAGTAAAGATTAGCAATTCCAGGACTGAACTCATCCAGATGATTCTAGTTAAAAACACAATGGAGCACTTCCTGGCGCTTATTGTTTTGGGAACCAGGACCACACAGGAGGTCTACCACAGGACAGGGACCCTCTCCAGGCTGAGGCTCAGGTTGAAGATGTTTCAGAGAACCTCACAGAGCTGGTCTGCACAGGTCCTGTGATGGAGTGAGTGAGGGGGGGGACTAGGGTGGACTGCAGGGAGTGGTGGTGGGGGTGGGTGGAGGCGGGTTGGTGTTGGGTTGGGTCCATGTGAAATGGGCTGGTGGCATGAGTGTGGGAGGGCGGGGAGCGTGTGAAGTCAGTCTGGTTAAGGGGGACGTGTCAACTGGCCGGGGGAAGTGTGAAGAGGGGGGAGTCGGCAGAGGGGCAGAGGGGGTGGGGGGGGGCGAATCAAACCTGTTAAAGTAATAGTTTAATTCATCTAACTAGCGCTGGTCACCATCAGCTGTCCCTCTGCCACTCTGTCCAAGTCCAGAGATGTTCCTCAGTCCTCTCCACACACTCTGTGCGTTGTTCTGGGCCAGCTGCTCCTCCATCTTCCTCCCATAGTCCTTCTTGGCCCGTCGGATCCTCCACTGGAGCTCCTGCTGGACCCTTTTCTGCTCCTCTCTGTCCCCTGAGTTGAAAGCCCTTTTCTTCTGGTTCAGGAGGGCTTTAAGCTCAGGGGTGACCCAGGGGTGATTGTTGGAGAAGCACCGTACTCTCCTGGTTTGTACGCAGAAGTTGATGTAGTCCGTGATGCAATGGGTCAGGCCGTTGATGTCGTCTCCATAAGACATGTCCCAGTCTGTGTTCTGGAAACAGTCCCTCAGGCCCTGTCCCCACGACAACGTTCCTGTTTTTTTTTTTTACCCGGGGTGAAAAAAAGTCTCGTCCACACACGTGTTGGATCAGAAAACCTTCGCGTCAAGATGAGCACGGAGCGCTGAGTGAAAACGATGTAGTACATATGTCACACCGATAAGTGGCGCTGTAAACCGGAAAGAGCCAGAGCCACCAGTAACGCAAGACTACAAAGAGCACATGCGCAGAAAGTCCTTTCTCTTTCATAAACAAGCAAACACGTGTACTTTAGGGACCGTCAACACAAGCGAATGTATTTTGTCCCCCTGCTCCACCAATGTAGCAGCGACTCACTCCGGTAATGTGAAAATGCTGACCGTCCCTAACATAGACAGACGCCACAGAACAAAGATTTGCGCTGCATGAGCAGAGTTTTTGCCTATAAATCGATAGTTAGCATTACTTGCTATCGTTTTATTAGATAGACATTAACAAGTAGAACTCTCGTTAACCTTGGTCGTGTTATTTAGGCAAAATGCTTGTTTGGATCTTACTACGGGAATGTTAAACATACTCGGACATTATGTTGGCTTTTCGGCGAGAATATACAACCGGGGACCATCACCAACGGGCAGCTATATATTTTTGTGTGATACTGCATGTGCCTGTTTGTAAAAGGAACATTTTCATTTAATAAAAAAGACAAGAAATGGTTGCTCTTTTTCTTTATTTACAGCACACAACACACTCAAATTGGTATGTGCTCCTCATTGTCCACTATCTGCCTTTCCAGCGATGGGATCTTTCCAGTTTTAAAATACGTGTTTAGCTTTGAATTGGCAAACACCCGTGCGTCGTGCGTACTGCCAGGCCACTTCACAGTAACGTCCATAAACCGGTACCTGTAGTCACACACCGCTTGTATGTTGAGGGAATGTTTGCCCTTTCTGTTGATGAAGGCCATGGCGTTGGTGGATGGCTGCTTGATTTCAACATGTGTCCCATCGATCGCTCCCAAACATTGTGGAATGTCATGCACACGGAGGAAGCCCGAAACAAGCTCCTCTGCCTCCGGTTCCGTGAAAGGCGTAATTGTGCATGGTCCTCTGCTGTTGTCGCAATGCATTGCATATGCACAGAGTTTGATGCAGCAGTGCCAATAAACTGCGGAAGGCGCAGGGTTCCACCCTCTGGTCACCGGTCACGTGATGATTACGGCAGCGCGACGTCATCATTTTCTCACCTGCCGCGCTTTTTTGCCGCCCACATTCCAACGCAACGGGGGGCGTTCTCCGACTTCTCCACTCTGGAAGCCGTTTTTGAAAAACTCCGTTCTCGCCCCCAAAAACGCCGGCGCCGTCTGGACGGCAGGCCCAAACGCACCCAAAATCCGTTTCCTCCAAAAAACGTTGTCGTGGGGACAGGGCCTCAGACTCTCACAGGCCTCATCAGTCCAAAGCTTCACAAACAGCTTCTGCGCAACTCTTCTTCGCACTTTAGGTGTGTATTCAGGGAGCAGATATACCAGACAGTGGTCTGAGTGTCCGAGCGGGGGGGAGGGGGGCAGAGGTGTTGGCGTCCTTGATGTTTGAATAGAACAGATCCAAAGTCTTATTGTCTCTCGTGGGGCACATGATGTACTGCGTGAAGGTGGGAAGGATGGCGGAGAGAGATGTATGATTAAAGTCTCCAGTGATCAGGAAGAGGGTGCACGGGGGGCGTGTCTGCATCTGTGTCACAGCGCTGTGGAGCCGCTCACAGGCTGCCGCACCATCAGCCGACAGAGGAATGTACACGCAAAACAGAATCACGTGCGAAAACTCCCGTGGTAGATAGTATGGCTGCATCCCCACTACCAGCAGTTCTAGGTCCCGGGAGCACAGCTGTTGTTTCACATGCACGTTCGCCGGGTGACACCAGTGCTCGCTCACAAACACCACCAGCCCTACTCCCTTTGCCTTATTGCTGCCCACCACAGTCCAGTCCACACGCTTCAGTGTAAATCCGTCCAGGGAAATGACATAGTCCGATATGTGCTCATTCAGCCACGTCTCTGTAAAACACATAAAGCTGCAGTCCCGGTATTCCCTCTGCTGCTGGGTCAGTGTGTTGAGCTCCTTGGTCTTGTTAGAGATGGAGCAAACCGAAGGCAAATACGGTCTCCGTTTCTTGCATCCACCTCTGCAGCCACTCCTCTTCCTCTGTATTTGAAGAATTTGTGTGTTAAGCATACAACTGCAGGTCTGTTTGTGATGAGGAGACTGACTACATTAGAACATAGATCAGTAAATAGTGTAATAAATCTCCACTCTTCTCATGAACCTTCTCATATGTTTAGGATCAGCTCCAGAAACTTTTCATATTAATCTTACTGTATTGTTTAAAGTCCTTTAAACTGAAAAGCTCATGTCTTTGGGGTTGAATAATGGCACCACTTTCTGAAGCGATTGTGAAAAAATTGTGGGAAAAAAATTGTTAAAAATGTGTCCTCAGGAGTGACTGGAGCTCTGCATGTGGACGAGAATGGAGACCGAGAGACGGACTTTGCCCTGTGGGACCTGACTGACTCCAACTCCTCTGTGTATCAGGTAAAACCATAGAACTACACACAGCTCAACAACTGTACAGCTACACACAACTATACTTCTACACACAACTCCTCCGTGTATTAGGTAAAACACATAACTCCTCCGTCTAACAAGTGAAAATACACAACTACATACAACCAGGCCTGTTACGATAAGAACTACATGTGACCAGCCACGCGGAAATCCGCCACATGTCGGCATTAGTGAAACCCAGATAATTGAATTTTAAGTAATTGTAATGTCCTATACTATTTGGTATTGTATTAAATTGTACAGGTGATTTTGACTTAACATATTATCCTGTGTATTATTGAATTATTGAATGATTTTATGGACTTTTTGCATTTTAACAATGTACCTTCTAATTCTGACCTGCCCTGAAACTCCACACCACAGTAATGCCACTGATGGGGGAGGGCTTAGCTTAATGTCATGCAAATGAGTTCCTTTCTGTTCCATGGTTCCCCCCCATGGCTAAAAGTTGCGAAATGTGTAAACTGAGCATTTGCGGTCCTTTTCTGCGTTTGCAAAAAAGACAGCCCAAACAGGTGATTCTGAACAAGGGAAGTTTCTGACGTCACACTCAGGGAAAAATGCAAATGCAGTTCCACCCACCGTCTGGATGTCTACCCACCATCTCTGGAACTCATGACCATAGAGTTTGGACCGCAAACGAGCTACACAATGCGAGATGCGTTTTTTATTTGCCTGGAGACACGTGAGAACGTTTCCAGGCTCGGACGTCCTTTATCCGAGCCTCCGAGCCTCTGAAACAGCAGTGGTTTAATTTTATTTTCTGTGGAAATGTGTTTATTTTTCAATGGAAATCTCATATCTTCCTCCGCGCAAAAACACAGAAGTGGGTGACAGCGCACAGCGCAGCACTAAACGAGGAAAGAGTGGAGAGTTTGCCCCCCCCACCCCCCACCCCCACCCGCTGCACTGGCCTGTCTCTGTCCTCCTCATTTGCATTCAAGCAACAACGCCCAGAATAAAGTGTTTGAGAGACATATTTATGACTCTGACTGTGTTCATGGGGTTTTCTCATGCATTGAGTCTTGATTTTGAAGAAGGATTCATTTACAGTATTAGGGAACCATTAAGGCACCATATAAAAGCATCAAGAAGTACCATGTCATGGGATCTTTAACACGTTTTTTCTCAGCTCGTCGATTTCAGAATGTGCTGCTTTCAAAGGCCTCAAATTCTTCAAATGTTCTCAGATTTCCATGTGCAAGGCATCGTTGGAAAGCTTATAATTTACACTTTCACAATCTGGGAATAACTCAAAAACCTGCATCACTGTTATTGTGTCAGTGGCATAAAGAATTTAGTTTCAATATTATCGTTTATTGCAGTATATCTCAAAGTGTGTTATTGTGACAGGCCTACAGTTGCACGTAAGTCCACATTTAAGTCCAGATTTAAACACATCTTAAAGCTCCAGTGATCAGCTCGAACAGCACTGTTTCTGAAGAGTCAAATTAAGTGGGGTTAACGAGCAGCATGACTGATGCTAATTTACTATCTGACACAAACTGTAATGAGCCAGTTTCTGTCCCGTTTGTCCCTAGATTGTGATGGTCTTCACCGGGTCAAATGAGTCTCTGGCCCTTGTCCCTGGAACTCAGCTGCACTGGCTCTCAGGGGCGCCCCCACGAGACGTGCCCCTGTGCGGGTTTAAGAACGACAACCCTCTCTGCCTAGCCCGTGAGAACCAGGACTGAACCAGGACTAAACCAGGACTAAATCAGGACTGAACCAGCACTAAACCAGGACTAAACCAAGACTGTACCAAGATTAAATCAGGACTAAACTAGGATTGAACTAGGATCAAGCCAGGATTAAATCAGGGCTAAACCAATATTAAACCAGAACAAAACCAGGATTAAACCAGGACTAAACCAGGACTAAACCAGGACTAAACCAGGACTTTATAATCTTGTATCTGTTTCTCCTCAGAGACGTTCACGATCCATCAGCTCTTGTCCATCATCCTCTTCTTTATCTTCATCATGACCCTCACCGTCACTGTCTTCATCTACAGGTACAAGCCCCGCCCCTTACACAAGCCATGCCCACTTACACAAACCCCCTCCATACACGACACCCCCCACAGGTGCCTACAGGTGACTACAGGTGCACACATGTTCACACCCTACAGGTGACTACAGGTAACATGCCCCCTACAGGTGACTACAAGTGCACACATGTTCACACCCTACAGGTGACTACAGGTAACATGCCCCCTACAGGTGACTACAAGTGCACACATGTTCACACCCTACAGGTGACGACAGGTAACATGCCCCCTACAGGTGACTACAAGTGCACACATGTTCACACCCTACAGGTGACTACAGGTGCACACATGTTCACACCCTACAGGTGACGACAGGTAACATGCCCCCTACAGGTGACTACAAGTGCACACATGTTCACACCCTACAGGTGACTACAGGTGCACACATGTTCACACCCTACAGGTGACTACAGGTGACATGCCCCCTACAGGTGACTACAGGTGCACACATGTTCACACCCTACAGGTGACTACAGGTGCACACATGTTCACACCCTACAGGTGACTACAGGTAACATGCCCCCTACAGGTGACTACAAGTGCACACATGTTCACACCCTACAGGTGACTACAGGTGCACACATGTTCACACCCTACAGGTGACGACAGGTGCACACATGTTCACACCCTACAGGTGACTACAGGTGACATGCCCCCTACAGGTGACTACAGGTGCACACATGTTCACACCCTACAGGTGACTACAGGTGCACACATGTTCACACCCTACAGGTGACGACAGGTGCACACATGTTCACACCCTACAGGTGACTACAGTTGCACACATGTTCACACCCTACAGGTGACTACAGGTGCAAATATGTTCACACCCTACAGGTGACTACAGGTGCAAACTGTTCACACCCTACAGGTGACTACAGGTACAAATATGTTCACACCCTACAAGTAACTACAGGTACAAACATGTTCACACCCTATAGGTGACTACACGTGCAAACATGTTCACACCCTAAAGATGAGGTGACTATAGGTACAAACATGTTCACACCCTGCAGGTAACTAGAGGTATGAACATGCTCACACCCTATAGGTAACTACAAGTACAAACATGTTCACACCCTATAGGTAACTACAAGTACAAACATGTTCACCCCTACAGGTAACTACAGATACAACCATGTTCACACCCTACAAGTGACCATAGGTACAAACATGTTCACCCCCTTCAGGTACAAACATGTAGAAGATCTCCAGTAACTTGCTGCACACATTGAAAGACCTGAGCTTCCTCAGGAGGTAGAGTCTGCTCATGCTCTTCTTGTACACAGCATTACAGTTGTCCCTCCAGTCCAGCCTGTTCACATGAACGCACAGGTACTTGTAGCAGTCGACTATTTCCACATCATGACCCTGGATGGCTCCACTGGTGTCCTCTTTCTCCTGAAGTCAATCACCAGTTCCTTGGTCTTCTCCATGTTCAGGAGCAGATGGTTTGCCAGGGACCACTCCACAAAATTTGCAATCAATGTCCTGTACCCAGATCCTATCCATCCCTGATACACCTAACCACCGCAGAGTCATCAGAGAACTTCTGCAGATGGCAGGACCCGGAGCTTTACTGGAAATCAGAGGTGTACAGAGTGAACAGGAACGGAGACAGGAATATACCCTGGCCTCACCTACATTACTGACCACAGTGTCAGACAGGGTGGTCTCCAGTCGCACATCTTTTTTTTTTTTTTTATATGTCTTGCTTTTCAAGATGGCGGATGCTGGCGCACACTGGCTGCCGCTCCGTCCCTGAAAAGGTGTTTCTATTATGGATTTTAATGAATTTTAATGAGCATCCACTTCTACAATTGCATCCACACGACGCATTACTTGGATACTTTTCATATTTTCTGTAAACATCAAGATCACCTCTTTTCTGGCCCTGTGACTCTGATCGGCGTCTCACCTGCACGGAGGTGTCCTGCTGTTGAGTCCCCGGCGTGCTTGTCTTCTCCAACTTTCCGAGCGGTGTTTTGTCGTTGCCACCTGGCTGTGCAGCTGGGGCCCCACAAATTGTCCCTCCAGGATCCAACCGTCCTGGAGTGCTCAGTTCAGACAGGTACTTAGCCTGCGTGCTCTCCGCTGGCCTGCCTGCTAGTGCAGGAGATCTCCACTCCGGTCCGCTCCTCGGCATTGACAGCACGACTGCGGCCTTTCTCCCGGACTTCGGATATTCACCCCTCTGTGGATTTTCCTGGGCTCCTCGTGCCTCGTCTCCGAGGCCGCCGGGACTGTTCCACTGCCATTGCCCGGGGCTGGTGCTGGCTTCCCACAGGTCCACCACAGCATGGCTCTCCGGTATTCTGCCTCCGCTCTTCACTGCCTGAACTGTCGCCGCCACCCGTCCTGCACCGATACTCTCCAACAACTTGGACTACTCCGCAGCTGCCGACCTCCACACAGAGGCTCCGGTCGCATTTTTCACTACAACTTCTCATCTCCCAATGCCATCCCGTCCCTCTGGTCTCACCGCTCACCTGTTTCCTCATTACGTCATCACAACAAACCCCACGTGAAACCAGCCAATCTCCGCCCTCTTCCTCCGTCCTCACAGCCAGACACCACACAGCGCCACCTAAAGCTGGCTCTCTTCAGTACTCGCTCCCTCAAGCCTCATTTTAAATGAATATATTACTGACAATAACCTCGATTTCATCTGCCTAGTTGAAACCTGGCACAAACCCCTGGACTACTTCTCTCTCAACCAAACCACACCTCCCGGATACACTTACATTGAAACTCCACGCACTGAGGGGCGGGGAGGGGGGACCGCAGTCATTTACAGAAAGGACATTAAAATCACTCCCATCACATTCCTACACAGTAACTCATTTGAACACACTGTTTTTAAACTGTCTGGTCCTACTCCCTTGGTCACTGCTGTCATTTATCGCCCCCCCAAGCCCAACCCCTCTTTCCTTTCTGATTTCACAGATTTTCTCACCCAGCTCTCTGCAATCTCACCTTCCCTCCTCATCCTCGGTGACTTCAACCTCCACATCGACAACCCTGATTCAAAAACTGAAGCTGATTTTTTGAACCTTTTATAATGTCTTAACATCAATTTCCCCATACCCGTGGTCATATCCTGGACCTGGTCTGCACTACCTGTGTCAAAATCCCAAATCTCACCAGCCATAACCTTCATATATCTGACCACCTGGCTATCACCCTAGACATTGACCTGCCTCTTCCCATCCCAAAAACCAAACGTACAATCTCATTCCGGAACCTCAAATCCCCTCTCCCCTTCTGCATGTCCACCTGCCCTCCCCCACAGTCTGATGACTCCTCTGAACTTGTTAATTTCTACAATAACACACTTTCCTCCTGCCTTGACCAACTTGCTCCCGTAATAACCAAATCTGTTTCTTTCACCCACACAGCACCCTGGTACACTCCTGAACTCCATAAAATGAAATCCCAAAAGCGCCAGCTTGAGAGACTGATTACAAAATCTGGTCTAACCATCCATCTCCAAGCCTACACAGATCACCTCCGTCAATATAAAGATGCCCTCAACGCAGCCCGGTCAAATTTCTATTCCAACCTCATTCACTCTGGTTCCAATAACCCCAAAGCTCTGTTCTTCACAATAAACACACTCCTCAAACCCAGTGACAACACCTCTTCATCTTTTACAGTAGACAAATGCAACACTTTCCTTTCATATTTCAAATCCAAAATTGGCACAATCTATAGCTCCCTCACTCCCTCTCCAGCCCTCCCTTCTGATTCCCCTCCCCCAAACTCGACTCAGTAACTTTCCCATTTCTCCCCTATCTGTCCAGATGAAGTTTCCAAACTTCTTTCCACCATGAAAACCCCCACCTGTTCACTCGACCCCATCCCCTCTGCACTCATCAAAGACAGTCTTCCAATCATCTCTCCTCTAATAACAACAATCATCAACTCCTCACTCACCACTGGTTCTGTCCCGCAGTCTCTCAAGCTGGCTGCCATTACCCCTATCCTAAAAAAACCTGGTCTTGACCCTGACATCATTGCAAATTTCCGCCCCATTTCAAACCTTCCATATCTGTCCAAAATCCTGGAACGAGTCATAGCCACCCAACTCAAAGCCCATCTCAAATTCAATAGCCTGTTTGAACCATTCCAGTCTGGTTTCTGTCCACAACACAGTACAGAAACAGCCCTTCTCAAAGTCACCAACGATCTCCTCCTCTCCTCTGACTCCAGCCAATTCAGTACCCTCATCCTCCTGGACCTTACAGCAGCCACTCCATCCTCCTCTCCCGTCTCAAGAACTCTTTCAACATCACCGGCTCAGCACTGTCCTGGATCAACTCTTACCTCACTAACCGTCAACAATTCATCCACATCAACAACTGCTCCTCCTCCACCGCTCCCCTATTTCAAGGCGTCCCCCAAGGTTCGGTGCTTGATGCCCTCCTGTTCATCCTCTACCTCCTCCCCCTTGGAAGCATCATTCGCCGCCACGGCCTCTATTTCCACTGCTATACCGATGATATTCAACTTTACATAACTACTAAATCCATCAACTCCACAACTCACTCTTCCCTCACCCACTGCCTCTCTGAAATCAAAACATGGATGCAACACAATTTCCTAAAACTGAACTGGGACGAATCCGAATTAATCATTATTGGCCCCAAAAACATTACCAAATCCACTCAAGACTTCCAACACAACCCTCACCCCATCCCCACTCATCCGAAACCTTGGCATTCTTTTTGACACCACACTTTCATACCAACAACACATAAACTACATAACCCGGACTGCTTTCTTTCATCTCAAAAACATTGCACGACTCCGCCCATCCCTTTCTTTCTCTGCTGCTGAAACTCTCATTCATGCATTCATCACCTCTCGAATCGACTACTGCAATATGGTCTACCCTCAACAAACTCCAATACATCCAAAACTCTGCTGCCCGCCTCCTCACCCACACCCGCTCCCGAGACCACATCACTCCTGTCCTCCAAAACCTCCACTGGCTCCCCATCCCTCAGCGCATCCAATTGAAAGTCCTCCTCCTGACCCACAAAACCCTCCATAACCTGGCCCCATCATACCTCTCTGACCTTCTGCACCGCCACACCCCATCCCGCTCCCTCCGTTCCTCCGACGCCAACCTCCTGTCCCTCCTGCACCGCCACACCCCATCCCGCTCCCTCCGTTCCTCCGACGCCAACCTCCTGTCCCTCCCCTACAGGACCAAGCTCCGAACCTGCCCCCACCCTCTGGAACTCACTCCCACACCTATCCGTGACTGCTCTGACCTCCCCACCTTCAAAAAACTGCTCCAGACTCACCTTTTTAAAACTGCTTTCAATGTTTCTTAATGTTTAATGTTTGTCTGATTGTTTATTGTTTTGTTACTTGTTTTATTACTGATTTTACCTTCTGTACAGCGTCTTTGAGTGTCTTGAAAAGCGCTTAATAAATAAAATGTATTATTATTATTAGGCCTGAGCGCTAAAGCTTAGGGTCTATTGTTATTGTTCTGTTTTTTCTTATGATTTATTCTTATTTTTATTATTATTTTTCTAACCACTTTTTTCAGGGTTCGGGTACTTCCCACCGACGAAAACTCATGAAATTCAAGAATGCCAAAAAAGGAATTTACAAATAATCTGTATAAAAAATGCGTGAAAAGTCCCTCAGTCGTCCAGGTAGAATCCATGATCAAAGGAGAAGTTCAATTTGTCAACTGGACAAAGTTTGTTTGGTTGAAAACGTTTCGCCGCTCATCCGAGAGGCTTCGTCAGCTCTGGTTATTGAACTGGTTAGACCCTGCTTATATCTAGCTGCCGGGAGGCGCGTCCTACAATGACAAAGCTCTGAAAACGATCCCCCCTAATCTGTCTCTTTGTTTTTCAAATTACTCTGACGGCTGTTTCGACCCCCTATTCAACGTCTAACGACCCTCTCCACCCCTCTGCCCTGGCTCTGTTTGACTGGTCTAAGAATCGCATTATAAATGGGAGACAAGTTATGTCTAACTCCCCCATTTCTGTTTAATGACGGATTCTCTTTTTTGACAAAAATAGCCTCTTTAACTCCCCTCTCAAACCAGTTCTTTTCCCTGGCTAAGATCTGAACCTCACTATCCTCAAAAGAATGGCCCGTGGCTTCTAGGTGAAGATGTACGGCAGATGCCGGTCCACTCTGGCATGCCCGTCTGTGTTGGTACATCCTCTTGTGAAGTGGCTGTTTTGTTTCCCCAATGTAGCGCTCACTGCAGTCTTCACTACACTGAATGGAGTAGACCACATTGCTTTGTTTGTGGCTCGGTGTTCTGTCCTTTGGGTGGACGAGTTTTTGTCTTAAAGTGTTTGTGGGTTTGAAATAAACTGGAATTTCATATTGTCTGAAAATCCTCTGTAGTTTTTCCGAAACGCCGGCCAGGTACGGAATCGCTACCCCTTTCCTCCTGGGTTCGGATTCTCTGTTGTCTTGTTTCTTGCCCTTGTCTCTCTTGGTTTTGTTGACAGCCCATTTAGGATATCCACAAACAGAGAGGGCTTCCTGCACATGTTGCTCTTCTTTCTCCTTACCCTCTGTGCTTGTGGGAACCACTTGGGCCCTGTGTTGTAATGTCCGAATAACACCCAGTTTGTGCTGCAGTGGGTGGTGTGAATCAAAAAGCAGGTATTGGTCTGTGTGTGTGGGCTTCCTGAAGACTTCTACTTGGAGTCCCCGGTCTCCTCCTATCGTTACTGCACAATCTAAGAACGCCAATGTGTTATTCTTGGCATCTTCACGGGTGAATTTGATGTTCGGATCTACAGTGTAGATCCAACAAAACCAAGAGAGACAAGGGCAAGAAACAAGACAACAGAGAATCCGAACCCAGGAGGAAAGGGGTAGCGATTCCGTACCTGGCCGGCGTTTCGGAAAAACTACAGAGGATTTTCAGACAATATGAAATTCCAGTTTATTTCAAACCCACAAACACTTTAAGACAAAAACTCGTCCACCCAAAGGACAAAACACCGAGCCACAAACAAAGCAATGTGATCTACTCCATTCAGTGTAGTGAAGACTGCAGTGAGCGCTACATTGGGGAAACAAAACAGCCACTTCACAAGAGGATGTACCAACACAGGCGGGCGTGCCAGAGTGGACCGGCATCTGCGGTACATCTTCACCTAGAAGCCACGGGCCATTCTTTTGAGGACAGTGAGGTTCAGATCTTAGCCAGGGAAAAGAACTGGTTTGAGAGGGGGGTTAAAGAGGCTATTTTTGTCAAAAAAGAGAATCCGTCATTAAACAGAAATGGGGGAGTTAGACATAACTTGTCTCCCATCTATAATGCGATTCTTAGACCAGTCAAACAGAGCCAGGGCAGAGGGGTGGAGAGGGTTGTTAGACGTTGAATAGGGGGTCTAAACTAGCCGTCAGAGTAATTTGAAAAACAAAGAGACAGATTAGGGGGGATCGTTTTCAGAGCTTTGTCATTGTAGGACGCGCCTCCCGGCAGCTAGATATAAGCAGGGTCTAACCAGTACAATAACCAGAGCTGACGAAGCCTCTCGGATGAGCGGCGAAACGTTTTCAACCAAACAAACTTTGTCCAGTTGACAAATTGAACTTCTCCTTTGATCATGTATAAAAAAAATCTTTAAAAATGGCTCGGCAGCGCCCCCTGGAAATCAAAATACATTGCGCCTATGTTGCCATGGCAACAGGCCAAACATCTGTCCTCGCCAATGGGACGCCCGGCAAAAACTTTGTCGTAGCTAAACCAAATCTGGTACACAGATGCATCATGGGAATAGGAACAAAAAAGTATACTATACCGTTGCTAGGCGACCAACAGGAAGTCGGCCATATTGGACCAAGCACGTGACCTGGCACCGAAGGCAAATTTTCCTGTCCTCGTATTTTAACAAACTCCTCCTAGTGTTTTTGACCCAGACTCACCAGAATCGTGCTGGATCATCTAGACAAGTGGGACATTAAAAGTGATTAAAAGCGTTCTAAAAGACTGAACGGTGTTTCCGTGAAAATGCCACAAATTTCGGGTTCAATTTTACAACTCGCCATCAAACTTCGATGAGCGATAATCCGTGCATACTTTGGCCGATTTCACTCAAACTTTTATCGAAAATAAACTTTAATCGAAAATAACAGAACAGTGCAGGAAAGGCTTATGAGTGACCCTCCTCTTAAAATAATTGAAATTAAAAGGCAAAACAAACAACTAGAGGTAAGATCTTAAGCCCGAGCCCGACCTGACCCGACCCGAAATTCGGATCGGGTCAGGTCGGGTCGTGCCTAAAATGTCAATCATTGCTTCGGCTCGGGCTCGGGCCGGGCTTCTCTCTCGCTGACTTTTTTAAAAATAAATATATGTTTATAAAAATGTATAATAAAACGATGTGTGGATACTAAACTAAGAAATACTTGTTTTAAAATAAATAATTTGGATAAAACAGAGAAGGCGCTGTAAGGTAATTGCTATTTAACTATTAAACAGGAGCCGCTCTTAATAATCTTCCCCTCCGCAAGTCCGCATCTATTTTGACCTGGTATCCCCAATATGGAGGAGCAAGAAGTTAAGGATAAACTAAAGACAGGAGAACTGAAAAGACAAACACGCACCGGTAAGAGTGAGGTGTGGAAAAGCTTCAAATTGATTGTTGAAAATGCTACAGAAACTTGCGTTGGCTTCGCTGAATGTAGTCAATGTGGCGCTTTGCTTTCATACGAGAGCAAAAAGACTGGCACCTGGACGTTCCCTCTAAGCTGCGCGCCTGCGCAGTTGCGCACTGCTCACACATTCTCAGCGCACAAGAAAACCTATGCAGCGCAGGGATGAAAGAGTTCCGCTTTTTTTTCAGCCGCGGGGTCATCTGAATACGGGGGAATCGTCCAGTATTCAGAAACAAAAGTATGTGTCTCGTATTAAACTTCTACCGGTGTAAGCCGCGAGCACGCGCAAGCCGCGAGCACGCGCAGCTCTTTCCGCGTGTAGCGGGGGGGGGGCGTGTCAGATGTCGCGCACAGGGTTCCAAGGAGCGCTCAGGGAGTTAGTGTGTTTGCTCAGACACATAAAACATTAGGGGGAACATTGACCTCGACGCTGAGCAGGCATTTAAACAGCTGTACTAGCAAAATTGATGATCGTCAAACATCTATATTATCATTTGTTTCAAAAAAACGCCCCTCACAAATAAAATATGAAATTTCGGGTTTGCTTCGGGCTCGGGCCTGCAAATCAAGTTAATTGGTCGGGCTCGGGCCGGGTCGGGCTTTAATACCCGCGGGCCGAGTCGGGTCGGGCTGGATTTTTTAGGCCCGATCTTACCTCTACAAACAACCCCCTCCCCACCTCACCCCCAGGCATTCAACACACACACACACACACACGCATGCAGATAACGCACAAACTCACACATGCATTCAGCTAGAAAAAGTGGGAGGAAAATGGCACGTTAGCTAGCTCCAGGGATGGTGCCACCAGGGGTCTGAGCTGAGCCAGAACAAGTCCTTCAAACACTTTCATGACATGAGATGTCAAAGCAGCTGGTCTGAAGTCATTATGTCCAGATGGGGTAGGCTGGCACAATGCAAGAGGTCTTCCAGTGCACCGGTATCCATTCAAGCTTCAGGCTCAGTGTGAAGAGAAAGAGCAGGATCCCAGGGAGCTGTGCTGCACATGTCCTCAGCACTCAGGGTTGATATTTTCTGGTTCAGGAGACTTGATGAACTTTCTCTAACTGCCTTCTCACCAGGGCAGGTGACAAAGACACTGCACTGGGTTCCTCCGTGGGGGTGGGGGTAGGTGCGGGAGCAGAGGTGATGGGCTGATAAATGGTCATCAGAGTGGTCTGTGGTGAGGTGAGGGCTGGGCGTTTGGGAGGTGTATAGATGGGGGTGCCAGGGGATGAGGAACAATTGAAATGCAAATTGAGTAGTTTTGACCTGTCTGGGCTATTGCCCTGCTGCTTTGATTGTGTGCTGAAGCCTGTGATGGCCTTCATCCATTTCCACACATCTCTGGTGTTATTTTGTTTGAGTTCCTCCCTTGGGCCTCCTGGCCCTGCCTTAGCTGGACCTTCAGCTGCCATTGCACCCTCATCACCTCGTCCTTGTCACCAGAGTTGAAGGCCTGTTTCTTCTTATTAAGTAGATCCTTCAGCTGGCTGGTAGCTGGGGTAACAGCAGACAGTGTGTGTGTGGGGATGGCTGTATCCTCATAGAAGTTGTTGTAGAGCAGGTATAGAGCAGGTATAGGGAAGATATGTTCCACTAACACAGTGCTTCTCAAATAGTGGGGCGGGCCCCCCTGGGGGGGGGGGCGCGGTGTGATGCCGGGTTTTTTTTTTTCTGTCACAGAAAAAACACGTATATTCCACTGAGTCGTGTCCTTTAGTCCGACAGAAGCTGACGCATCAGTGGCATAAGGAGAGAGCTTTTTTTTTCTCAGCGCTGTTAGTTTATGCAAATAAGCCATGCGGTTTTAAGTTTAGTTTCTGTAAAACGTAAATGTGTGCAAAGCTGCATTAAAAACATATTAATATTTGAGTCCTCAGTGCAAAAAGACAGTGCAGTTGGAAGTTTCTTTCTTTTTTGTTTTTAATGTTAATAAAGGATACAGTGTTATACAGAGGTGTACTAATAACAATATTCTAGACAAATAATACTATTTATAGTCGCGCAGGGAGGGGGGGCATGAAATTTTTTCTTCTTCCTAGGGGGGGCGTCACAAAAAATAATTGAGAAGCACTGTACTAACAGGAGCTAGAATCAGTCCCACACCATATTGAGACATTTTGTTAATGTTTCATCAGATGTATGTTCATATGCACATGTGTGTTTCAGGAGGATGAAGCTGGAGAAGGAGCTGGTGGCTCAGCTCTGGAGGATTCACTGGGAGGACATCCACATGAGCAACCTGGATAAAGTGCTGAGGAGCGGCAGCCGCATCACCCTCTCCCTGGTACCAGCAGGACTGAACCAGGGCTAGACCAGGGCTAGACTAACCTGGGAAATCCCAGGCTACTTTCGTTCGTTCCGATCTGAAAGACAGCCTGTCTACTATGGCAAGCGAGTTCTCCCGATTCTGGGAGCCAATCAGAGAGCGGGGAGGGGTGGAAAGACGGTGACGCGTACTATGTGACAAACGGAAACTTGTAGTTTGAACTGACAACTGACATGATTGGCTCTGGGCTACATATACGCCAAATGATAGACATTCGTAACGCCCAATAAACGGCCGTTGGCGATCGTAAACCACATCTCCGGTGCGAGATATTTCGAAGGTGGCTTCCAGACCATATATCACTTGTGATATGGTCAGGTGTAAACCAGGCAAGGGCTAGACCAGGGCTAGACCAGGGCTAGACCAGGGCTAGACCAGGGCTAGACCAGGGCTAGACCAGGGCTAGACTAGGACCAGAACCACTCTCTTATAGTGAGTTTAATTCAAGCTCCTCAAACAGTTCCTCCAGATTGAAAATGACGTTTGTTTTTCGTAATGCGATGCGCCGTACAGTGACTCACTCAAATGGATGCTTTTTGTCAGAGCCTCCACATTTGAGGTCTGTATCACAATAACATGTGATGTTATTGACATTGTAGAATTTATAAATTTCACTGCAAAAGGACTTTAAGACCATTTGGCCAGTTCAGGAGCAGGTCTTTAGTTTGGACACCTCTTGTTTACACAAGCACAAGCGACTACAACAAGTGTAGAACGTCACTGAACACTTAAAGAACAAACGATGAAAGTTTATGGTGACTTCTTAATTTCACAGTAGCTGCTCTGTGAGGGGCCCTAATAGGGGCAATGCAAAGAGCAGTCAGGCTTTAACTCCTTAGGACATGACATTAAAGACACTGTAACAGATTTTTAACCCTCGTAAAAATGTGAAAAAACAGAATTAGTTTGTTTGAAACAGTTTTGCATTCAGTGCATTGTAATTATTCACCACAATGAGGTTATAAGTGCTTTTCACAACTCTCAAAGACCAGAGCCTAATATTGCCGCAACAATGCTTTATATTATAATTAGATCCAGACAGGACTTATAGTATTTTCACATCACGATAGTATATCAGTGACACTGTACACTTGTGTGTACTGCGGCAAAAGACATGGGAAGTAAAATCTGGGGGCGGCAGTAGCTCAGTTTGTCCACTGAGCCAAAGGTTGGCGGTTCAAATCCCGCTCTTGACATAACAAACATCAGTGGTTGAGCGGTCAGATCCACTAACCCACAGGTTGGTTGGTACGATTCCAGCTCCCACAGAATGCTGCCGTTGTGTCCTTGGGCAAGACACTTACCCACCTCGCCCCCAGTGTCTGTGTACACTGGTGTGTGAAAGTGTGTGTGAATGGGTGAGTGGTTCCTTGTTGTAAAGCCAAGTGCCTTGAAGGTGGAAAAGTGCTATATAAAGATCTTTAACATGACTAGATAACAGTTATGTCGCTATGTCACATCTGCTTCCAAACAACCACTGCCAATTTTACTTCCAACCAGGAAAAAGCCCGGGAGAGATTGCTAGATTACTCAAACATGCATGGAGAACATAACACTTCTTCAGGCATGTGTTTGATGTTATAAAATAGGAGAAAGCTCCAAAAGTAATTTTTTTTTTTAACAATACCCCTTTGGTACAGGCCCTTTAAGATGACAAGCCTGTTTTACTCTGAAGAAGGTCCAAAACACTCATACAAGTCTTCTTCTCTTCCATTTGTCGCAGAGAGGATCAAACTACGGCTCTCTGATGACTGGTGATGGAAACCTACAAGTGTTCGCCAAGACCGGATACTACAAGGTACATGTCCACACGTATGTCCAACATGTCCACACATGTATCCACAAACATGTCCACACGTATGTCCAACATGTCCACACATGTATCCACAAACATGTCCACACGTATGTCCACACATGTATCCACAAACATGTCCACACGTATGTCCAACATGTCCACACATGTATCCACAAACATGTCCACACGTATGTCCAACATGTCCACACATGTATCCACAAACATGTCCACACGTATGTCCAACATGTCCACACATGTATCCACAAACATGTCCACACGTATGTCCAACATGTCCACACATGTATCCACAAACATGTCCACACGTATGTCCACACATGTATCCACAAACATGTCCACACGTATGTCCAACATGTCCACACATGTATCCACAAACATGTCCACACGTATGTCCAACATGTCCACACATGTATCCACAAACATGTCCACACGTATGTCCAACATGTCCACACATGTATCCACAAACATGTCCACACGTATGTCCAACATGTCCACACATGTATCCACAAACATGTCCACACGTTTGTCCAGCAGCTAGCCTTGAGAGCCTTGACAGGCGCCTAACAAATAAAATGTATTATTATTATTATTATTATTATTAACCGGCCGCCATGTTCCAAACAGGAAGTGAGCACTTTTTATTGAAAAACTGTCACCCCTCTCTCTGTAACTGCTGCTGTCAGACTTATAATTTATTATTATTACACTTGTTATTAATTATTATTATTTTGATGTTTGATGTTGGCTTGAACCAGCTCTACATCCTGTTTTTTGTTTTTTTGTTTTTCTTCACAATTCTGTCCCTAAATCAAGATATGAAAATTAATAACAGACCAATCAGGCTAATCATGTTATTCCCGCGAGCATTAGCAACAGGTTTGATTGACAGCATTGGTAAGCGCTCGCTCCCCACTAACCCAAGAAGGGGCGCTACCTTCAGCGTCCTCGCTCTGGATTGGCTCTTTGATTGTTATGGTACAGTGGTCCCTCGTTTACCGCGGGGGTTAAGTTCCAGAAATAACCCGTAATAAGTGAAATCCGCGAAGTAGGACAACTTTATATTTTACAATTATTCTACATGTTTTAAGGCTGTAAACGCCTCACCACACACATTATACACTTTTCTCAGACTGGAATTAACATTTTCTCACATTTCTCTCTCGTTTAAACACTCAAACTTTCATATATTTTCAACAAAATGTATTAATAGTGAAGCGGGGGGGGGCAGCATGTGAGCAGCATGACCGGCGCGAGGCCGTGCGTCCCACCCGGGGCTGCGAGCATGAGACCGAGGCAGCGCCCGGACCATGCCTCCCCTCGGGACCGCGTCCAACGACACAGTCGAAGCGAACACGCACAAGAGCCGCACAAAACAAGGCAAAGAGCCGCATGCGGTGGTTTAATCCTGGTTTAGACCTGGTCTAGTCCTGGTTTAGTCCAGGTTTAGACCTGGTCTAGTCCTGGTCTTAGTCCAGGTTTAGACCTGGTTTAGACCTGGTCTAGTCCTAGTCTGGTTAACACCTGACCATATCACAAGTGAGATATGGGTCTGGAAACTCGCTTCGAAAAATCCCGTAGCGGAGGTGTGGTTAGCGATTGCCAACGGCCGTTTATTGGGCGTTATGAATGTCCATCATTGAGCGTATACGTAAGTCCATAGCCAATCATGTCAGTTGTCAGTTCAAACTACAAGCTTCCGTTTGTCATGTAGTACGCGTCACCGTCTTGCCACACCTCCCCCGCTCTCTGATTGGGGCCCTAAATCTGGGACTCTCGCTTGGACGAGTTTCCAGGCCGCCTTCCAGTTCGAAACGAACGGAAGCGGCCTGGGAATTCCCAGGCTAGGTCTAGTCCTGGTTTTAGTCCAGGTTTAGACCTGGTTTAGACCTGGTTTAGACCTGGTCTAGTCCTGGTTTTAGTCCAGGTTTAGACCTGGTTTAGACCTGGTCTAGTCCTG
The DNA here is from genome assembly GCA_036785185.1 of Paratrypauchen microcephalus. NCBI lineage: Eukaryota > Metazoa > Chordata > Actinopteri > Gobiiformes > Gobiidae > Paratrypauchen > Paratrypauchen microcephalus. The sequence continues at coordinate 7,907,307 of JAVJIX010000027.1, read as the reverse complement.
GTTTAGTCCAGGTTTAGACCTGGTCTAGTCCTGGTTTAGTCCGGGTTTAGACCTGGTTTAGATCTGGTTTAGACCTGGTCTAGTCTTGGTTTAGTCCAGGTTTAAACCTGGTCTAGTCCTGGTTTAGTCCAGGTTTAGACCTGGTTTAGACCTGGTCTAATCCTGGTTTAGACCTGGTTTAGTCCACATTTAGTCCTGTTCTAGTCCTGGTCTAGTTCCAGTCTAGTCTTGGTCTGGTCCCAGTCTGGTCCTCATGTCTTAGTCCTGGTCTAGTCCCGGTCTAGTCCCGGTCTGGTCCTCATGTCTTAGTCCCGGTCTGGACTTCCTACAGATCCAGTGACTCATGTCTCGGCCCCCCCCCCCCCCCCGGAGCCCCCCCGGGTCCCCCCTCTATAACATCTATATAAATGTGTCAAACTGAACACATTCTGTACTGTACAGGAGACACGGAGGAGAAGACAATCAGGATGCACAACACAATGTTCAGACAGTATTAAAAAAAATTGAAATAAAAAAAAAATCAGCGAAACAGCAAGGCCGCGAAAAGTGAACCGCGATAGAGCGAGGGACCACTGTACTCGCGGTCAGAATTCCAAATATGGAACTTGGCTCCAAATTAGCCCCTATAACTGCTAGACTAGAACTGAACACTATTAGTGACACTCACTTAGTCATGTGCAGGAGGAGTGTCCCTGTCCACACACAGTGTCCCTGTCCACACACACGCATGTCCCTGTCCACACACACACGCATGTCCCTGTCCACACACACGCATGTCCCTGTCCACACACACACATGTGCAGAGTGTCCCTGTCCACACACACACATGTGCAGAGTGTCCCTGTCCACACACACACATGTGCAGAGTGTCCCTGTCCACACACACGCATGTGCAGAGTGTCCCTGTCCACACACACGCATGTCCCTGTCCACACACACGCATGTCCCTGTCCACACACACACATGTGCAGAGTGTCCCTGTCCACACACACACATGTGCGGGTGAATCAGTGTCTTCTGTTTCAGGGGAACATTGTGGCGATCAAATACATAAACAAGAAGCGAGTGGAGCTGAACAGGAAGGTGCTTTTTGAGCTCAAACATGTGAGTGGCTCCCCTTTGTGGTCATTTAGTAAAACTGCATATACGTATTGTCTTTTTTTTATGCATAATTTTCTTGTCCTGCACCTGCACAGGTATGAACAGAAATCAGATTACTCACATCAGATGGAACTGGCTTTGTTCACATGAACACCAAAATCTGATAGTTATTGGATTTATGGAGATTTAAAGCTCCCATATCACACAAAATGAACTCTTGTGAACTTTTAGTCATGTTATAGCATTGTTAACTTTTCAAAAACAGACCTGAAGTTGTGTTTTGTTTCATTCACACATATTTGAGTAACCCTTTATTATTAGTCTGTCTACATCTCCAAAGCTTCAAATGCTCTAGATGCTCCTTGTGATGTCGTACCATGTTGTGGTAGTTTTCATGTTCATGTTCAGTAGAAATTGGCAACTGATAGTTTTCAGATTCTAGAATGTGATGATGTCATGAGATGGGTTTTCTCTATTGATTACATTGTACTTTGTCATGACATATCCAAAAGGTAAATTCACAAATGTTGAACCTGATATTTTTAATTAGTCACTAAACCCTAAGACTCACTATATTACAACTTAATTAGCATTTAACAATATCCATTTTAGTGGGCCCCCATGTGTATGAACCAATATTGGCCTATAGAATGCACAATCACAAGATGGTGTTTTGTGTTTGAGAGAACTTAGCCTAAATATGCATGAAACCAAACACAACTGCACAACACAAACTGTGATGAGGAAAACATGTAAACCACAAAGTCTGATGTGTATTCAAAGGGATCCCGATCAGGTGCTTTTGCTCTAGGCCTATACATTTGAATCATCTCCAAAAATCGGATCAGACTTCACGTAAAGTGCACATGTGACCACAGCAGTGCTTAGTGGCATTTCCATCATCTGATAACTGTTAACCACGCAAAAACACTGTGGGAACAAAACTTAAAGCCAAAGGGGATTTTTGGAGGGCATATTAAAAGAAGTGTGGTCCAAAAAAGTGAACAAATCCAACATTTATTATCAAGACTCAAAGTTAGAGTAACTTGCCTTATCTGAGACGTGGACAACGCCCACAACACCCTCAGCCCTGATTGATGTCCCAGGGTTCCAAATCAATAGAAAGGATAGATCTGGTGGGAGAGGGGGAGGTGTCATGATATATGTAACGGAAAATCTTAACAGTGAGGAGATTTCTCTTTCAGTGGAAACAATTGAATGTGTTGGAGTGAAAATCACACTATCACCAGAGATGCATTTCAATATCATTGCTGTATATCGACCTGCCACTGCCAAAGATAACTTCTTTAATCTACTGTCAGATGGAGTTAAACAATATATAAAGCACGTAGGAAGAAACTTAAAGACATTATGAATAGCTTTCACATGACCCAATTGAGTAACAGTCCTACTAGAATTACTAGTTCCTCTCGTACAGTACTGGATCTGATCTTCACCACTAACCCAGAGCGGATAACCAACACATAAAACTTGCTAACCGGCTTATCTGACCATAACATTACACTTATTGCACGGAAGTTGACAAAATCTCGATATCAGAATCCAACAGTTACTCAAAATCATAGTTTCTCACCTTACATACCTAAAAAAAACTGCCAACCATTAGAGGACGAGCTGAAGAATGTCCCTTGGCATGAAATAATAAACTGGACAAACACCGAATAGGCCTGTGATGACATAATAATGGCAATCGAGCATGTTATTTCTAAATTTACTATAACACAGTCCTGCAGGAAAAAAGTAAAAGTAAAAAGTCCCATGGATAAATGACGCAATCTGGGGACTAATGAAGCAAAAAGCCGTTAAAACAGGTCTCAACACTGACCGCATGACTTTTAAAAGCTTGAGAAACAAAGTAACGACACAGCTAAGGAAATCAAGGGCAGATTTTTTTTCTAAATATTATCAAAGCAGCAAAAGGGAATACAAAAGAGCTCTGGAAATCTATTGACAAACTTACAGGAAAAGGACAAGCAAGGAAGGAAACCATAACTTTAAATGTGAATGCTTCTATTCTTTACGACAACCTTGAAATTGGCAACTGTTTCAACCAGAACTTTATTCAGTCAGTAATATCATCATAAATACAAATTTCCTTCAAAAGTTCTACAATGACATAGTGGTAAATAATCAGAATAACTTAAATCTCATGCCTACAAATGAAGCAAAAGTTAGCAAAATCCTCTCGTCGTTATCAAGCTCACGGGCTAAGGATATCCATGGCTTGGATACAGTTTTCCTAAAAACACACAAAGACACCCTTACCGCTCCAATAACCAAACTAATAAATCAGTCAAAACCACTTCCCCTCCTCATTGAAAACTGCTCCTGTGACCCCAATACATAAAGCAGGAAACAAACAGGATGTTAATAACTACAGACCAATCAGTATACTCCCTGTTATAACAAAGACTCTTAAGAAAGTAGTAGTAGAACAACTCACACAACATCTAGAGGAGGAAGATCTACTACACCCCATGCAGTTTGGTTTCATTCAGCTGAAACTGCCTGCTGCCTGCTTATCGAAACAATAAAATCACATCTGGACAATGGTGGGGTCGGGGAGCTATTTTTTTAGATCCCCGCAAGGCATTTGACACCGTTAGCCACCCCATACTACTCTCTAAACAAATTATAAACTGTCCACAAACATCCTAGCCTGGATTAAGTCCTACCTGACCAACTGCTCTCAGTGTGTCTGCATCAGTAATATCAGATCATCCATAGAAACCGCCCACTTTGGAGTACCACAAGGCTCTAACATCGGCCCTCTTCTTTTCTCCCTTTACATAAACGACCTGCCATCTGTGTGCGAGGACATACAAGTCCAGATGTATGCAGATGTTTATACGTGGGGAAAAGATGCAGAGCAGGTAGCCAATAAACTCACCAGGGCTATGGAAAAGGTAGATAGGTGGACTCATGCCTCACATTAAACACAAAGAAAACGGCCACAATGTACTTCACAAATAAATGTAAAAAAAAATCATGCTTTCCAAATATTACAGTCGGTGGTGAAGCTATACAGAACGTGACAGAGTATAAATACCTCGGTGTCACGTTAGATCCCACTCTCACCTTCACTAAACATATCAAACAACCGTGTCAAAGCCTTAAATACAATATCAAAACATTTAAATCCATCAGGAACTCACTCACACAAGAAGCAGCACACACCTTCTTTAATGCAATGATCATGTCCCGTTTCTATTACTGCATCACAAGCTGGTCCCAGGCAACCAAAACCAGCCTCAAGCCACTGGAATCTGCACAAACAAGCCCTAAATGTCCAAACCAAGACAACACCATCTTACAGAAATATCATCTGCTCAGCTTTGACAATATTCAGAGACTCGCCTCAATCCGATTAGTTCATAGAATCCTAAATAACTCTGCACCGGCCCCCCTGAAGCACTTTGTTCATTACACCTTTACTGTCACCACCTGAACCACACGCGCCTCCACCAGGGGGCAGTGTGCCATCCCAAAGCGTAAAACATCATTTGCACAAACAGCCTTCTCCTATAACGCCATTAAAGACTGGAACAACCTTCCAAATGAATTAAAATGTCAGGCAGCTATACAACTTTCTCAACGGAGCTTAAAAAGTGGCTGGAGAAACAATCAAACCTGTCAACACTAATTTTTATATAACAGCGTTTCTATTGGTATTTGATTTACAATAGGCTATGTAAAGACTGATATAAACGAAATGTAGAATGGTAGGTCAGTATGAATTTTAAAAGATGAAGATTTTGTAAATACTTGTAATTCTTTTTGAAATGTGTGCCTTGTATGGTGTTTTGAACATGTGTGAGAGTGTGTTTATCTGTGTTCCTGTGTGAAGGTGTGAGAATGTGTCAGTGTGAATGTTTCTTATTGTTGATTGAGATTTTTCACTGTCATTTATTCATGTAACAGGGACTGCAGATGGAAACTCGCTAAAGTATGTAGCTATAATCTGGTGCAGATCATCTTTGTTTTATGAGCTTAATGTCTCTGTACATTGTCCTTTTTCAAATAAAGACTAAATTAATAAAGACTAAACTAAGGCAAAGCTGAAGGGTCCAGCGAGGTCCTCCAAACCAGACTCAGATCTGGAGAAGGTCCCTGGTTCTGCTGATGAGATATTCTTGTTGCAGATGAGAGACATTCAGAACGAGCATCTGACACGTTTCATTGGTGCCTGCATCGATCCTCCAAACATTTGCATCATCACAGAGTACTGCCCCCGTGGGAGTCTGCAGGTATTGATACTTTATACTATTAGTACTGCTACTGATACTACTACTACTGCTGCTGGAGCTGCTACGACTACTGCTACTACACTACTACTACATTACCTACAGCTTTCAAGATATCTGCAGTTATTAAAGCCGTCGGCCTGGAGCCTGTGTGTCAGATCTCTGGGTTCCTCTGTGGATTAAACACTTGGCACATTTGTTGTGGCAGCCACATTTGTTCTTATGCCACAGGGCACATCTGGCACCAACTCCAACACTCACCTCATGTCACTGCCAATCTGCACTATCAGCCCCTCCGACTATTACCAACACTCATGGGCACACCACATTTACACAGGTGGTATCCCCAGCGATCTCTGCCCCGGCGGAGCCAAAGAGATCAGAGCAGATCAGGCTTTGACCAGAAGGTCTGAACACAAATATAATCAATTTCAATCAATCAATAATCATTCAAACTGTTGTTAGGCTCCCTCAGGGTGAGGCCGGCTGAGGGATGTGTCCTTCATGAAGCAGATAGTGGGCATATGCTTCTCTAGGATTTGTATTTAGAATTCTTTTTGTATCTGTGTCTCTGAAGGACGTCTTGGAGAACGACAGCATCACTCTGGACTGGATGTTCAAGTATTCACTCATCAACGACATCGTCACGGTAACAACACACTGGGAATTTACCCCCAACCCCGGTATGTCCTCTGTATCACTGTGGCAGAGTGGTTTCCCCCTCTCAGTAAGAAGTGGGTTAACCCCCTGGATTAGACTCCACCTCACTCCTGGTTTAGACCTAGTTTAGACCTGGTTTAGATCTGGTTTAGACCTGGTTTAGACCTGGTTTAGACCTGGTTTAGACCTGGTTTAGACCTGGTTTAGACCAGGTTTAGACCTGGTTTAGCCCCGCTTTAATCCTGTTGTCAGTGTGAGGTTGTGGGTTAGATGTTGGTGTGCTCTGTTCTAGGGCATGCTGTTCCTCCATAACAGTGTGATCATGTCTCATGGGAAGCTGAAGTCGTCCAACTGTGTGGTGGACAACCGCTTTGTCCTGAAGATCACAGACTACGGACTGTCCAGCTTCAGAGCAGACAGTGAGAGCGGGAAGGACGCCCATGCATACTATGCACGTGAGTCCTGTTTAGACCTGGTTTAGTTCTCAGTTTGTCCTGGTTTAGTCTTGATTTGGTCCTGGTTTAGTCCTGGCTCAGTCCTGGTTTAGTCCTGGTCTGGTTTCAGAGCGATTGTGGATGGCCCCTGAGCTGCTGCGCCTTGAGGCTCCACCCCCTCAGGGCACACAGAAGGGCGACGTCTTCAGCTTTGGCATCGTGCTCCAGGAGTTGGCGCTACGACGAGGCACCTTCTACATCCAGGGAGACCCGCTCAGTCCTAAAGGTGAGAGACCTTTACAGCACCTTCAGTTATAGTAAATAGGACTGCAGAGTGGAGAATGACACATGAACGGCCCCTCATGTTGCAAATGCTAGTGGAGAACTGTCAAAGCATTTTGAGGCTCCAGTCGAGCCCTAACAGTGGCGACAGCAGTGAATGAAGAAAATGTGAGATTTGGCTGTTTTTTATGCCTGCATCCCTATAGTGCTTGTATGTCTCTATATTTGTAACCTCTGACCCCTGTGGATCATACTGTTATCAATTAAACATTTGAAATCACAATATTGATCTAAAATGATTGAATAAAAGAGCGCTGACTTCTGTGTTAGAAAACTGTGGTGCCCAATGAAGCTGACGTGGCCGTAAACGTCATGACAACAAAGCGCCACATGCTGTAGGCCCCTCCTGTGGGCCCCTCCTGTGGGCCCCTCCTGTGGGCCCCTCCTGTGGGCCCCTCCTGTGAGCCCCTCCTATGGGCACCTGCACATCACACTAGAGCAGAGCTTTTTTTTTTTTACATTTGGACAAAAATGATGATATGACGCTGCCCAATCCTGCAAGTATCACCTCTTAAGAAAATGAACCTGGAGAAGAAAGTGCGGCTGCTGCAGTGGGCGTGTACCTGTAGATTAGAGTAATGACAGAGGCTCAGTTATGAAGAAACTACGATAACATGGTCAAAAGATCTGAAAAGTTGATTTAGGAGAATTCCATTATGTACACACGTTCTATTTGCAAAGTACACCTGGTTAAAGATTTGGTTCTTCTTACTTTAGACCTGGTTTCATTGTTTAGACTTGATTTAGACCTGGTCTAGTCCAGATTTGGTCCTGCTTTAGTCCTGGTTTAGTCTTGGTTTAGTTCTGCTTTAGTCCTGGTTTAGTCCTGTTTTTAGTCCTGGTTTAGTCATATTTTAATCCTGTTTTAGTCCTGCTTTAGTCCTGCTTTAGTCCTGGTTTAGTACCTGGTTTAGTCCTGGTTTAGTCCTGTTTTAATCCAGTTTTAGTCCCAGTTTAGTCCTGGTTCAGTCTTGCTTCAGACCACCTGCTTTGGTCCATTGCTGTAGTGGACTTTCTGTCCTGATTAGCATACATGTATTCATTAGCAAATGGTTCTCAGGAAATGAGAGTTTGTCCGATAAATGTTGAAATGTGATGGTGCGATAGAGACTGCCGCTCCTCTCCTTTGTCTCCTTCACAAAGAGAACGCAGGAATATTGAAAAGAACATTCTAATTTCCTCTGGAGACCCTCCCCCTGACCCTCCCCCTGACCCTCCCCCTGACCCTCACTCTGACCCTCACTCTGACCCTCACTCTGACCCTCCCCCTGACCCTCACTCTGACCCTCACTCTGACGCTCCCCCTGGCCCTCACTCTGACCCTCACTCTGACCCTCACTCTGACCCTCCCCCTGACCCTCACTCTGACCCTCACTCTGACCCTCACTCTGACCCTCCCCCTGACCCTCACTCTGACCCTCACTCTGACCCTGCTTTATTAAAGGGCCTCTATGACACTATTTTCTGATCTCTGTTCTGTCGTTTCCTCATCACAAACAGACCTGGAGTTGTTTTTTGTTTCAGTCACACATTTAACAAACAAACTCTGTTCTTCTCTCAAACAGAAAACACTCTGTTCCACCTTGTGATGTCATGTGTTCATACAGGAAGTGCTCCACTGTGCTCCACTTTTAAACTCCATACACCTTCACTAGAATCATCTAATAATTTCAGTCCTGGAATTGTCCATCTCTAGTGAAAAGGAGCTGTTCACTGTTAAATGACATCACAAGGTGGGACAGAGTATTTGGAGCTTTGGCGATGTAGACAGAGTAATGTGATGCAGGATTACTCAAACGTGTGAATGAAACAAAACACAACTCCAGGTCTGTTTTTAAGGAGGTAACAGCATTAGAACATAACTTCAAGTTCACAAGAGTCCATTTTGTGTGATATAGGAGCTTTAAATCAGATTTCACCTGAAAATCTTGGCCAGCCCCAGTAACAGCTCCCTGTGTAAGAAGGGATTCATAATAATAAATAATAATAAAAAATATATTCTTTTTTATCGTTGCTTAGTGTTGTTATGATACTCAAATTTCAAACCTGATTTCGATACTACGAAATACGATTCTGATACCATGATGATGATAAAAAGAACTCTTTTGTTGGATTATCTGGGTTTTCCACATTAAATGGCAGTACTCTCTTTTCTATTCCTATGTGGCCTTACACCTGTATAATTCCTCAATGTTTTTTCACAATATTCTCTGAAAGTGGTGCCATTATTCAACCCCAAACACATGAGTGTTTCAGATGAAAGGACTTTAAACTATAAGATCAATACGACAAGTTTGTGGAGCTGATACCAAACAAAGAATGAGAAGAAGAACCATCTGTGGATCAGACGTTTGTAGAGTTCTAAAGTGTGAATTATATTGGAACCTGCAGCATCCTGCTTCTGTGTGCCCTGGTGTGATAGAATGGTATATATAATGGTGTATATTCATGTGATTACAGTGTACATATGTCAGCTTATGGTGAACATGCTAATCTCCATCTGTCGTGTTAACTTCATTTAGAAAAGATCTATAGTAGAGCTGGTTTAGACCTGGTTTAGTCCTAGTTTTGAGCTGGTATAGTCCTACTTCAAACCTGGGTTAGCCCATGTTTAGACCTGCTATAGACTGGGTTTAGACCTGGTTTAGTCCTGGTTTTGAGCTGGTTTAGCCCATGTTTAGATCTGCTATAGACTGGGTTTAGACCTGGTTTAGTCCTGGTTTTGAGCTGGTTTAGCCCATGTTTAGACCTGCTATAGATCGGGTTTTGTGGCCATACCTGCTTGTCAAAGCCTGATCCCGTCAGATTTCAGAAGCTCAGCAAGGCAGGGCCTGGTTAGTACTTGGATGGGAGACCGCTGGGAATTCCAGGTGCCACAGTGGGGCGCCAGTTGCAAAAAACTGTCACTGTGTCCTTAGGCAAGACACTTTACCCACATTTGCCTAGTATGAAAGTGGCGCGTGCATGAGTGTTGGAGGTGGTCGAAGGGGCCGATGGCACAGATTGGCAGCCTCGCTTCCGTCAGCCTGCCCCAGGGCAGCTGTGGCTACAGAAAGTATCTCACCACCACCAAGTGTGGAGAGAATGAACAATGAACTGTAAAGCTCTTTGAGTGTCATGAAAGGTACTGGTGGTACTTCGACTGCCTTCTTACAGTTGTGTTTTGTTTCAGAGATCGTGGACCGTGTGGTGCTTGGGGAGTGGCCTTGCCTCAGGCCCACAATCGACCCCCAGGTCCACAGCCCCGAGCTGGGTACTCTCATGACTCGCTGCTGGGCTGAAGAGCCCACTGAGAGACCAGACTTCAGCCAGATCAAAGTCCTGCTGCGCAAACAGAACAAGTGAGGACTCAGCCGAGACTAGACCAGGACTGAAGCAGGGCCGAACCAGGACTAGACCAGGATATTGAACCCTGTTGTTGTTCAGGGAGTCCCGGACAAACATCTTGGATAACCTTCTGTCTCGGATGGAGCAGTACGCCAACAACTTGGAGGAGCTGGTGGAGGAGAGGACTCAGGCCTACCACGAGGAGAAGAGGAAGGCTGAGGCTCTGCTGTACCAGATACTACCACAGTGAGCACTACTACTGCTGCTACTGCTACTACTAGTAGTAGTAGAAGTAATAGCACATTGGCAAACTCTCTTCTGTCAGTCTGCAATAGTATAACAATAGTATCTTACCGCCACTGACCGTGGAGTAAATGAATAATGACAAATGTGGAAAGATTTCAGTGACTGTGCAGTCGCTTTAGTATTTTCCAAAACTTTGTCTGGTTTCAAATTCCTTTTTTTTAATGATTTTGACAGGTATCTGATGTTATTTTTGCAGTATTTTATGGTTATTCTGAGCCTTTTGCTGTCTTTGCTCAGTTCTGTGGCGGAGCAGCTGAAGCGTGGGGAGACGGTTCAGGCTGAAGCCTTTGACTCTGTGACCATTTACTTCAGCGACATCGTGGGATTCACCGCCATCTCTGCAGAGAGCACCCCCATGGAGGTGAGCTCCCCCAGAGCACCCATTACAAGTACACACACCTGCAGAGAGCACCCCCATGGAGGTGAGCTCCTAAAACACCTAACACAATGCTCCTGAACAGAGAGCACCCCCCATGGAGGTGAGCACCCAGAGAGGACCCCCACACACACAGAGAGCACATCAGTGGAGGTGTCTAGTTGTATATTTGTGGAGTTTATTGTGGCATATTTTCATCTAGAGTTTAAAGTTTACTTGTAGTACTTTTCCTGGAGTACTAGTACACAGTATTGTGAGTACTTGTTCCTGTGTTTGCAGGTTGTGACTCTGCTGAATGACCTGTACACGTGCTTTGACGCCATCATTGACAACTTCGATGTTTACAAGGTAAAAAAATATATGTATTTAAAATGACAGGGGCTTGCTCCATTTCTGATCCTGAAACGCATGCACACTCCACGCAGAAAGACCCAGGGATCGAGCCTGGAACCTTCTTGCTGTGAAGCATGAGTGCTAGCCACTCAGCCACCATCATATTTTTAAAATTTGACAAATGAATCATTAAAGGTGCACTATGTAACTTTTGCTTGTCGTCATGGAGATGTTTATTTTATATAGTTCACAGTAAGACAATAAACCCATCTGTCTTGTTGGTATTTAATGATCAGTGTTGTTATTGCAAAAATACATTTAAACATGCATATGTAAACATACTTATTCTTGGTGGGCATGCCTCTCCACAGATCTGACCTGTCTCTATGGAGACTGATGAGTTTAAAACCATACTATATCCATAAACCATATATCTCCATAGAGACAAGAAGATGGCGGACCCTCTACCCGAGAAGTTACACAGTGCACCTGTAATGATTTATTTGTCAGTTTTAAAAATATGATTTCTATCGTTTGATTGGGTAATATGAGACCATTTCCACAGTTTTTAAACACACCTTCACTAGAATCATTTGAATTGTTTTAGCCCTGGAATTGTACAGCTTCTAGTACGGCTTCATGACATCACAAGGTGGAACAGAACATTTTGAGCTTTGGAAATGTAGACTGACTAATAATTAAGGGTTACTTAAACATATGTGAATGAAACACAACTCCAGGTCTGTTTTTAATGAGTCACTTTTACATAATATAGAAATTTGGAAACAAATATTAATATTAACAAATATTTCTCTCAAATTAAAATGATTGAATGAAATTTCTTGTATCTGAGGTGTACACGTTTGTATGTGTGGCTTTGGCGCCCTCTGGTGGAGATGACCAGCTTGTTTAACGCTTTTTTATACAGGCAAATTAAAGGAAGTTGTACTGTATATGGGACTATTTTTGGGTGTAAGAGCAAAAGGTCAACGAACTGACCCCACCCTGGCACCTCCAGACCCCACACTACACCTGCAGATCCCACACTACACCTCCAGACCCCACCCTGGCACCTCCAGACCCCACACTACACCTCTAAACCCCACGCTACACCTCCAGACCCCACCCTGGCACCTCCAGACCCCACACTACACCTCCAGACCCCACACTACACCTCCAGACCCCACACTACACCTCCAGACCCCACCCTGGCACCTCCAAACCCCACCCTGGCACCTCCAGACCCCACCCTGGCACCTCCAAACCCCACCCTGGCACCTCCAGACCCCACACCACACCTCCAGACCCCACACTACACCTCCAAACCCCACACTACACCTCCAAACTTTAAAATCACACCCATGCTTGGTAAATGTCACTCTTGTTTAATATGATTAGTTTTAAGATTGTCTACGATTTCCTTTAACAATAAATCAATCAATCAATCAATCAGTAAATAAATAAATAAATACATACATAAATAAAAACCTCCAAAAGTGACTTAGTGCCATTCATTACCCATAATCCACCACTGCCAGCACAGCGCTATTGTCAGATTTAACCTGGTAGGTGCAGGAGCTCTGTTCTTAGTGTTAGTTCTGTCTGCGTGTCAAACTTACACCTTCTTATTGTGTGATTAGAATAAGAACGCTCTGTCTTCTGTGCTGTATGAGAGGAACTAAAGCCCAAATCCACTTTTCCACCACTAAACTGTTGATGTGCTGTTTTATGAGCATTATCTACTCCTCATTTTCTGGCAAATTAGTGCAAATGAGCTACAGTTTTCTTCTCATAAACACTTAAATATAATAAAAGTGTGTGCAGCTTCCAATGGCCGCCGGACATGTCAGGTACTACATGACATCACACATGACTGTCCTGATTATAGCCAGGTGTTTCTGCTGCAAACATCTGGCTGCGGGTGTTTAAGTGTAGTGCAGAGTTTGATTTCAAAATGGTTGTGGGAGTTTAGTGTTTAGTCCCACTTGTCACAATGTCACCAAATGTTTTGTGTGTGTTTATGGCGCCCTCAGGTGGAGACGATCGGTGATGCGTACATGGTGGTCTCAGGGTTACCGGTACGGAACGGTAAACTCCACGGTAGAGAGGTGGCTCGGATGGCGCTGGCTCTGCTCCACGCCGTCCACTCGTTCAGGATACGACACCGACCAGAACTTCAGCTCAAACTCCGCATCGGCATCCACAGTGGTAAAAGCTCACGGGGGTAAAAGGGGTAAAGGCTCACAGGGGTAAAAGCTCACAGGGGTAAAAGGGGTAAAGGCTCACAGGGGTAAAGGCTCACAGGGGTAAAAGCTCACAGGGGTAAAAGGGGTAAAGGCTCACAGGGGTAAAAGCTCACGGGGGTAAAAGCTCACAGGGTAAAAGGGGTAAAGGCTCACAGGGGTAAAAGCTCACAGGGGTAAAAGGGGTAAAGGCTCACAGGGGTAAAAGCTCACGGGGGTAAAAGCTCACAGGGGTAAAAGCTCACGGGGGTAAAAGCTCACAGGGGTAATAGCAGAGATAGTGCCATAGCTCTCTCCCAGTGAACACTATTTTCACTTCACAGGGAGTCAGATGTTTGTTGTGGCAAAGTGATTCTGCCCCTCCCCCACAACTGTTGCTATGGAGATTATCAACAGTAGCAGCACAGATTGTTGTATGTTCATCAAGATGACTGAAATGGTGATTTCTTATTATAATTTCACAAAAATAGATGAAATACAGTAAGTCAGCCTGCTGGGCTGTGGTTCGTGGGATCAGAGTTCTGCTCGTGTGGAGAAGAGGCTGAACCCAGGCCTGGACTGGTAATCGGGCATACCGGGCATTTTCCCAGTGGGCCGACAGTCCTAGGGGCCGATGCCCTTCTTTTTTTTTTTTTTTACTTAGAGATCGGCCTACAATTTAGGACTGAACCAGGACTACATCAGGTCTGAACCAGGACTACATCAGGTCTGAACCAGGACTAAACCAGGACTAAATCAGGATTGAACCAGGACTAAACCAGGACTACATCAGGTCTGAACCAGGACTAAACCAGGACTAAATCAGGATTGAACCAGGACTAAACCAGGACTACATCAGGTCTGAACCAAGACTAAACCAGGTCTGAACCAGGACTAAACCTGGACTAAACCAGGTCTGAACCAGGACTAAACCAGGTCTGAACCAGGACTAAACCAGGACTAATCGGGTCTAAATCAGGTCTGAACCAGGACTAAACCAGGACTAATTGGGTCTAAATATGGTCTGAACCAGGACTAAACCAGGACTAATCAGGTCTAAATCAGGTCTGAACCAGGTCTGAACCAGGACTAATCGGGTCTAAATCAGGTCTGAACCAGGACTAAACCAGGACTAATCAGGTCTAAATCAGGTCTGAACCAGGTCTGAACCAGGACTAAACCAGGACTAATTGGGTCTAAATCAGGTCTGAACCAGGACTAATTATGAGGGGCTGGTCTAAACCAAAAATGCCAGGGCCATTTTTTTGTCCCAGTCCAGACCTGGCTGAACCACAGACCTCAGGTGAAGAACAAACTTCTCCTTATGAAGAACAAAATTACCCAACTATTGCCTTAATTAACCCAAACTCAACCCTACACTGAGGACACAAGCTGATTTAAGTCACAGAATCTGGCACCCCAAAGTGAGGCGCTCGTTCGACCCTCTGATGAGCTACAGCCCTGAGCGACAGTTTTACCCTCACATCGTACCAGGCTGTGGCAGCGCTCGTTTCTCCCTGTGGCCTCTGAGTCGGCTGATGTTGATTATATTGATACTTTGCAGCCAGGCCTGGACTGGTAATTGGGCATACCGGGCATTTTCCCGGTGGGCCGACAGTCCTAGGGGCCGATGCCCTTCTTTTTTTTTTTGTTTTTTTTTTTTTTTACTTAGAGACCGGACCACAATTTACTACTACATCAGGTCTGAACCAGGACTAAATCAGGTCTGAACCAGGACTAAACCAGGACTGAACCAGGACTACATCAGGTCTGAACCAGGATTAAACCAGGTCTGAACCAGGACTAAACCAGGACTAATCAGGTCTAAATCAGGACTACATCAGGTCTGAACCAGGACTAAATCAGGATTGAACCAGGACTAAACCAGGACTAATCAGGTCTAAATCAGGACTAAATCAGGTCTGAACCAGGACTAAACCAGGACTACATCAGGTCTGAACCAGGACTAAACCAGGACTGAACCAGGACTAAACCAGGACTAATCAGGTCTAAATCAGGACTAAACCAGGACTGAACCAGGACTAAACCAGGACTAAATCAGGACTGAACCAGGACCAAACCAGAACTAATCAGGTCTAAATCAGGACTAACCCAGGACTAATCAGGTCTAAATCAGGACTACATCAGGTCTGAACCAGGACTAAACCAGGTCTGAACCAGGACTAAATCAGGACTGAACCAGGACCAAACCAGGACTAATCAGGTCTAAATCAGGACTACATCAGGTCTGAACCAGGACTAATTATGAAGGGCCGGTCTAAGCCAAAAATGCCAGGGCCGTTTTTTTGTCCCAGTCCAGACCTGTTTGCAGCTGATGTCATCAGCATTCCCTGGGGTTATGAAGCTAACTTTAGGCACCACTCTGTCTAACGCTCAGTTGGACTGGGCTTTATTTTATCACAATCTGACTATAAAGAACTGAATTAACTGGAACTAAGGAATAGGTGAGCTGGTTTGTGCTGTTAAACAAGTCCCTCTCAAATAGCATTATAGTCACTAGCTAACTAGCACTGGCAAAAGTTTTTTCAGTGAGTCCCTCTCAACTTTTTGTTGAAAATCAAACTCCTAAACAGTGAACGCTCGGACTGATCACAGGCTCCTGAAACTGCCATTTTGTTTTCAGGCTGTTTTAACATTAATGTGTACATGAGCAAATACATTGTGTCACCATGGTAACTGCGGAACATTCCACCATAGACATACATGTAGAACACGCCCAGCGTCATGTGACTGAAAAGTATAAATAAATCAAAATGTAAACATCTTGGTCCTGGTCCGGTGCAGGTCCGGTGTGTGCTGGAGTGGTCGGGCTCAAGATGCCTCGATACTGTTTGTTTGGAGACACAGTGAACACATCATCACGAATGGAGTCTACAGGAGAAGGTCTGAACCAGGACTAAACCAGGACTAAACCAGGACTAAACCAGGTCTGAACCAGGACTAAACCAGGACTGAACCAGGACTAAACCAGGACTAAACCAGGACTGAACCAGGACTAAACCAGGACTAAACCAGGACTAAACCAGGACTAAACCAGGACTAAACCAGGACTAAACCAGGACTAAACCAGGACTAAACCAGGACTAAACCAGGACTAAACCAGGTCTGAACCAGGACTGAACCAGGACTAAACCAGGACTAAACCAGGACTAAACCAGGACTGAACCAGGACTAAACCAGGACTAAACCAGGACTAAACCAGGACTGAACCAGGACTGAACCAGGACTAAACCAGGACTGAACCAGG
This sequence comes from Paratrypauchen microcephalus, assembly GCA_036785185.1. Classification (NCBI taxonomy): domain Eukaryota; kingdom Metazoa; phylum Chordata; class Actinopteri; order Gobiiformes; family Gobiidae; genus Paratrypauchen; species Paratrypauchen microcephalus. Next base: position 7,890,673 of record JAVJIX010000027.1, on the reverse strand, counting down.
ACTAAACCAGGACTGAACCAGGACTGAACCAGGACTAAACCAGGACTAAACCAGGACTAAACCAGGACTAAACCAGGTCTGAACCAGGACTGAACCAGGACTAAACCAGGTCTGAACCAGGACTGAACCAGGACTAAACCAGGACTAAACCAGGACTAAACCAGGACTGAACCAGGACTAAACCAGGACTAAACCAGGACTGAACCAGGACTAAACCAGGACTAAACCAGGTCTGAACCAGGACTGAACCAGGACTAAACCAGGACTAAACCAGGACTAAACCAGGACTGAACCAGGACTAAACCAGGACTAAACCAGGACTGAACCAGGACTAAACCAGGACTAAACCAGGACTAAACCAGGACTAAACCAGGACTGAACCAGGACTAAACCAGGACTGAACCAGGACTGAACCAGGACTGAACCAGGACTAAACCAGGACTAAACCAGGACTAAACCAGGACTAAACCAGGACTGAACCAGGACTGAACCAGGACTGAACCAGGACTAAACCAGGACTAAACCAGGACTGAACCAGGACTGAACCAGGACTAAACCAGGACTAAACCAGGACTAAACCAGGACTGAACCAGGACTAAACCAGGACTAAACCAGGACTGAACCAGGTCTGAACCAGGACTGAACCAGGACTAAACCAGGACTAAACCAGGACTGAACCAGGACTAAACCAGGACTGAACCAGGACTAAACCAGGACTGAACCAGGACTAAACCAGGACTGAACCAGGACTGAACCAGGACTAAACCAGGACTAAACCAGGACTAAACCAGGACTGAACCAGGACTAAACCAGGACTGAACCAGGACTAAACCAGGACTAAACCAGGACTAAACCAGGACTGAACCAGGACTAAACCAGGTCTGAACCAGGACTGAACCAGGACTAAACCAGGACTGAACCAGGACTAAACCAGGTCTGAACCAGGTCTGAACCAGGACTAAACCAGGACTAAACCAGGACTAAACCAGGACTGAACCAGGACTAAACCAGGACTAAACCAGGACTGAACCAGGTCTGAACCAGGACTAAACCAGGACTGAACCAGGACTAAACCAGGACTGAACCAGGACTAAACCAGGACTGTACCAGGACTGAACCAGGACTGAACCAGGACTAAACCAGGACTGAACGAGGACTAAACCAGGACTAAACCAGGACTGAACCAGGACTAAACCAGGACTGTACCAGGACTGAACCAGGACTGAACCAAGACTGAACCAGGACTAAACCAGGACTAAACCAGGACTGAACCAAGAGTGAACCAGGACTAAACCAGGACTAAACCAGGACTAAACCAGGACTGAATCAGAACTGAATCAGAACTGAACCAGGACTGAACCAGGGATTTAATTAGGGATTTAATCAGGACTAAAACTGGACTAAAGACTAAACCAGGACTGAACCAAGAGTGAACCAGGACTAAACCAGGTCTAAACCAGGTCCAGTCTGTCTCATGGTCTTCTGTCTTCTGCAGCGCTGAAGATTCATATTTCTTCTGCAACCCGTGAGGTTCTCATGGACTTCAACAGTTTTCAGCTGGAGCTCCGAGGAGAGGTCGACATCAAAGGGAAGGGCAAGATGACCACATACTGGCTGCTCGGGGAGTCCGCCCCACAACCTCCCAGTGACTGACGAGACCGACCAGCAACTGTGGCAATCCAACAAGCAACAAGCAACCTGCAATCTCCTCTGACCCTCTCCTCTGACCCTCTCCTCTTCTGACCCTCTCCTTTTCTCCTTTGACCCTCTGCTCTGACCCTCTGACCCTCTCCTCTGACCCTCTCCTCTGACCCTCTGACCCTCTCCTCTGACCCTCTCCTCTGACCCTCTGACCTCTCCTCTGACCCTCTCCTCTGACCCTCTCCTCTTCTCCTCTGACCCTCTCCTCTTCTGACCCTCTCCTTTTCTCCTCTGACCCTCTCCTCTTCTCCTCTGACCCTCTCCTCTTCTCCTCTGACCCTCTCCTCTTCTCCTCTGACCCTCTCCTCTTCTCCTCTGACCCTCTCCTCTTCTGACCCTCTGCTTTTCTCCTCTGACCCTCTCCTTTTCTCCTCTTCTCCTCTTCTCCTCTCCTCTGACCCTCTGACCCTCTCCTCTGACCCTCTCCTCTTCTGACCCTCTCCTTTTCTCATCTGACCCTCTGCTCTGACCCTCTGACCCTCTCCTCTGACCCTCTCCTCTGACCCTCTGACCCTCTCCTCTGACCCTCTCCTCTGACCCTCTGACCCTCTGACCTCTCCTCTGACCCTCTCCTCTGACCCTCTCCTCTTCTCCTCTGACCCTCTCCTCTTCTCCTCTGACCCTCTCCTCTTCTGACCCTCTCCTTTTCTCCTCTGACCCTCTCCTTTTCTCCTCTTCTCCTCTGACCCTCTCCTCTGACCCTCTCCTTTTCTCCTCTGACCCTCTCCTCTGACCCTCTCCTCTTCTGACCCTCTCCTTTTCTCCTCTGACCCTCTCCTTTTCTCCTCTGACCCTCTCCTCTTCTCCTCTGACCCTCTCCTCTTCTCCTTTGACCCTCTGACCCTCTCCTCTGCTCCTCTGACCCTCTCCTCTTCTCCTCTGACCCTCTCCTCTGACCCTCTCCTCTTCTCCTCTGACCCTCTGCTCCTCTGACCCTGTCCTATTCTCCTCTGACCTCTCTTCTGGCCCTCTCCTCTGTTCTTCTGACCCTCTCCTCTTCTCCTCTGACCCTCTCCTCTGACCTTCTCCTCTGCTCCTCTGACCCTCTCCTCTTCTCCTCCAACCCTCTCCTCTGACCCTCTCCTCTTCTCCTCTGACCCTCTCCTCTGTTCTTCTGACCCTCTCCTCTTCTCCTCTGACCCTCTCCTCTGACCTTCTCCTCTGCTCCTCTGACCCTCTCCTCTTCTCCTCCAACCCTCTCCTCTGACCCTCTCCTCTTCTCCTCTGACCCTCTCCTCTGACCCTCTGACCCTCTCCTCTTCTCCTCTGACCCTGTCCTCTTCTCCTCTGACCCTCTCCTCTTCTCCTCTGACCCTCTCCTCTTCTCCTCTGACCCTCTCTCCACCTCTGACCCTCTGACCCTCTCCTCTTCTCCTCCTTTGACCCTGTCCTCTTCTCCTCTGACCCTCTCCTTTTCTCCTCTGACCCTCTCCTCTTCTCCTCTGACCCTCTCCTTTTCTCCTCTGACCCTCTCCTCTTCTCCTCTGACCCTCTCCTCTTCTCCTCTGACCCTCTCCTCTTCTCCTCTGACCCTGTCCTCTTCTCCTCTGACCCTCTCCTTTTCTCCTCTGACCCTCTCCTTTTCTCCTCTGACCCTCTCCTCTTCTCCTCTGACCCTCTCCTCTTCTCCTCTGACCCTCTCCTTTTCTCCTCTGACCCTCTCCTCTTCTCCTCTGACCCTGTCCTCTTCTCCTCTGACCCTGTCCTCTTCTCCTCTGACCCTCTCCTTTTCTCCTCTGACCCTCTCCTCTTCTCCTCTGACCCTCTCCTCTTCTCCTCTGACCCTCTCCTCTTCTCCTCTGACCCTGTCCTCTTCTCCTCTGACCCTCTCCTTTTCTCCTCTGACCCTCTCCTCTTCTCCTCTGACCCTCTCCTCTTCTCCTCTGACCCTGTCCTCTTCTCCTCTGACCCTGTCCTCTTCTCCTCTGACCCTCTCCTCTTCTCCTCTGACCCTCTCCTCTGCTCCTCTGACCCTGTCCTCTTCTCCTCTGACCCTCTCCTCTTCTCCTCTGACCCTCTCCTCTGCTCCTCTGACCCTGTCCTCTTCTCCTCTGACCCTCTCCTCTGACCCTCTGACCTCCTCTAAATCACATATTCAGTGTAAACTTCCTGCTGTGCTCTGGTCACTTTGGCTCGTGGATTTAAGATAATAAGAATTTGAATCTAAAACAAAGACTTTTATTTTGAAGGAGCGATGGACCCACCCAAAAGCAGCACAATATTAAGGTCACATGGTACAAAGACTAAAACAGGATTTACAGGAAAAGTAGATCCAACAGCGATGGAAGAAAACAGCGACACAGTGTTTCTCACTTTGGAACAAAAACACGGGGGGATTCTTGGTACAGTTTCTGTGAATCCTGGAGATGGACTGAACCAGGACTGAACTAGAACTTTTAGATTCTGTGAAAGACTTTATGTTCTGTGGTGGTCCACAGAAGCAGATATTTTTCTATAGGCCTATTCCAGTGTTAATGTGGACTGTAAAATATGTAGAAAGTAGAAGTCTAAATAAACTTATGTTGGATCAGTACAGATTTACTTCTTCTGTTGTCACAGGACTAAAGCAGGACTGAACCAGGACTAAAGCAGGACTGAACCAGGACTAAAGCAGGACTGAACCAGGACTAAAGCAGGACTGAACCAGGACTAAAGCAGGACTGAATCAGGACTAAAGCAGGACTGAACCAGGACTAAAGCAGGACTAAAGCAGGACTGAACCAGGACTAAAGCAGGACTGAACCAGGACTAAAGCAGGACTGAACCAGGACTAAAGCAGGACTGAATCAGGACTAAATCAGGACTGAACCAGGACTAAAGCAGGACTAAAGCAGGACTGAACCAGGACTAAAGCAGGACTGAACCAGGACTAAAGCAGGACTGAACCAGGACTAAAGCAGGACTGAACCAGGACTAAATCAGGACTAAAACAGGACTAAAGCAGGACTGAAACAGGACTAAAGCAGGACTGAACCAGGACTAAAGCAGGACTGAACCAGGACTAAAGCAGGACTGAACCAGGACTAAAGCAGGACTGAACCAGGACTAAAGCAGGACTGAACCAGGACTAAAGCAGGACTAAAGCAGGACTAAAGCAGGACTGAACCAGGACTGAACCAGGACTAAAGCAGGACTGAACCAGGACTAAAGCAGGACTAAAGCAGGACTGAACCAGGACTAAAGCAGGACTAAAGCAGGACTGAACCAGGACTAAAGCAGGACTAAAGCAGGACTGAACCAGGACTAAAGCAGGACTGAACCAGGACTGAACCAGGACTAAAGCAGGACTGAACCAGGACTAAAGCAGGACTGAACCAGGACTAAATCAGGACTAAAACAGGACTAAAGCAGGACTGAACCAGGACTAAAGCAGGACTGAACCAGGACTAAAGCAGGACTAAAGCAGGACTGAACCAGGACTAAAGCAGGACTGAACCAGGACTAAAGCAGGACTGAACCAGGACTAAAGCAGGACTGAACCAGGACTAAATCAGGACTGAACCAGGACTAAAGCAGGACTGAACCAGGACTAAATCAGGACTAAAACAGGACTAAAGCAGGACTGAAACAGGACTAAAGCAGGACTGAACCAGGACTAAAGCAGGACTGAACCAGGACTAAAGCAGGACTGAACCAGGACTAAAGCAGGACTGAACCAGGACTAAAGCAGGACTGAACCAGGACTAAAGCAGGACTAAAGCAGGACTAAAGCAGGACTGAACCAGGACTGAACCAGGACTAAAGCAGGACTGAACCAGGACTAAAGCAGGACTAAAGCAGGACTGAACCAGGACTAAAGCAGGACTAAAGCAGGACTGAACCAGGACTAAAGCAGGACTAAAGCAGGACTGAACCAGGACTAAAGCAGGACTGAACCAGGACTGAACCAGGACTAAAGCAGGACTGAACCAGGACTAAAGCAGGACTGAACCAGGACTAAATCAGGACTAAAACAGGACTAAAGCAGGACTGAACCAGGACTAAAGCAGGACTGAACCAGGACTAAAGCAGGACTAAAGCAGGACTGAACCAGGACTAAAGCAGGACTGAACCAGGACTAAATCAGGACTAAAACAGGACTAAAGCAGGACTGAACCAGGACTAAAGCAGGACTGAACCAGGACTAAAGCAGGACTGAACCAGGACTGAACCAGGACTAAAGCAGGACTGAACCAGGACTAAAGCAGGACTGAACCAGGACTAAATCAGGACTAAAACAGGACTAAAGCAGGACTGAAACAGGACTAAAGCAGGACTGAACCAGGACTAAAGCAGGACTAAAGCAGGACTGAACCAGGACTAAAGCAGGACTGAACCAGGACTAAAGCAGGACTGAACCAGGACTAAATCAGGACTAAAACAGGACTAAAGCAGGACTGAACCAGGACTAAAGCAGGACTGAACCAGGACTAAAGCAGGACTGAACCAGGACTAAAGCAGGACTAAAGCAGGACTGAACCAGGACTAAAGCAGGACTGAACCAGGACTAAAGCAGGACTAAAGCAGGACTGAACCAGGACTAAAGCAGGACTGAACCAGGACTGAACCAGGACTAAAGCAGGACTGAACCAGGACTAAAGCAGGACTGAACCAGGACTGAACCAGGACTAAAGCAGGACTGAACCAGGACTAAAGCAGGACTGAACCAGGACTGAACCAGGACTAAAGCAGGACTGAACCAGGACTAAAGCAGGACTGAACCAGGACTAAAGCACTAAAAACTAGATTATTCTGTGTCCACATGCAGATATGAGTTAAACGTGTTCAAATCAAAAAGAGCTTTTGCTGAGAACTGTTCTAATGCTGATTTATTCTTTATTACACAAACACTGGACATGACAGCTCATTTATTTATGTTCTAATTTGGTGTTTTGGTTAAAGAAGATTCTGATGTTTCTGATTATCCAATCAGAATGTAGAATGCCCCTCACATGTACGCCAGATGCAGTTCCTTTAAAGCCGCACTGTGACACTTTTCTGCTGAAGGGACCCATACCTGTTTAAAGGGATAGTTCAGGGTTTTGATGTGAGTCTGTCCGGCGCCCCCTTCAGCAGTGTCGTGCATTAACACTGACTTACCCCTGACAGTGTCCTCTGAGCCGAGTTCTGCCCCGGTTCTGCCCCTGACAGTGTCCTCTGAGCCGAGTTCTGCCCCGGTTCTGCCCCTGACAGTGTCCTCTGAGCCGAGTTCTGCCCCGGTTCTGCCCCTGACAGTGTCCTCTGAGCCGAGTTCTGCCCCGGTTCTGCCCCTGACGAAAGTAGGTCCAGAAAGTTATTGGGGACAGTTAATAAAGCTTGTTTTTCTTCTCAAAACAATATTTGTCCAAAAAGTGATATATTTGCGTCACAAAACATCACTTCCTTGGGGTGCAGGGACAGCAGTGTTCTTCTAAAGCTTCCTCCTCCGTGCTGGGCATACATAATCCTTTTCACTGAAATCTGCATTCCACACACGAAGCTTTTTTATTTTTAGCCAATCTGGTGTCCACACTGAACCCTACGGCAAGAAGCCAAAGTTGCCTCAGACCTCTGTTTGTGACTGGAAAACGGTGACAGTAAAACGGTTCATCTTTGTTGGTACGACCTGGGTAATCACAGGTCCGCACCATTTTAGAAGTAGTACCTGGGTGTTCACCTCAACAATAAACTGGACTGGTCCCACAACACTGACGCCCTGTACAAGAAGGGCCTGTGTCGCCTCCACCTCCTGAGGAGACTGAGGTCCTTTGGAGTGTGCAGGCCTCTGCTCAAGACTTTTTATGACTCTGTGGTGGCCTCTGCTCTCCTCTACGCTGTCGTCTACTGGGCCCCGGTACAGGAAGAGACTTAATAAGCTGGTCAGGAGGGCCAGCTCTGTCCTGGGCTGTCCTCTGGACTCTGTAGAGGAGGTGGCTGAGAGGAGGGTACTGGACAAACTTACGTCCATCATGGACGACACCTCTCACCCTCTGCACCGGACTGTAGAGGAGCTGAGCAGCTCCTTCAGCAGCCGACTGAGGCACCCCCAGTGCAAGAAGGAGCGCTACCGCAGATCCTTCATCCCCACCACCATCAGACTGTACAACTCCACTGTAGAGTCTAAACGTGCAATATTGTTTTTCAATACTCTCCTAGTTACTGTTTTATTATTACATATCTTATTTCCATTCTTGCTGCATGCACTTTTCTTTCTTGTTCAAACTGTCCCTACCTGGAGCTACTGTGGCAAGTAAATTTCTCCTGTGTGAGATCAATAAAGTCTTATTTTATCTTATCTTTATATCTTTTGTTTTCTTCTTCTTCTTCTATCAATAGCTATATTTTTATTCTGACGTTTCTAAATTGGCTCACTGCGGTCTGAGGATGTAAACACTGCCAAACAACTGAAAAAGTGTTGTGTTCGCGCGCGGCTGTCCAGCAGGGGGCAGCGCAGTGATACGACTCGAGAGAAAATAGCACCAAGCGATTATGACTTCTGACTTTTTCGTGGACAACTGTTTTGTGATGCAAATATATCACTTTTTGGACAAATATTGTTTTGAGAAGAAAAACAAGCTTTATTAACTGTCCCGGCTAACTTTCCGGAACTACTTTGGTCAGCGCCAGAACCGGGGCAGAACTCGGCTCAGAGGACACTGTCAGGGGCAGAACCGGGGCAGAACTCGGCTCAGAGGACACTGTCAGGGGCAGAACCGGGGCAGAACTCGGCTCAGAGGACACTGTCAGGGGTAAGTCAGTGTTAATGCACGACACTGCTGAAGGGGGCGCCGTACAGACTCACATAAAAAAAAACACAAAAAAAACAAACTAACCCTTTAATGTCTAATGTTATATTATAGATTCTGAGTCTCTCTTATATCAAAGTTCAAGTTCAAAGTCAGCTTTATTGTCAATTCTGCCATATGTGTTCAACATACAGTGAATCGAAATTTTGTTTCTCTCTGGCCAGGTAGTGCAAAAAGACAGTGTACAAAATACAATATGAAGACAAAACACAACAAAAAACTATCTAAGACAGAGATCTAAGTTAAAACTAAAGTCTACGGTCTAAAATCTTAAAACAGTGCAACATAATAAATAAACTATACTATATACAGATTTCCAAAGTGTGCAGTGTGCATCAAAAATGTGCAATGGAAGATACAGCAGTGACTTGGTCATGTGCAGTAGAATGTGCATAGGAGTTAAGATAAAATAAAAATAAATGTGCAACAGTAGTAATTCTAGTGCAGTAACAGGAGTAAACAACAGTACTAAAATTCCAGTAGTCAATGTGCAATAACAGTAGTAAACAACAGTGCAACGGGGGTAAAATTCAATAACAGGAGTAAACAACAGTACTAAAAATTCCAGTAGTAAATGTAAGTGTGCAATAACAGTAGTAAACAACAGTGCAACAGGAGTAAAATCCAGTAATAAATGTAAATGTGCAACAGTGCAACAGTAGTCCTTAGCAGCAGTTTTTTTTAAAAGTGTCTAGAGTGATATGTCTTTTATGGAATACAGGTTATGCCAATATGGGGGGTGGGGGGTGGGAGATGGGTAAGGTGGGAGTTCGGGTGTGAGTTCAGCCTCCTGACAGTCTGGTGGATGAAGCTGTTTGAAAGCCTGGTGGAGTGGGCCCGGAGACTCCGGTACCTTCTCCCCGAGGGCAGGAGGCTGAACAGGCTATGTGCGGGGTGGCTCGGGTCACCCACAATGCTGGACGCTCTGCGGGTGAGCCGGGTGTTAAAAATATCTAGGAGGGAGGGGAGAGAGACACCAGCGATCCTCCCAGCTGCATTCACTATGCGCTGCAGAGCTTTCCTGTTCTGTTCAGTGCAGCTCCCGTACCACACAGTGATGCAGCTGGTCAGGACGCTCTCAATGGTGCCTCGGTAGAAGGTGGTCATAATGGGTGACAGACCTGTTCAAAGTATCAGCCCCACAGTCAACACAGAAACATCCAGTGTTGTATAAAGTAGTGGAAAATCAAACTCAAGTAAAAGTATAGGTTCCCCTCCCAAAAATGACTTTGGTAAAAGTCGAAGTCACTGACTGAAATGTTACTTGAGTAAAAGTCTTAAAGTATCTGGAACTTCTTGTACTTAAGTATGACAAGTAATGTCAAAATAAATGTACTCAAGTAATGTAATTAAAAGTACAAGTAAAAGTATCAAGCAAAGGCAGTCTGAATTTATATCTGAATAGCCTACAGCTATGCCTTCTCTTGAGCCGAAAAAGCTATGTAGCCTGTTAGCTCCAACATCATCAAATACGCTTTGTGTAACCGAAACAATGTCACACAAAGTTAATTTCTACATGTTATGCTCAAGGTTTCACAACAGACAGAATGTCTAGAATTGGAATACAGACGCTAACAATTTCATTAATCTAGAACTTACCTCGATGTGTTTCTTGAGGTTGGACGGGGAGTTTCTGTAAGATAGGATTTCCACGTTTCTTGGAAGGCACAAGAGGCACTTCATTCAGATAGGACAAATCCTTCATATCAGCGTAAGAGAACATTGTGTTTAAGTACGGCCAGGGATGCTCATCGTCAGGTCCCCCTTCATTTGTAGCCGGCGTGGATGCTGTCTCCTCTTCCATCAGGGATGTTGATTGATTAAACTAGCTGCATGAAACCAACAGGTGTAGGCTGATTGTCATGCACAAGTAGAGAACAAGCCCAGGCACGTCCTGACTTCCTTCAGTCAGTAGAGGGTTTTTTTGTAACAAGTAACTAAACAGCACATTGAAAATGTAACCGAGTAAAAGTATGCAATTAAATTCGGAAATGTAGTGAAGTAAAAGTAAAAGTAATCAATTTTTAAAAAACTCAAGTAAAGTACAAAGTCTCCCAAAATGTACTTAAGTACAGTAGTGAAGTATTATTACTTCGTTACTATACAACACTGGAAACATCTACAAACATCACAATATAAAACATAAAAACACAGAGCAGGTGAGAGCTTCAGGGTCTCACATATAATGTAGGTGACCAAGCTTGCAATGTAACAACTTGTAAAAAGTAAAAAAGCGTTCTCTCACGGGTTTGTTCGGACAAGATATGAGAGGGGGAAAAAATGATGGCACAGTCGAATCCGTGCTTACGTGTATTCCCTTTTTATTTGCACCACAATCCAGTGTGAACAGTGCAAATATTTACAGTGATGAAAAACAAGTCCCAAAAACCAGTAGTATTTACAAAAGTATTTACAAAAGTATTTACAAAAGTATTTACAAAAGTATTTACAAAAGTATTTACAGACGTTTCTACAGACGTTATCACAGCAGCTAGCACCCACATAGTCAGGCCAAGGACCAACTACAAACTGAGCAAAGCTCCCCCCTTATATACCCCCTTAGCCCCTCCCCTTGGGCTAACCAATTAACACAACAAAGATTTAAGGGTGGAACAAAGGTAAAACGGTACCAACAATGATAAAACACCTAAAGTTCCACATAATCCAATCCAATCCAATCCAACTTTATTTATAAAGCACTTTAAAAACAACACAGTCGACCAAAGTGCTGTACACAGGTTAAAACACAAAACATGACACACAGTAACATTAAAAACAGAACATGATAAAAGTCAACTACTCACACCGAGTTAAAAGCCAATCTAAAAAAATTAGTTTTAAGAAGGGATTTAAAAACCGGAAGTGAGTCGGCCTGTCTAACATTCAGTGGAAGTGCATTCCAGAGTCTTGGAGCAACCACTGAAAAAGCCCGATCACCCCGAAGTTTCCTTTTTGTCTTCGGGACAACAAGGAGAACCTCCTTGTTGTCCCCATACTGTGGGGCCAGGCCATGGAGACAATTAAAAACAAATAAAAGAATCTTAAAATCAATTCGAAACTGAACAATAATAAAGAAAACACCTCAATAACCCCCCATATGGCATGATTTATTAAATAAGAAACTTAGGAAAACATGGCCTGTCATCTCCTCCACTCACACAGTTTCTTCACATAAGGACGTCAGAACACAGCAGAACCAGAGGGGCATTGAGAGGGGACTGTATCATCCCCCTCAGAAAAAGTCTCTTTGGCCAAACCTCCTTCTCTGTGCAAGCTGCCCATGACTGGAACACCACCCCCACCACAATCAGAAACCTCCCCACTTACACCTCATTTAAATTACACTTAAAGAAATGGTTAATTGAGAGTCAATCCTGTCACCACTAACATCCACCTCCCAATGCCCCTGTCGCTATCCTGCCTCTTGTGTGTTACTGTTTGACTTTGATTGTATGAGTCTGTATGTATGTGATGCTCTTAACGGTTTATAGTGTTTGTGGCTGGAAATGAATGTATGTGGCGGAATGTGGTTTTATGTCTGTATAGAATTGCATGGAGCTGTATGTGACTGTATGTAAGAAGGATTTTAGAGTGTAAATATTAACCCTGTTTTTATTTTATTTTATTCTATTTTACTTCCTGTAGGTTTGACATGTTACACCTGTCCGGGACAACAGATGAAAAATAGCCCTCAGGCTAATTCTGGCATATTTACATGCAAATGTTTATTAATGTGCACTGTCCCTGAAATAAATAAATAAATAAATAAATACAATAAATAAACCCACAAATGAACATAAATGGTTCAGTCCAGGTCATGTGGCCCCTCCTTAGCGCGCCACTATGCGCTATTTAGCGAAGGACCAGGAAGTGCCCCGGTTTGGCCCCTGAGCCGGCGAACGGCACAGAGACACGGAAGGTAGGAGGAGAGCATGTGGCTCCCTAGGCGTCCAAGTGTGCACCCTCGTACGCCCCAGGGAGGGAAACAGAGTCCAGATCACGGGGAACAGTTTATAGGCAGGGAACAGTTGAATCAGAGTCTGGTTACGCAAACCAGGAGAAGCGCTCCGCACTCTGCCGTCTAGGCGCTGGGGCCAGAGAGCGAGAGAGAGATGCCGGTAGGGGAATGACGGCGCTACAGGCGCTCCGTCACACGTTCAAAAAGTCCAAGGCACTCTGTTGGAATAAGAATAAAAGTCCTTTAATACTTAGAGAGGAGAGAGGAATGGACTGAAATCTATTTCTTCGTTTAGGCCAGAATATTGGGTGGATCTCAAAATCTCAATCCAATAGTTGTATCAGTTAAGAACAGTTGTATCTTAAGAAAAGGGCACAGTGAACGCATCATCACGAGTCTTCAGGAGAAGGTCTGAAACAGGATTGGTCCTCACTTTTACGAGGGAGGTGTTCCAGGATGTCGTCCCCTCAGCTGCCCCTCTCCATGTGGAGGAGCAATGGCTCTACTCCAAGCTCCTTCTGTGTTCCTCTCTAAGGGAGTGCTCAGCCGCTCTGCGGAAGAAACTTATTTCAACTGCTTGTATCTTTGATCTTGTCCTTTTGGTTCAGTTCGTGATCATAGGTGAGGGTCAGAAGAGTCTAAAGAGTCTAAACCAGATCTAGACCAGGATCAGGATAAAACCCTCACTCGTGAGCGAGACCCCAAGATACTTGAACTCCTTCACAGGAGAGAGGACCACCTTTTTTTGGTCAAGAAACCTTGTCATGTGATTCTCTCCATATGTCTGTGCTTGGGACCGGCACAACGAGCACATTTTAACCCATGTGGCTGCATTTCTCATGTAGATATTTCTGAGTCAAGTCCTGGTCTTGGTTCTGATTCTGGTCATGATCTTGGTCTTGATCCAAGTTCTGGTCTTAGTTTGGGCTCTGGGTTTCCTCTTGGATCATGTGGTTCAGACAGTGGAGCAGGTTTACAGATCTGAAAAACATGAAGAATTGAAATACTTAAGTCTGTTTTTACTGTGTCAGTCCATTTATCGACCGCATTTAACGACCGCACAGTCGATGGCCATCGAACTGAAATGTGAGAAGGAGCTATAATTAAATCACAAAGCCTAAGCTAATAAGCAATTATTTAGATAGCAATTCTTTGCAAAGAACATTCTGTGTGTCAGACGCCCTTCCTTATTTTGTGTAAAACCTGCTAACCCTGTAGTTTAGACCTCTACAAATTTGTTCTGAAACACATGGGAAAAAATTTTGACTTTTCCAAAAGCCCCCGGCCCCTCGCTCTGTCTCACCTGTTTGGGTCAGAGCAGATCTTCTCACAGAGGAACAGTGAGGCCAGACCTTCCTGCACAGATGGATGCACAAAGCTGAAGCTCCTTTGGACTCCACAGCGCCTCCCTTTGGGCACTTGCGTGCACAATCCGGAGTACACCACAGCTTCTTTCACCTCCACCCCACAGGCCTCCAGCTCCTCCTCACAGAACATCAGATGCCTGCCCTGCAGCTGCTCCCAGGCCAGTCTGGACAGAGCCAGAATGACTTGGTGGACTCGCGTTTGGTGCAGTCCATATCTCTGCTGCATCTTCTTCATGTGGTGGGCAAGGAGGTGGACAAACATCTGCTTCTGTGTGACCCTGGTGTTGGTCTTCATATAGAGCTGAGCTGTGATGGAACAGACCAGAGGCAGGTGGCACAGGCTGTAGACAGGAGCACAGGAGTGAAGGTGAGCCCTCAGGCTCTCATCCTGGAGGTGCTGGAAGAAGTACGCCTCCTTGTGGTGGTTGGTGAAGCCACGCAGCTCTGTGGCTCTGTGTATGAGGGTGGGGGGGATGGAGGAATCAGCCATGGGCCGAGACGTGATCCAGAGCTGGGCGTTGGGCAGGAGGTCCCCCTTCAGCAGGTTGGTCACTAAAGTCTCCACAGGCATTGTCCTGGAAACATCAGAACATCTGAGCTGAGAGGAGAAATCCAGAGGCAGAAGACACTCGTCCAGAGCATCCAGCATGAGGAGCAGTTTGAGCTGAGACAGGTCCGTGAGACCAGACCTGCTCAGATTAGGGCAGGAGACCTCCAGAAGCTCCTGTACAGTCCTGCTCTGGTTCTGGAGAATGTTCAGCTCAGAGAAAGACAGAAGAGCAACGATCTGCATGTCCTCCAGAGCTGTGCCCTCACACCAGTCCAGCAGAGAGTGCTGAAGCAGGAGGCTCTTCCCCACGCCCGCCTCCCCCACCGTCAGGACTGTCCCAGGAGACCAGCCTCTGAACAGGCTGGAGCTGTGGAGGGGAGAGTCCTGCTGCTGTGGGGTCTCTTCTGTCAGATAGAGTCTAGAGTTTATCTGTGACTGCAGCGCCCCCTTCAGGCCACGCTTAAACTTGTGTCTGTAAAAACTCTTTAACTTCCTCTGGTACACCACCAGCAGGTCCTCTTCACCTGGAGCAGAGACACAAACATTCCTGGAGTCACACATGTTTAACACACAAACACTGGGTCCCACCTTGCGATGTCATGTGGCGATACAGGAAGTGCTCCACTGTGTTTTTAAACTCCACACACCTTCACTAGAATCATTTGGATCATTTCAGCCCTAGAATTGCCAATCTTTACTGAACTAAAGGTCCTTTTACCTTTAGGTGTTATCTGCTTCATGACATCAGAAGGTGGAACAGAGCATTTTGAGCTTTAGAGTCCACTCACCGTGTCCTTCACAAAGAAAGTCTTTGTCCGCATACACAGAGCAGCAGCCACCCTCCTAAAACACAAACCTTCATTACATTTGAAATCAAAACTCAACCAGCCTCAGGACTGTAAAAAAATGAAATGAAATTCACAGAAAAAAGGAACCAGTGAGTTTCTTACCCCCAAATAGTGACAGCAATCTTCAGTTTCTGTTTGGGTTTCATCACTAAAACAGTGAAAAAAGACTCCATTTACAGCATGTTGACACATAATGTACACAGCAGGACATGGACAGTTTTCCTTCTTTTACAAACAACAGAGGAAAGTTACAAACCAAAACTGAACTAAAACATGATTTAGTTTAAAGGACAAGTAACGTTTTTTACAATCTGAGTCTTATTTCGGTAATAAAACAAGTTGTTTTACTCACCCATAGCACTTTGGTGTCATTTGGAGCATTTCCAGAGATGTTTTAGTTTAGTGATATCTGTAACGTGAGTTCTCGGGGCAAATGTTTGCGGTCTCCAAATAACACAAACTTTAGCACTTTTCAAATCATAGAA
>JAVJIX010000027.1:7817500-7867500 GCA_036785185.1 Paratrypauchen microcephalus | reverse complement strand
CTATCACTCAGTGTTTACAACACCTGACACATATCTACAGCAGATACACTGAACTTCTCTTCCTTATTCAGGGAAAAACGTGAGGAAGTTTTTGTTTCCTCTAAAATCCAGTTGAATCTGCAGTTTGACGATGTGACAGTTATCAAGACCATTTCAGGCCTATTGTAATGTCCCAATTCTATGCAGCAATAAAATGTGGCATCACAGAAGAACAAAAATATGAATATTTTGCAGTGACATCACTTTGGGGGTGTTCTGCCTCTCTTGGACTTGTTTAACAGCACAGATCAGCTCTCCTGTTGGACTTCCAACTAGGTCAGTTCCTTATGGTCAGATTGTATAAATCTGATCTCAAATTGAAGTCGAACTGTAACAGAGCTTCTATCAGAGCAGTGCTTTCAGTTAGCATCACACCCCCAGGTTATCATATATATATATATATATATATATATATATATATATATATATATATATATATATATATATATATATATATATATATTCGTATATATATGTTTTATATACTCGTGTTGGCTGGTCCTCCTTGTTGTCCCGAAGACTTAAACATTTGTATGTGCTGATTTATAACTGTATACTTGGCCAGCTGCCACCATACTCGGAAACCTACATTTCTCAACAAAGTGGTTCTTATAATCTTTGTTCTTCAGATTAATTTTTATTGTCAGTTCCAAAGGTCAGGTCTGAAATGGGAAAGAAGGCCTTTCAGTTTGCTGCTCCTTCTGCATGGAACCTTTTACAGAAAGACTTGAAACTGAGTGAGCTGGTCTCTTTAGAATCTTTTTAAAAAATGTAACTGACGCGGATGCTGTAACATCTGTATGTAGCTGCTATTCCTGATTGTGTTGTATTTAGTGTGAAATAGTTTGACATTTTTATCTAGAAACTGTGATTTCTGAACTGTAAAATTTGATCAATTGTGTGTGTGTTGTGTTTTGAAAGTGACCTGTAACCGACATGTAACTGAACTGCTGCCAGTCTTGGCCAGGACGCTCTTGTAAAAGAGATTTTTAATCTCAATGAGTCTTTTTTAATAATAAAAATAATAAATAAAATAAAATAAAATAACAGATCTTCTTTGCCTGAGCTAGATCCCACTAGCGTTAGCGTCACAAGATTCAAGATTCAAAGATTCAAAGCTTTAATTGTCATATGCACAGTAAAGAAACAGTGAAAATACACTGGGCGTGTTTCAAACACACACAACCCAGTATTTACATGTGGGTTTGTTTTTAACCTTGACCTTTGAGAGGAACAGTTTCAGCTCTTATGCTCTTCAGATCAGTGTGTAATCACTACATCTTAAAGACATTTGGATCTGATAAAGTTGTGTAAAGTGCTTTTGGACACAGTAAATATCCCCCTCCTTCAAAGAGGACAGTGATTCAATAAACAGTAAATCCCCATGACACAGTGACTCCTGAATGACTCTCCATCATCACACTGCAGCTCAAATGATTCAGACACTGAAGAACCAAATAGTCCAATAGGTTCTGTAGGGTATAAAATGGACTAAACATGTCATTTTCCATCCAAATTCATCTTTTAGAATCTGAAATCACTGCGAGTGCATCCTGTGCTGCCATGGACACAGACTTTTTAGCGTTTTTGTTTCTTTTCGTCAGAAGAGGAAAGAGATACAGTACCTTTACCTCCAGGATGTTTGACTTGTGATCTCAGGTGTAAATATGTAAATATGTGTGGGTGAGATTTTCCCTTCTGTCTGACAGCTCATTCTCACCAATTTAGTCATTTTTATTTTAAACCTTGTGTCAGTTCTGCTTTAGAATTTCCTTAACTTGACTGTATGTGCTGAAAATATCACATTATTGATATAAATTACAAATGATTGATTACTGAGGTGCTTTGCCCATGGGCACGTCAGCTGTATGAGTTGAACAGTGGGTTTTTTAGATAGAATTTTATGTATTGGTGACAAAGATAGAGAAATTAATTTGTAAAACTTCCCTCTACTTCCTGTAAAAAACATTTCTTTTTTTAAAAACCCAACAAGCCAAGTCAGAATTAGAAAAACGATATAACTATATACAAATATTATACAACAGCATGACTGCATGGAGACTTGCTCTGATAATTAGCCTTAAATAATAATTAGTGTGATAAAAATGTTTTGTCATTAAGTTCAGGTGAATGATTTATTATAAAGGGAAGAGTTTCTAGTTTGACCTGACTCATTTACAAAGGGCGTTCATGTGTATTTAGTTCCAGTATTTAGATAAGTATCCTGGACTAACACGGATATAAAAAATACTTCCCCCAGACATGATTGACAGGTAGATTAGCCAATCAGGGGACAAAAGTTGCTGTTAACATGAAAACTACCACTTAAAGGAAAAGTAACGTTTTTTACAATTTGAGCCTTATTTCGGTAATAAAACAAGTTGTTTTACTCACCCATAGCACTTTGGTGTCATATGGAGGATTTCCGGAGATGTTTTATGGCGACTTCTAGTCATAGCTCGGGGCATATAATATATTCCCCGAGCATGTAATATGCCCCGTGTGGGCTCCAAATAACACAAACTTTAGCACTTTTCAAATCATAGAAGCTCGATGTCTTAGTTTACGATTTCATTTGAGTCAAAAGTGGCCTGTAATCCGAGATTTATCCATAATTTACAGCTTTGCGTTTCATGTTTGGGTCCCAGGAGCTGAGAGCGAAATAAACTGTGACTCTGCACATGCGCACTGTCCTCCTCATCTACTCCAAACTATGGATAAATCTGGGATTACAGGCCACTTTTGACCAAACGAAATCGTAGACTAAGACATCGAGCTTCTATGATTTGAAAAGTGCTAAAGTTTGTGTTATTTGGAGACCGCAAACAAGTGCCCTGAGAACTCACATTACGGAGATCGCATCTAAAACATCTCCGGAAGTGCTCCATATGACACCAAAGTGCTATGGGTGAGTAAAACAACTTGTTTTATTACCGAAATAAGGCTCAGATTGTAAAAAACGTTACTTTTCCTTTAATGACATCACAAGGTGGAGCAGAGCATATTGAGCTTTGGAGATGTAGACAGACTAATAATAACAGATTACTCAAAACATGTGAATGAAACACAATTCCAAGTCTGTTTTTGAGGAGGTAATAACATTCATTATTGCATAGCTTGAAGCTCACAAGAGTGAGTTTTGTGTAATATGGGACCTTTAATTTGTCCATCCGTGACTAAACCAGGACGACACGACCAAAGCCAGTCCAGAACCACAGAGACGTGAACAACAGTGTGCTTCATGGTCTTCATTCAGACAGTCAAAGCTTTAAAGTAGGGCTGGGAATATTAACGCGTTAATCGCGATTAATCGCGATAGAGTTTTAATCGCGAACAATTTTTTTAATCGCGATCAGAGTTTGCCAGCATTTTCTGCAATTCTACCATCCATATGCAGCTCATTTGGTTGTATTAATTAAACTCATTGTCGGTTAAACGCGCTATTTTGAGTTTGCTAGTATTTTGTTCCTTCTACGCATCCGTAGGCAGCTCGAACGGGCTTCAATCATTTATTGACAATTTCTCAAAGTAAGCACTATTACTGGTTCATTGTTACTTTTTCCTTTCTCTGCACTTTTTTGAAATAAAAAAAATGGTGAGAAATACTTTGCTTTGTGAGTTTAACTTTAGATTCGAACGGTCTTACTGCAAGATATCAATTTTAAACATGCAAAATAAATCACGATTAATCGCGATTAACTATGAAATTTCTGAGATTAGTTGCGATCAAGAAAATGAATCGTTTGACAGCCCTACTTTAAAGACATTTGGGGAGTCTGGCCAATCATTACACTGTAGGCATCGCCATAGCAACGGCGAGACAAATGAGCTGTTGTTAGGATGGACTATCAGCTTCAGCTTGCACAGACATAACCAACGCCTTCACCATCCATTTCTATAGTGTACAATAACAACAACAACAACTTTAATCTGTTAATCTGAGCTGGAATTGCACCGCCAACCTGACCACTCTACTAAAAATGTCAGGATTTGAATGACCAACCTCTGGATCAGTGGACAAACACACACAAACTGAGGGACCATAAAAGGGTCTGGGTCCCGAGAGCTGAGAGTGAAATCAGCTGTGACTCCACACATGCGACTGTCCTCCTCATCTACTCCAAACTATGGATAAATCTGGGATTACAGGCCACTTTTGACTCAAACAAAAGTGTAGACTAAGACATTGAGCTTCTGTGATTTGAAAAGTGCTAAAGTTTGTGTTATTTGGAGACCACAAACATGTGCCCCGAGAACTCACGTTACGGAGATCGCTAAACTAAAACATCTCTGGAAGTGCTCCAAATGACACCAAAGTGCTATGGGTGAGTAAAACAACTTGTTTTATTACCGAAATAAGGCTCAGATTGTAAAAAAACGTAATTCTCCTTGAAGAGAGCTCCACTCCTCCTCCACCTCTATTACTACAGCAAAGTACTGAGCAACTCAAATACTTTAAGACATACATACATATTTGTGTGTGCGTGTGTGTGTCTGTGTGTGTAATGTCAGAATAAGCACAAGGTCTCAGATGACTAAAGCGGAAAAACAGGATCTGCAGTGTGTGCTGGTTTCTTGAGAAATGGGGAGTTGGATCTAATCTGTGCTTGAGCAAGCTGATACAGGTTTATGATTCCAGCTCTGATAACAACATTTACAGACAGTACTCCTCTAAAGATAAGATCAGATCAGACTTTATTGATCTCACACAGGAGAAATTCACTTGCCACATCAGCTCCAGGCAGTTTAGTGCAAAAGAATGTTTGAACAGAAAGTGCAGCAGACAAGATAAGTAATAATAATTTAAAAAATAAGTAAATAAGAGAGTACAGAAAATATTGCACGTCTGGACTGTCCAGTGGAGTACACAATAAAGTGTCATTAAAATACTAGAACTATTTCAAACGAAGGCGCCCCTGTAGACCGGACTGCACATTTCACTGCTGCATCTTCCATTGCACATTTTGATGCACACTGCACATTTTTGGACATCTGTAAATAGGTATTTATTTATTCTTTGCACTGCTTTTGAATTTTGTCTTGGATAGTTTTTGTATTGTCCTTATATTGTATTCTGTACACTCATTCACTGTATGTTGAACACATATGGCAGAATTGACAATAAAGCTGAACTTTGAACTTGAATGAAACCATGCCATACATTTGAATATTTATTTGCAAAGAGCTTCAACATTTCCATGGACACACACATGCACATCAGCAATAACAAACCTATAATGGCATCTCCATAGTAATAATAACAATGTGCAATATTATTTAAAGTCACTTTACCTGCTACTTATTTATGTAACCACCACTGTCCATCACAGCACTGTTCACAATCATCTGAGTCACTTTATTGTAGTGATATTATATATTATTATATATTATTGTAGTGATATTATATATGACTGAACTGGAGTCACTTTAACTGTTTGTTCACTGCTCAGAACCAAAGACATTTATTGTGCAGCGTTCCTGTGCCTTTTAACCTTACACTGTTGTGTTTTTTAGTTGATTGTACAGACTTATTATTATTTATCTTAATTTTGATGCATGCTCATATTTTCCAACGGTTTCTGAAACTTGCGTTGTGACACTGCAATTTCCCCATTGTGGGACAAATAAAGGATTATCTTATCTTATAGTTTTTACATGATTAAACATCTCCTAAAATTGACTCTTAAAGGAAAAGTAACGTTATTTTACAATCTGAGCCTTCTTTCGGTAATAAAACAAGTCGTTTGACTCACCCATATCACGTTCGTGTCATTTGGAGCTGTTTGAAGAAAGTTATGTTGTAGCGTATCCGTTAGCATGAGTATTCGGGGCATTACTTTGCGGTCTCCAAATAACACAAACTTTAGCACTTTTCAAATCAATCAAGCCCGTCTTAGTCTACGATTTCGTTTGAAGCAAAAGTGGCCTGTAATCCGAGGTTTATCCATAGTTTTCAGCTTTGCGTTTCATGTTTGGATCCCGGGAGCTGATAGCACAGTCCGCACATGCGCACTGGCGTCCTCATCTACTCGAAACTATGGCTAAATCTCGGATTACAGGCCACTTTTGCTTCAAACGAAATCTTACATTAAGACATCGGGCTTCTATGATTTGAAAAGTGCTAAAGTTTGTGTTATTTGGACACCACAAAGTAATGCCCCGAGCAAATGATACAGCACCATGTTAATGGATACGGGATCATTACTAGAACAGAACGGCTCAACATAAGTTCTGTGATACTGCTCCAATTGACAGAAAAATGCTATGGGTGAGTAAAACTACTTGTTTTATTGCCGAAAGAAGGCTCAGATTGTAAAAAAAAACGTTAATTTGCCTTTAAATAAATTAAGAAAATAAAAAATGAAAACAGAAATGTAAAAACAAGCATATTTTAGCTTTTTAATCCCCATGGTGTGTGTGTGTGTGTGTGTGTGTGTGTCTCACCTGTCATGTCGCACAGTGAGCTGAAGTCTCCTGAAGAAAGAAAGACAGAAAAGTGCAGACGAGTCACTTCCCCGATGACTCTTCTGACACTTCTGCTTTCTGTGTGTGTGTGTGTGTGTGTGTGTGTGTGTGTGTGTGTGTGTTAAACTGACAGGAAGAGGAGGAGGAGCTGTGTGGGAGGGAAGTCATGTGATTGGCTGATGCTGCGAGATTCAAAGTCAAAGTGCCATAGCAGATAGGTTATGTGTCACTGGTTTGCAGTGTTGTATAAAGTAGTGTAAAAGTATAGGTTCCCCTCCCAAAAATGACTTTGGTAAAAGTCGAAGTCACTGAAATGTTACTTGAGTAAAAGTCTTAAAGTATCTGGAACTTCTTGTACTTAAGTATGACAAGTAATGTCAAAATAAATGTACTCAAGTAATGTAATTAAAAGTACAAGTAAAAGTATCAAGCAAATGCAGTCTGAATTTCATATTTTTTAATGTTCGCCCCCCCCAAACCTTTGTTTTTTTAAATAACAGTGCTGAAAATAAGGCATACATAAACATAACACCATTGAAGGAGTGTTTTTGGAGGAAGGGGGTTTTTTGCAATTGGGCCCTTAATTCTACTGTAAAACACCATGTTAGGTTCACCCATGGTTGTTTTGTGTCATATGGAGCACTGTCGAAGATATTGGGTTTGGTGATATCCATGAAACGCCGTCCTATGAGCAAGTAAATGCAGGCACAAAATACGTTATTTGTAATATTAATAATTACGGTACGGTAGCACTAATGACGTGTAGTAAATGTTCTTGTTTTAAAACATCTGGGTTGTGTGGGGAATACAATACTCAGGTCCCCCTTCATTTATAGCCGACGTGGATGCTGTCTCCTCTTCCATCATCTTCATTCAACTTTATCTGCACTTACAAATATTCAACTATAATCCAGAGTCTATTTTTAGGTCTAGTTTTAAATTATCCTAGGCCATTATTTATTTATTTATTATATTGTTCTGTTGCATGTTACTTTTTCGTGCTGTTCTTGATCTGTGCGTTGCAACACTGGAATTTCCCCACTGTGGGACTAATAAAGGCATATCTTATCTAATCTTATCAGGGATGTTGATTGATTAAACTAGCTGCATGAAACCAACAGGTGAAGGCTGATTGTCATGCGCAAGTAGTGAACAAGCCCAGGCACGTCCTGACTTCCTTCAGTCAGTAGAGGGTTTTTTGTAACGAGTAACTAAACGGCACATTGAAAATGTATCGGAGTAAAAGTATGCAATTAAATTCGGAAATGTAGTAATAGTAAAAGTAAAAGTTATCATTTTTTTAAAAACTCAAGTAAAGTACAAAGTCTCCCAAAATGTACTTAAGTACAGTAGTGAAGTATTACTTCGTTACTATACAACACTGCTGGTTTGGCTGTTTTCAATCCAAATATAACACACATCTCCTATTTAAATTTTATTTTTTTTTGCGATGTGAGAGTGTGAAAAAGCCTGAGACCACCATGAATGCCTTCATATTTTAACTGACAAAAAAAGTGAAATAAATAAAAGGACAATGTTCACTAAAGATGGTTTGGTTTGTAAAAAGTAGATTTTTATCTGATTATTTCCAGATGTCCACACAAATAATGTTTACCTCACAAATAATGTGAAATGAATCGTGTCCACAAAGAGTGCGAGGCGTGAGCCTGTGAGCGTCAGTGTGTGATGTGAGTGTGCTAAAACAAAAACACAAACGTGCGTGGAGACGGCAGAAGTTGAGGTGGCCCGTGGAAGGGCAAGTTGGACAGGTCAGACAGGAGCACGTACAGACTTGCCTGGGGAATACACACTTCTGCAATACTTTGTGTCTTTCTGTTAAAGAAAATTGTATATAGTGCCTTTAATGAATTATCAAAGTGTTATATTCTTCTGATTCATCTTGTCTGGTGCAACCTTAGAATGTGATAGGACCAGACTGATTAACTTAGACAAACAACCACATGTTGACTCTTGCAACATGTACGTCATCAAGATGGACGCACTGATCAGTCGCTCCGGTCTCTAAGCTCACCACCCTGGACCTGGGGACGTCCATCTGCTGCTGGATATGGGACTTCCTCACCAACAGGCCACAGGCGGTGAGGATCGGCAGCCACGTCTCCTCCACACGTGTCCTCAGCACTGGATCACCCCAGGGCTGTGTTCTCAGCCCTCTCCTGTACTCCCTGTTCACCTACGACTGTACCGCCAGGCACAGCTCCAACATCATCCTCAAGTTTGCCGACGACAGGATCTGTCCTGGACACTACATACAGACACTGTGGTTAAGAAAGCCCGACAAAGACTCTACTTCCTGAGGAAGTTGAGGAAGTTTGGTATGAACACCAGCATCCTCACAAACTTCTACAGGTGCACCATGGAGAGCCTGCTGACGGGCTGCATCACAGTGTGGTATGGGAACCACAAAGCACTACAGAGGGTGGTGCGAGCGGCAGAGGACATCACTGGCAGCAGTCTCCCCTCCATCCAGGACATTTACCACAGCAGGGGTCTGCGTAAGGCACACAGCATCACTAAGGACCATACTCATCCGGCACAAGGACTCTTCTGTCTGCTACCCTCTGGTAGACGATACAGGAGCCTGCAGCACGCACAAAAACACTCAAAGACAGATATTACCCCCAAGTATCAGACTACTGAGCTCTGGATAATACTCTAAATAATACTGAACTCTCAATAATACTGCACTAAACTACTTTCCATTATGCAGAATATGTTTACTGCTGCTGCTCTGTATGAATGTATCATGTTTGTCACGACCTCACTGTAAACTACTGTTACCTGTGCAATAATCAGTGCAATATTTATAACATAATATGTGCAATACGACATCCACATGCAACACTTATACCACACCATATTATGTGTAATCTGTGTAATACTTACACCTTATTTGATCTTTGATTTAATCCTGCCTGCACCTTGTACATTGTACCTTGTATTTTTATTACATTTTATTACATATTTTATTATATTGTTTATTATAATGTTTACTTCTTCCCCTGCACTTTTGCAACACTTTTTTACCATGTACTATTACTGCTGTTATTAGTACTTCTGACTATCTCAGCGAGTCAACGGTTCTTCTGATCCTAAACATTTCATTTCATTGTTGACCCTGTGTTGATTCTGCATATGACAAATAAACAATCTTGAATCTTGAATGTATAGACTGAGCCTTAAGGATGAACTTGAACTGGTTGAACTGGGAGTTTTCCTTTACGCCCATGTGTTTTACAATAAAAGGAAGCAGCGAGGATGGGCTTTGAGGAAGAGTGTAGTAGAGTGTGTGGTGAGGTGCTTAACACATGCTACATTTCTTTCTCCGTCGCTGTGAGACCATTACTTCTGTGTCTGTTTTCTCATTTGTTCCCTTTGTGAAAAATCCCTGACACTTTCACATTTCAGATGAGCGTGATTGACAGGTGGATTAGCCTGCTTGCGAGGAAAAATGAAAGAAAAAATATCACAAGACTGAAAAACAGAAACAAAGAGAGAAGCACCTAAACTCTGTTCATGTGTTTATTGATTGACAGTGCACAGGAATTAACATTTTTCTGTTAAATGTTCCAGTTTTAGCTGTTTCAATAAACAAGAATTGTAAAATTTGTAAGATACAAGAATAAAAACGGTAGTAAAAGTTACTAAAGCTGCATAACGGTTCATCCACACCCTCAACACATGTAAAGGCTTCACGAAATGTCACTGAAATAAACAAATCTGATTGGATGTTTGATTGTGGAGACGTGACAGAGGATCTGCATCTGTGTACAAAACAGAATTACAGGTAGGACCAGGTGAAGAGCTCGTGTGTGTGGACATGGGACACAGTGACTATGATAACTGTGCGTATTGAATGTTTACGGTACGTTTATTATTAGCTCTTATTTATATTCCAGCTCATGTCTGTAAGTCACACATTTGACCTCTTTAAAGCTCCTATATTACACAGACCTGACTCTTGTGAGCATAAGTCATGTTCTAATGTTGTTATCTCCTCAAAAACACACCTGCAATTGTGTTTTGTTTCATTCACACGTTTGAGTAATCCTTTATTATTTGACTGTCTATATCTCCAAAGCTCCAAATGCTCTGTTCCACCTTGTGATGTCATAAAGAGGTAGTTTTCAAGTTAACATCTCCCTTTAGGTCAGCAGCGATCCGCAAAAAAACAAAAAAAGATTGATCCAAATGACTCTAATGAACGTGCATGGAGTTTAAAATACAGTGGAGCACTTCCTGTATTACCACATGACATCACAAGGTGGACCAGTGTTTCTGCTTGAGCCTAAATCTGCAGTTTGTGTTAAACATGGGTGAATGAAACAAAACACAACTCCAGGTCAGTTTGTGATGAAGAAACATTAGAACACAGTTTAAAAATAGAAATTATTATGATTATTATTTAACTTTCTTCCATGTTTTCTCACCAGAAACATGCCTGAAGACGTTTTAGAGTCATCCATGCATATTTGAGTATGTTAGTCATATCTCCTGGGCCCTATTAGACTTAGATAAACTTTATTGATCCACAAGGGAAATTATTTGGGTACAGTTGCTCTCATCAAATATAATATATAACAGAGGGTAACAAAAAATAGATGGAATAGCAAAACAAGTGCAAGGGACCGGTGTCAAATGAGACGTAATTATTTTTATAATTATGTATTAAGTGTAGCGTAATATAATTAAGTGTATTCAAACCCCTCTTACTAATTCTGTACAAAACTAGGCCCACAAATCTACCTAATCTTATCTGTTTATGAAGGACAGCACAGAGGCCGTCATCCTGGCTGCTGAGGTCAAAATCATCCCTCTTCTAAAACGGGCATCCCTTCTTCCATCCCTTGTGGCATTTTATCAATCAGGCATGAAAATTGTAGATGTGTTTGACAAAAGATTGGGATCCACGTAAGGTAAGTAGTAACACGTTTATTATAGAGCCCTTCCACACACAGTTATCTCCGCCTCGTGTAGCTGACAACTCCCAAGATCCTTGGCGGTAACGCCCACGTCACGTCACCCATCGTATACGTTGCCAGGGGCAACTACCAATACATATTCTACATCCCCCTTCTCAATAAAGTATAAGCAACAACGGAGGGTGACCGTGTGTCAGATGGAAAAACAAGCGCGAGTGCTACAACTAAGGGAAGGCACAGCAGAAGAAGTTAAGAATGTGGGGATGACATATTCAAGTACATTAACAACTTCATTAACACACAGTTTACTTAATGTGAATAAGGAATATAAACGTAAGAACCTTTGTGATTTATCAACTTAACTTGCATATGATAAACCTCATATCAAACCTGCATCAACACAATGATATTGTATAGTGACATTTTGTATAGTGCACCATCGTCTTTTTTTTTTTTTTTTTTGTGTGTGTGTGTGTGTGAGTGTGTGTGTTTGTCCGACAGGGCAGCGATCCGCCTACACCCTTTTTGTGTTGTAGTACACAGAAGAAGAAAAGGAGAATGTTTAGGTGGTGTAGTCTTTGTAGAGGGCGTTGGGCCTCGACACCCTTCCTGAGCGGGTGATGACCATGCCCTCCTGGACTGGGGCCGCCTCAGGCTGGGCGGCTGCAGGCTGTAGATGCGCCGGTTGGTCTTGAGAGGAGCTGGGCAGGAGGCGGGCTGGAGTGGTGCTGGATGGAAGACTTGGTGTGCGAGGGTTGTAGGTCTCCGCAGTGAGTAGCAGATGACGTCTGTTCCTTGTGTAGACGGCATCGCCGACCTGGACCTGGTAACTGTTGGGTTGTGCTGCAGCTCCTGTGACCACCGCGAGGCGATCGTATCCCCTGGTTGTCTGCATTCTGACCGTGCTCCCCTTTTTCAGTGGTGTTAGGCGTTTGGCTGACTTGTCGTAGTGGGCCTTGCGTTGACGCCTTGCATGAGTGAGGGCAGCTTGCACCTGTGTTTGCACCCTGGGAACATACATTGCCCTGGTCATGGGAATGAGGGTCTTTGTGCGCCGTGAGAGCAGACGCTGTGCTGGCGAGGGCAGCCCGTCCCTTGGTGTGTTTCGAATGTTGAGCAGGGCCACATGGATATCTGTGCTGTCACGTGCACATTTCTCCAGCAGGTGTTTGGCTGAACGAACGGCCCTTTCAGCTAACCCGTTTGACTGCGGGTAGTGAGGGCTGCTAGTAATGTGACTAAAGTCCCATGTTTGGGCGAATTCCTGGAATTCCCTGCTCGTGAAGTATGCAGCATTGTCTGTCATGAGCTGTTGGGGTGCGCCGTGTGTAGCGAAATGCCGTTTCAACCTGGATATAATGGTTGCACTGGTTGTATTGGGGAGCTGGTCGATTTCATACCAACCAGAGTACGAGTCAACAAGCACCATGTGTTCTTTTCCCTCCCACTCGAACACATCAGCTGCTGTGAGGGCCCATGGTAAGTCGGGTACGTCATGTAGTTGCAGAGGCTCTCTTTTCTGGTGAGGACGGAGTGCATTACATGGGGCACATTTGGAGAGCTCATTGTCTATGTCCTGGTTGATTGTTGGCCAAAACATGGTTTCTCTGGCCCTTCGTTTTGTTGCCTCGGGCCCCAGGTGACCTTGATGCAGCTGTTTGAGGTAGTAGTGTTGCAACGAGTGGGGGATGATGAAGCGTTGACCGCGAAGCAGCAGGCCGTCGTCTGTCGTGAGCTCGTCTCTCATGCTATAGAACGGTTGGAGATCACGGGGTAGTGTCTTTGATGAGTCTGGCCAGCCTGCTGTGATGACGTCAGCCAGCCGGCGGCATGTGGAGTCTGACAGTGTTTCCCGTCTCAGTTCCTCCAGTCTCCTTGAGGAGAGCACTTCCACTGTCATGACGTCATACTCCTCCGCGCTGTCGGTGTGGTCAGTGGCTGGCAGATGTGCACGTGAGAGGGTGTCAGCAACGTATAGTTCTTTGCCCCTTTTGTAGATGACCTGGAGGTTGTAACGTTGCAACTTCAGCATCATTCTCTGGAGGCGAGCGGAGGCAGAGTGGAGAGGCTTCCGCAGTATGGTGATGAGGGGCTGGTGGTCTGTTTCCACTGTCACAGGACGGCCATAGATGTAGTCATGAAATTTTTGACAGGCATAGACGAGGGCCAGGAGCTCCTTTTCTATTTGGGCGTAGCGCCCCTCCGTCTCTGTGAGAGCTCTGGAGGCAAACGCTATCGGTTGGCTGTTCTGGAGGCAGACGGCGCCTAGGCCGTGTTGAGAAGCATCAGCGGACAGCACCACTGGCTGGTGTACATCGAAGTACTGAAGGACTGGAGGACTGGTGAGAAGATCCTTGAGTTTGTTGAAGGCCGCTGTGTGATGTTCCTGCCAGACCCAGTCAACATCTTGGAGGAGGAGCTGACGCAGGGGTGCTGTGATTTCGCTGTAACCTGGGATGAACTTCGAGAGGTAATTTGTCATGCCGAGGAATCTCTGTACCCCGTGCTTGTCCTCTGGGGGAGGCATCTGTCGAACTGCAACTGTCTTGGCAGGATCCGGTTTGATTCCCTGGTCGGTGAGCAGGTGCCCAACGTATGAGACAGCAGACACTCTGAAGCGGCACTTGTCTGGGTTAAGCTTGAGATTGACTGCACGCACCCTGTCCATAACCTGATGTAGGCGTGCGTCATGCTCCTCTGTAGTGCTGCCCCAGACCAGGATGTCATCGACAACGATCGCACATGGCTGCCCTTCAAAGAGTTGTTCCATGCACCTCTGAAACACCTCGCTCCCCGTCGATATTCCATAGGGCATTCGGAGGTACGCATACCGGCCCACTGGTGTCATGAATGTGGTAAGTTTGGATGACTCACTGCTGAGTGGGACCTGCCAGAATCCACATTTCGCGTCCAGAATGCTGAACACCTTGGCGCCAGGCATGTCGGCTATCACCTGTTCAACTGTTTTCATGGGATGGTGGGGCCTAAGGAGTGCTTTGTTGAGATGGACTGGATCGAGGCACAGCCGGATGCTCCCATCCTTCTTGCAGGCAGCCACCATCGCAGACACCCATTCTGTGGGTTCATGGACTGGCTGAATTATTTGCAGCTCCGTCATTCTGTTGAGCTCCTGAATGACCCGGTCTCTCATTGCCAACGGTACTCGCCTGGGAGCACAGATCGTGGGGTGCACTGTGTCGTCCAGACGCATGTTGTACACCACTGGAAGCTTGCCAACAGTGCTGTTGTCAAACAAGTCTCTGTATTGCGTCAGCTCTGGCGCCCCCTGTTGGAGTGCATGCACGTTTGGTCCCAGTTTTACATACCCCAGCTTAACACTATCAACGAGCCCCAGAAGTGGTTTCACATCACTGTCCACTACATGAAAATGTAATGTCCCACATGTTAGATGCACAGTAGCCCGGCCCATAGTTTTAATTACCTGTCCTCCGTAGGCCACGAGGTTGATTATGCGGCTATGGTCGATGGGTACCTTGGGGTCAATGTAGTCAAGCATGGCCTTGGAGATCACATTACAGCGAGCTCCCGTATCAATCTTCACTTTAAGTTGTTTGCCAGTAGTGGAGGACGACAGCATGGTGAATATCTCGCCCTTTTCTGTAGCTGTTTCTACGCTTTCACAATAGAAAGGTTCGTCTGGGTCATGTACAGGTTCTGCGTCCAGTTCGCTTATTCGGTGCGTGTATCCTCCTCTGCGTGGGGTGTGGGGTGGTCTGCTCGGCTGCAGTGCCCGCTGCGCATTCGGTTTGCGCTCCCCGCTCGATCTACAGCATTTGGAAAAGTGGTTCCATTTTCCACAGGAGTTACAGCGTTTATTGAAAGCTGGGCAGCTACTGCGATTAGGCGGGTGTTGCCCATTACAGTTTGTACACATGTTAAATTGCACTGCACACACGTCTCCTGCTCCTTTCACGTCCTTGTTGTCTATGTCTTTTTTAAGTTCCTTGTTGCCCCACTCTGACTGTTCGTGTAGCACACACATTTCAATTGCTGTGTTAAGCGTCAGCGTCTTTTCTCTTAGTAGTTGGGCTCGGATGGTGTCGTCGCGGACGCCACACACCAATCTATCTCTTATCAGTTCATCGTGTAACAGCCCGAACTCACATTTCTTAGCTAGGGCCTTTAGCGTGCTTACATACGACTGTATTGGCTGGTGTGGTCTCTGGTTTGTGGTATTGAATGCGTGCCTGTCCATAATGATGTTTTTAACAGGAAGACAAATTTCATCAAATTTCTTTACCAGTATGTCAGGATCCTCCCGATCTTCATCAGCTGCGAAAGTGAATGTCTCGTATTTATCCAGCGCATCGGGACCGGCGAGGTTGAGAAGTGTGTAGGCTTTCACCTTCTTGCTAGACGATGTTAGCCCCGCGATGCTGTACACTCGCCATTCCCGCTTGAACTTCTCCCAGTTATTTGCAATGTTATCGTCAAAGACGAGTGGGTCAATTCGACGAAGATTCTGCGCCATGTTGAGTAGAGGCTGACGTCTGACACCATGTAGATGTGTTTGACAAAAGATTGGGATCCACGTAAGGTAAGTAGTAACACGTTTATTATAGAGCCCTTCCACACACAGTTATCTCCGCCTCGTGTAGCTGACAACTCCCAAGATCCTTGGCGGTAACGCCCACGTCACGTCACCCATCGTATACGTTGCCAGGGGCAACTACCAATACATATTCTACAAAAATCCCTCACCTTTTAGTGAAATTTGCAGTTTTGAAGTCAAAATAGGTGACCAACGTGAATCGTGGCCAGTTCCAAGAGCCAATCATAGGCCCAACTGCGCTCTGGCTTCCAATCATGTTGCAGCATACCCACCGATCATGACGATTAGCGTTGTTGTGTTTGCGCCTGTTCGCCGATCAGCTGTGAGCGAGCCCCGTTAATATGTACGCTACGTTAATGCTACGTAAGAAGGAACACTCGCCTGAGGATAATTATGTCGGTTTCCACGCACATACACGTGGACACGCGAATTATCGGACAACACTACAAACTACGAGCTGACCGTGTTCTTATGGGGTGAGTTATATTATCATATTATTTCTGCATCAAAGGGACATATTATCTGACAGCAGGGGCCCGGGACTAAACCGGGACTAAACCAGGTCTAAATGAATTGTTTTGAAATTAATGAACCTGGGCAGAGCGTCCGTCCGTACAACCTATCGTACTACTACTACTGCTGCTGCTGCTGCTGCTGTCCCTAAGAAGACCATACAGCACTTCCCAAATAACAAGCCCTATATTACCAAGGAGGTTAAAACCTGTATTCATCAAAAGAGGCTTGTATATAGAGACAGAGACATGGTGCGCTCGGCCGCAGCCCAGAAAGAAGTAAATAAACCAGACCCTCCAGGAATTCAGGGCGATGTTGCGATTTGCAACTTCAACGCAACTTCAGCCAATCCCCGCGAATTCAGGGCGATGTTGCAATTTTGACCAATCACCGCAACTTTTCCGCAATTTTTACTAATTTTGACCAATCATCGGCGACGTATTGAACGCCGACCAACTTCCTTCTGTGTAGGAGACATAACTGAGATGAGGTGCACGGTGCGTGTGTGTGTGTGCGGCAGAGGCGGTGGGTCACGTGAGTGTGGGTGTGTGCACGTACGGAAGTGTGTGCGTGTAAAAGCGCGCGCTCACCTGTCACACAGAGGAGAGAGTCAGGGTTGGGGTGTAGCCGTATTTTTTGTTGACCGCAAACCATTCATTCATCTTTCACGTTAATCTGTTCATCCTGCTGTTTTCATGAGTTCCATTTCATCCTGCTGCGCTGTCATAGCTGTGTGCGCTCTTTTTGTAATAAATGCACAAAACGCATATCTGGATCTCAGCGTATCTGTCACCACAGCCTCCTCTTTGCGCGTCACAAATCTGCGAGCCACAGGACCCAACCTCATATTCTCGGCGGCTAAAAGGTTTGAGTTTGGAAGCCGCAACATTCTGCTTTACTTCCGTGTGACGAAACGAAACTGCGGCCGTGTCCCAGTTCTCAGAGCGCACAGCTCGGAGCGCGGCCCGAAGGGGGCTCAGACTGCAGTCAAGGCGGTGCACACTTGCTCAGCCCCGACTGCAGTCCGCGGACCGCTTAACGACTGCGGTCTTCGGACCGCGTGTTAACTGCGCATGGGACAAAAAAGAAGTGGGACAGCAGTCGTCGCGCCGGTGTTCTGTCGAAATGTGTGACGCACATGCCCTTCGGGCCACGCTCCGAGCCGCGCGCTCTGGGAATTGGGACACGGCTTCTAATGTTAAAGAAACATGTCTGCGGCGCCATTTGCCCACAAAAATAACAGCAAAAGACCGAAACAGTTCCCCTCCTAGTATTAATTTATTTTCGATGTTGGTAAGGTTGTTTTAGGACCATATCTGTTATCTAAAATCGCAACTATTTATCACAACTTTCACTTCCTCCCGCAACAAAATCGCAACAAAAACCTTAAAAGCACCGCAACTTTCATCGCAACTTTTTGGAAAAGCTCCCGCAAATTCAGGCATTTTAGCCCGCAACAATCACAAAAAATGCCCGTGAAATCCTGGGGGGTCTGAATAAACTGATTAAGCAGGAAAGAGAAAAGTACAAAGTACACCTTAGAGCAGTGCTTTTAGGTCCCATGACAACAGGAGGATGTGGGAATCAATGAAAAAAATGACCCACGTTACCAGGCAAGTGTCAGATGGTGACTATGAATTGAGGAATGAGGAATGTGCTAATGATGGTGGCGTTTGATCCTCGTGCTCTGCAAACCCATTATTGATGGCAGACAAATAGAGCAGGTTGTATTTTTTAAATATTTGGGTGTGTACACTGACAGTCTGTTTAAATGGGATGTACATGTTGATTTTCTTTGTTCCAAGCTGTCCCACAGAGGCTCCACTTTTTAAGGAGACTGAGGCTGTTTGGTGTGAGCACAAAAATCATGAGTCTCATACGCTACAGTCTGGTCGCCTGGTTTGGTTCCTTAACTGTCCAGTGTAAAACCATGAAGGTGATTGGCAGGAAAGTTTCCTTCTCTGCAGGACATTTTTTAAGACTCTGTGCTCGCTCAGGTCAGACGGATCGTCAGGAACCCCTCTCACCTGTTGCACGGGGAATATGAAATGCTCCCATCAGGCAGACGCTATCGAGCGCATAACTTTAAGAGTAACAGATATAAACTCATTTGTGCCCTCTTCTGTTGCACTCTTGAACAAATTTGCACAAAATAAGCGCACTTAGTCACTTTATATTGAATGGTGTACAGTAATAACAGTTTGTGTAATAGGGCTTGTGCAATAATTATCTGTGCAATAATTATTTGTGCAATAAAGCTGGTGCAATAAGTAGAACACTGTAAGTGTCCTTTTGTGCAGTGCACAAAAGGACAATGGGCGTCAACGATGGACAAATGTATCTTGCAATGAGCTGCGACTGTTTTCCGTTTATCTGTACTGTATGTGTGAGTAACTGGGTTTTTAAGCTGCAGGTAGTGAACCCAAGACAACTTTTCCCTTGGGGACAATAACATTTATCTTGCTGCTGCTGCCGCTTCTGCTTCATGCACTTCACTGCACAGGAGCAGGCCTTGAGCACCTGAGCACCCACATCTACCACACCAGACAAGACCCAAGGTGTAGGCTGTGCAATAACCTGCCTGCATAACTAACTCTTCTGAGCCACACACCGATTTTCTGGGCACAGAAGCGCTGTGACCAGTGGCTAGAGTTTTGAATTGCTTAACAAAATTTCAGCGTGAGAAATACCATGTGTGGTGTGTGAACTCGTTGAAATGCGTGTCACACTCTCAAAGCGTGAGACTTGAGAGCGCTGGCTTCAACAAAGCCGCCATCTTGGTGCAGGGGTAAGACTGAAATCTGAACTGACAAATACAAGAGTCACACTTCAGAACATGTTTGTACAGATCTAAACTAGAGTTAGAGGTTTAATGCAGAATAAGACAGGAGACTAGTGTCTGTTGCAACATGAATCTGTCTTTTTGAATATCTGTGTTTGTGAAGCTTCTGTTGTGATTTGAGGCCATACAAAAAGAAATACATGTGAATGTGGTCAGTAAATAACATGGAGACGGAAACACATTCAGCTGTAGAATCTCTAAGGCACTTGAGCTGGACACATGACGGGGACTTTCCTATTTCAATGTGTCTTGCCCCAGTACAAATATACAGCATGAGGTCAAAATAAGCCCCCTGTGTACTGTGTGCCTCTGATTAGAAAGCATTGTATTGTATGAGAATCAGGAAGTGCACATTAGCATGCTAGTTGCTTATACTCTGATCTCTGAAAGTTGTGAAAAGTGCGTATAAACTAGGGATGTCAACAGTTCATCGACTTAAGATTAATTGTCGATCAAGACGTTGGTCGAACAAAATGCATTAATTGTAATTAATCGCTAATCGCGGACACGCGGACACGCGCACCCGCGTGTTCACGAAACAAGGCAACCGCGCACCGCGCTGCGCCAAGCTCGACTCACAGCCGGCCGCAGGCGCCAACGGCACTGCCCGGTGCCTCGCGCTGAGCGCGAGATCGAACCGCGGCGCCCAGAATGCGTACTCTCAGCCTGAGCCACAAACCAGCCGCACGAAACCAGCAGCGGCACGTGGTGGTTTAATCCTGGTTTAGTCCAGGCCCAGTCCAGGTTCAGACCTGGTTTAGTTCTGGCCTAGACCTGGTTTAGTCCACGTTTAGTCCTGGTCTAGTCTCTTAGCCAATCAGGACGCAGAACACAATGTTACACTATAAAAAAAATTTTACACTATAAAAAAAATTTGAAAAAAAAAAAAAAATCCACGAACCGCGACAGAGAGAGGGATTACTGTATTTTGTTATTCAGCATCAATACATTTGTCTGCTTTTTACTAAGGAATAATTGAGGAATATACAATATAATAATACTATGATATATTTATGACTCAGTGTTATGTTACTATAGCTGAAACACCAAAATTCAGGTGAAAAACGCCGCTTATCAGTTAATCGTTAATCGATCGATAAGGTCAATCAACTATAGATTAATGAATTAATCGATAATTTGCATCGTTAATAAATAGCAATAAAACGCATTTTTAAACAATTGTAGTGTTTTTTATTTGAAAGTTGATATCAAAACACGGCACTGACCCCGATTTTGCGACATCAAAGTCTGATAACGAGCCGAGAGAGCGCACTCGCGGCGCAGCTCGGGGCGTGCGGTGTCCGCAGCACCAGAAGAGCACACAAGCTCACGCGGCCCCGCACACATGTACAAGTTTAATACGAGACATGTACTTTTGTTTCTGAATACGGGACGATTACATTTTTCAACGGACGGTTGGCAACCCTAAACACAATTATACATATATAATACACACCCAAAATTTCCAATGTATTTGGAAAAAAAAATAAAAATAATTACCACGCGGCTAAAAAAAAAAAAAGCGGAGATCTGCTAAAAAGCGGAACTCTTTCATCCCTGTGTTTAGAAAGAACAACATGATTTTGTATGTGAATCAAACAAACATCACATGAGTACTTACCACATTGTGTTATTTTTGGTCACATCTGATCTGCAGCTCACACAAGTGACACCACACTCCTGTTGATCTGTTTTAGGGCAACTTTAATCTTATTACTCATTACTGTGTTACTATAAAGTGATCTGATTACTATAATCCCTTACTTTCTAACTAGATCCTGCACATCACTAATAGCCATGTGGAGCATTAACCCTAATCTATGCATTTAGTATTTTTCCAATGTTGGCCCTGATCATTTCTATGAGTGACTAGAGCCAGGAGCTCACTGTATCACCACACAAATCTGCATCTGAACAATCTGTGTTAAATATAACTGACCTGTAGAACACGTGATGCCATGTGAGACGCGGCTCTGCAGCTGTGAGCTACTCCGTGAATGAGCGCGCCTCCACTGTGGGGAAAGGTTGAAATGAAGAGCTTAAATAAGGAGCTTACATTCTGTTTAATTGAAAAGTTTATTTCTTTAAACTTCAAACCAAATGCAGCAACAGATTGGACATTTCCAAAAATATTTTATCAAAACATATTTACATAGTTGTGTTTTTGACCTGAAAAAGTCATGAAGGTGAAGCGGGAGACAACATCACATCCTGGATATTTTACAAACCAATAAAAAAAGCCTTAAAAGACACAGATCACTGAAGGACGAGGAGCTGAAAACAAAAGGTACTGCAGAAGCCTCATGTGATCAGCTGCAACACAAAACAGACGACAGTTAAGATAAGGACTCAACATGACTAGAGTAGGACTAAAGTAGGACTAAACCCAGACTCAACCAGGACTAAAACGGGACTAAAGCGGGACTAAAGACTAAAAGAATACATTTTACTGCCCCCCTGTGGCTGGAGCTTGCACCACTGGACTGAACTCTTATCAAAATGTCCATCTTTCCGTTATTCTAAAATCATCCCAAACATGTGGCAAAATTTGGGTAAGCAAATTTGAGCAAATTTAAGCTAACTCTGAAAAAAACTTGAATTGAATATCAAATGTGGTCCCATTCTGAACAAGAAACACATGTGTAACTCGAATTGCAGAAGGAGCAGAGTGGACACAGTAAGACCCACTGAACTGCACACGCTTACACTTGTACACTGAGATTCACTATAGTTGGTTAAATTATTTGAATGACCATTGCATTTCTATTAAATACATTATTTAAAGGTCCCATATGACTGTTTTCTGATCTGTTCTAATGTTGTTTCCCTCATCATCAACAGACCTGGAGTTGTGTTTCAGTCACACATGTTTAACACACAAACACTGCAGATTTAGTATATTCTTCTATCAAAAGAAATGGCAATACAGGAAAGTGCTCCACTGTGTTTTTAAACTCTATAAATCTGTACTGAACTTCAGGTAAAAGGAGCTGTTCACCTGTGAATGAAAAGCTAAACATAACTCCAGGTATGTTTTTGATGAGGTAACAACATTCTAAGATGGCTCACAAGAGTCATCATTTGCACTATTGATGTTTCATGAGCTGCAAAAGGTCTACAGGTCTTTATGGGGCCATGGTGAGTCTCAGCAGTACATCATGTGGCCCTGTCCTTCACAAACCCTTGCATACTGCTGCTCTTATGAGTAAAACAGGTCATTCTTACAGCTTTATCTAAACTTTTAGATTTGTCAGTGCCACTAAGAACCCGCTGATATAAAGGGACACCGTTTAAAGGTCCTATTATTACGCAAAATTCACTCTTGTGGACTTTATATTTTGTTTCATTCACACATGTTTGACTAACTTTATTAGTCTGTCTACATCTCCAATGCTCAAAATGCTCTGTTCCGCCTTGTGATGTCAGTAGTGTAGGTTTCACGTGAACAGCTCCTTTTCCCTTTAGTCCAGTAGAAATGGTCAAATCCAGGGCCGAAATTATCCTAGTGAAGATTTGTAAAAACACAGTGGAGCACTTCCTGTACTACCACATGACATCACAAGGTGGAACAGAGTGTTTTCTGTCTGAGAGAAGAACTCAGCCTAAACATGTGGAGTTAAACATGTGTGAATGAAATAAAACTACTCCAGGTGTGTTTGTGATGAGGAAACATTAGAACACAGATCAGAGTACAGTGGTACCTCACCTTACGAACGACCCAACAAACGAAAATTCAAGTTAAGAAACGCCTTCACGTTAAATTTTGGTCTCTAGATACGAAAGAACGAAATAGTTACGAAACGCAAAATCTCAAAAATTCAAATAATGCGCGCTCAGCCACACACATTATACGCTTTTCTCAGACTGGATTTAAACTTTTCTCACATTTGTCTCTCGTTTAAACACTCAAACTTTCATAGATTTTCAACAAAATGTATTAATAGTGAAGTGTGGGGGAAGGGGGAGGGCGGTGTGTGTGTGTGCGCGGACACGTGTGATAGCGCAGCATGACCCAGCGCGGGGCTGCGAGCACGAGACCCGTGCTCAAACCGTGCCAGGTCTAAACCAGGTCTGAACCAGGTCTAAACCAGGATTAAACCACCGCGGCTCTTGCCTGCGTTCGTTCATGCGCTCGGATTGCGTGCGGTCCCCCTCGCTGCTCGCCTCAGCCGTGACTCGCGAGGTACACCGGTGCTGCTGCTAATAGCAGAGCTAGCACGAAACCAGGAAATAGACCCACACACGGCGCTTTAATCCTGGTGTCCAGTCCTGGTTTAGTCCAGGTTTAGTCCTGGTCCAGTCCAGGTATAGATCTTGTTTAGACCTGGTTTAGTCCACGTTTAGTCCTGGGTCTACAGTCTCTTAGCCAATCAGGACGCAGAACACAGTGTACAAAAAAAAAGTTACACTATTAAAAAAAAAAAACTTGGATTGGGGCCTTGGAACGAATCAGGCCTTTTCCATTGAAATAGCTACTCAACTTACGAAAAATTCACGTTACGAAACCACTTCTGGAACGAATTAATTTCGTAAGGTGAGGTTCCACTGTATAGTCATATGTGCCCTTTAAAGTTCACTCACTGATTTGACGGTCTGTTTGATGAAGTCTTTTTTGCTGCTCAGGTCGTGCTCTGAATATGCCTCAAACACCTGCAGGACACAGACACAACACACTGAGCCGACACTCACCTGGAGATGGACTAATGTGTACTACCATGTTAGATTTCCTATTTACACTTGTGGTAATACAGCAGGATTAGTAATATTGTGTGTACCATCTGGCAGATCTGCAGTAGTAGTCGTAGCAGTAGTAGTAGTAGTAATAATAGCAGCAGTAGTATCAGTAGTAGTACTAGTAGCAGTACTGCTTCTACCTTCTGACAGATCTGCTTCATGGTGAGCTCCTCCAGATCAGCCTCCTTCAGTAAACTCTGCACGGTCTCCTTTAACTGTTGGTCACTCGGAGTCTTCTTCACCATTTTACTCAGAGGCTCGTCTTCATCAGAACTGTCGTCCGCTGGAAATACAAAACACAGATTAGACTATACAACAGTACAAATATATAAAGATTGCACATTTAAGCCCAAACAGAAACTTTAAAGT
This sequence comes from Paratrypauchen microcephalus, assembly GCA_036785185.1. Classification (NCBI taxonomy): domain Eukaryota; kingdom Metazoa; phylum Chordata; class Actinopteri; order Gobiiformes; family Gobiidae; genus Paratrypauchen; species Paratrypauchen microcephalus. Next base: position 7,843,022 of record JAVJIX010000027.1, on the reverse strand, counting down.
GCTGATTACAGGGTTTGGATGATTATTTAATTTTGATTTCATTTGTTGTGACAATACCTGTTGTAAAACCTTGATGTTTTATTCATGGTGTTTATCGTCTAATGTGCACTGTGAGTTTAGGGAACGCTGCAATTTCAAATCATGTGTGTGCGACCTGTACATGTGGTTTTTCACAAGAAATACAGTGCTTTGCCAAAGTATTAACTTTTTGTGTTGAACTTTTTGACCTTTTGCCACATTTCAGGGTTCAAACATAAAGATATGAAATTGGATTTTTTTGTGTGAAGAATCAACACCAAGTGGGACACAATCGTGAAGTGGAATGAAATTTATACGATATTTTAAACTCTTTTTTTTAAACAAATAAAAAACTACAAAGTAGGGTGTGCAAAATTAGTCACCCCCTTTTCTCTCAGTGCAGCCAACTGACTGGAGAAGTTCCCTGATGATTTCTGAATGATTCAGTGTTGACCTAAATGACTGATGATGATAAATAGAGTCCATCTGTGTGTCTCAGTATAAATGCACCTGCTCTGTGATGGTCTCAGAGGTCTGTTCAGAGAATATTGGGGAGCAAACAGCATAAAGACCACCAAGGAACACACCAGGCAGGTCCGGGATAAAGTTTTGTAGAAGTTTAAAGCAGGATTAGGATATAAAAAGATTTCACAAGCTTTAAACATCTTGCGGAGCACTGTTCAATCAATCATATTGAAATGGAGAGAGACCACAGCAAACCTACCAAGACCCGGCTGTCCCCTTCAGCCCAACTTTCAGCCCAAACAAAGAGAGCGCTGACCACAGATGCAGCCAAGAGGCCCATGATCACTCTGGATGAACTGCAGAGATCCACAGCTAAGGTGGGGGAATCTCTCCATAAGATTTTTTTTAAGATTAGCCTTTATTGTCTCCCTTGGGAGAAATTTGTCCTCTGCATTTAACCCATCCTGTCATCAGGAGCAGTGGGCTGCACATTACTGCGCCCGGGGACCATCTCCATGATCTTCTTGCCTTGGCTTGGTCAGGACCTCAGCTGGAGAATCCTCCCACAGGTGGCTCACATCACAACGGGCCTCGATGTTTCTTCTGCCATGGGGGCTACCAGTGTCCGCAGACACTGGGGGCGAGGTGGGGTTAAGTGTCTTGCCCAAGGACACAACGGCAGCGCTCATCTGTGGGAGCTGGAATCACACGTGGTCCACCCGTCAAAAGCGGGATTTGAACCGCCAACCCCTGGATCACCAGGCAAGCGCTCTACCAACGGAGCTACTGCCGCCCCATACTGCCGCATAGGACAAGTATTAGTCGCTCACTGCACAAATGTGGCCTTTATGGAAGAGTGGCAAGAATAAGCAATTTCTCAAAGAAAATCATAAAAAGTCCCGTTCCAAGTTTGCCACAAGCCACCTGGGAGACAAAACAAACACGTGGAAAAAGGTGTTCTGGTCAGATGAGACCAAAATTTAACTTTTTGGCTAAATGCAAAATGTTATGTTCGACATAAAAGTAACACTGCACCCTGAACGCACCATCCTCACTGTCAAACATGGTGGTGGCAGCATCTGGGGCTGGATGGAGCAATTTTGGAAGAAAACCTGTTGGAGTCTGCAAAAAACCTGAGATTTACCTTCCAACAAGACAATGATCCTAAACATAGCAAAATCTACAATGGAATGGTTCAAAACTAAACATATCCACGTGTTAGAATGGCCAGGTCAAAGTCCAGACCTGAATCCAATTGAGAATCTGTGGACAAATCTGAAAACTGCTGTTCACAAATGCTCTCCATCAAAAATTTGAGCCTCTAGATGTACAAAACTAATATACATACCCCAAAAGACGTGCAGCTGTAATCATAGCAAAAGGTGGTTCTACAAAGTATTGACTGTAAAACTGTATAAATTCTAGTTTTACACCAATCAAGAAGCAATTAGTGAAGAAAAGTTGAAAATTGAAGGGAGTGGAAAGTTCTAGTTTAGAGAGTTCCTCATTGATGACATCACACTAGGAGAATCCCATCCTAAAGTTTGACACATTTTACAGACAAAAAATACATTTTATTACACTTAAAAATGATTTGAACAAAATGAAGATGTTTTAAGAGGTTGTGATTATAGTATTTATTTTTTATTTTGTTTTATTGTTGTGGTTGGAGAAATACAGCAAAAGAATGGGGCTTGTCACTGATAGAAATGATCATGGAAAAAACATTTGTGGATTTGACTTTTGGAGATTTCTGACCTGTGGTGTTGTTGGTTTTGCTGTTGCTGCTGCTGTCCGCCTTCTTCGTCTTCGTCGCCGGTTTGGACTTTTTCTTCTGGGGCTGAAACGGAGTCAGGTTAACCACTCTGCCACAGAAATACAAGGAAGACATGCACACTACACTCCAGAGTCAGGGATAACCTCCTTCAGGGTTACCACACTTTGCTTGAAATACCAGGGGTTTTCTAGGACAGTATTTTTTTCATTTGACAGTTTTTCAAATAAAGATGTAGTGATGTATCTGCCCACAATTTGTATTAATTATATTAACCTAAATATACATTGTATTATATAGGCCTATAGATCACCCCATACATTTCTTCTTCAGATTAGAAGAGATAAGAAATTAGAAGAGTAGTAGTAAACAAAAAAATTTTTTTTTTATTGTGTACAAATTAGGTGCAATTTCCTGCATGTTCGATCAATCAATCAATCATCATTTATAAAGCGCTTTTCATACAAAACTGTAAAGCGCCTTACAGTGATTAAGGATTAGAAGATTGACTTTTTATTGATCTCACACAGGAGAAATCATTATCTGCATTTGACCCGGGGACCATCCCCATGATTTTGTTGTTTAGGTTTGATCAGGACCTCAACTGGAGGATTTTACCTGGAGCATGTTTTGGGTAGATGGGGGGAAACAGGACTGCCCGGAGGAAACCCACCCAGACACGGGGAGAACATGCAAACTCCACACAGAAAGGCCCGGGCGACCCGAACCTTCTTGTTGTGAAGCATGAGTGCTAGCCACTCAGCCACCGTGCCAACAGGAAAAAATTAAATAAAAAAATTAAAACGTTGGTGAGTTTTCATTTTTTTCCCCCAGAAAAAAACATAATTTAACTGTGATGAGGAAGTAACAGTCTACATCAATTTGATATCCAGTAAAGCAAAGGAAATTTTCAAGGACAGAATCTCTATTTTCCATGTTTGAAAAACAGACCAATTATTTTTCAAGTTTTACAAGGAACCGTGGGAACCGTGTCCTCACTGAGCGGAGAGGGGGCTGCTCTCACCTGGCTGTCGCTGCTCTCTGACTCAGAGTCCATCTCTTCTTTCCGGCTTCTTTTTTTCGCAGGTTTCTTTTGGGATTTTGTTTTTTTTGATGGAGGCACCTTTTTGTCTTTCCCTCGGGCTTTAGGATTGGGAGACTGGAATGAAACACATGGAATAACATTAAATTGGGTTCTAAAGATCTGACCTAGTTTTCCCTATTTCAACAATTTGGGTGAAGATTATAATTTAACTTCCTGGTTGGACATGAGGCAGGTGTGACATACTTCGCAGTGGTAAAATTTCATAACTGTTACTCAGCAGCCATGAAGTTAACAAGGGCCAAACCTCTAACCTCAATTACACATAAGTTATGATTAGGCTAATAAAAATGACAACACTTGTGTCGTCTGCTCTGCTTCCATGCAGATTGTTTTGGTTCAGAGTAAATCACTATCAAAATGCATCAAAATTGTAAAAAAAAAAATATATATATATACAGATCATTCAGTTCTTTTCAAAAATGACATCTGGTTCCAGCAGGAGCCGTTCAAAAGAGCAAACCCGTTCACAAAAGTCACATCAATAATAGCGACATCCAGTAAATTTCCACTTTGTATTAGATAGAAATTGTGATCTGGCTCTTGGAAAATTGTGCTATACATTTTTGAAATCAGTGTTTCCCCTCAGTATAAAAGACTATGAGGTCCCCATAGACTAAAAAGAACATGGATTAAACAAACTCAAACTTTGTTGCTCCTCACATTCACATAAAAAGTAAGTACACAGTTCAAATATGAAATACAGGCAATAAATGACTTAAATTCCACAAATTGTATGAAAAAAGGTATTAATCTATAAAGTATTTGTGCCATCATCGTCTGAATAAAATCTATGGGAAACAGTGGACATATCAGCCTGCCCTGCTCCTTACCTCCTCGTCTTCATCCTCCTCAGACTGCTCAGGCTGCTCATCCTCCTCCGGTCTATCTCCAGACTCTGTCCCAGACTCTTCCTCTGATCCGTCAGTCTCACTCACGGTCTTCCTCTCCTCTCCCCTATCTCCCTCTTCCTCCTCGTCCTCCTCTTCATCGCTGCTGGAGTCCATGACGATGGCTTTGCTCTTCTTGGGGCTGGTGCTCGAGCTCAGTTTCTGTTTGCTGCTGTTTCGTTTCTTTGACGTTTTTTTGGGTTTTGAGTCGTCACCCGAAAGCTTCTTCTTGGAGCGTTTTTTCTTTTTTGGCAATCGCTAAAGAAACAACCATTATTTTAGCAAAGAGAATATAATGCTTGAAACATATTTAGGTCTGTGTGATGCATTGTCTTATCAAATGGGGTTTGAAAGGCATCTTTTGACCTCACTTGGGACTGGATTGGTACAGGCTGCAAGTGTCTCTCCACTTTCTAAAGTGAACTATACTGTCTCCTTTGACCCTGGAGGGTACTAGCTCCCAGAGGGGTCTGAGACCAGTATGCAGGGTTTATGTAGGGTTCAACAAACCAAATTTAATGCTTTACAATGCCTTTTTAATACCACAATTCAGTATTTTTAGTATAACATTAATAGATGCGGAAAGAAAGATATTTAAATGTGCATTGTGCAACTTTTCTGGTGGAGGGTCTGTTAAATACATTATTACTTTGTCTGGAATGTTTCACAGTATGGCATTAAACATTTCCATCTTCATGGAGACCAAACCAGACCAAGTTACAGGTCAGATCGCTCCTTTTTGTATATTATATGTGATGAGTGAGCTACTGTACCCAAAGCAATTTCCCTTGTGGATCAATAAAGTTAGTCTAAGTCTAAGTCTAAGTCTAAGTCTAAACTGATGATTGTGTGAAGAATCCCTCAGTCATCCAGGTAGAATCCAGGGCAAAAGGAGAAATTAAAATTGTCAACTGGACAAAGTTTATTTGGTCGAATACGTTTCGCAGCTCATCCGAGCTGCTTCTTCAAAAATAGCCTCTTTAACTCCCCTCTCAAACCAGTGTAGTGAAGACTGCAGTGATTAAGATTAAGCTTAGGCTTTTAGCCTTTATTGGTCTCACACACAATGACACACAGTGACACACGGGAGAAATTTGACTTCTGCATTTGACCCATCCTTTTTTTTTCAGGAGCAGTGAGCAGCCATCTTTTTCGGCGCCCGGGGGGCAGTACCGTGAAGGGTCTTGCCCAAGGACCCACACTGGTTAGCTCATTGCCCGGGGGGGGTTTGAACCTAACACCTCCAGGGGGAAAGTCCATGACTTACCAGTTGAGCTAACCAGCCGGTCCAGTTGAGCTAACCAGCCGGTGAGCGCTACATCAGAGAAACAAAACAACCCCTTCACAAGAGGAAGTACCAACATCGACAGGCGTGCCAGAGTGGACCTTCATCTGCCGTACATCTTCACCTAGAAGCCACAGGCCACTCCTTTGAGGACAGTGAGGTCTTAGCCAGAGAAAAGAACTGGTTTGAGAGGGGAGGTAAAGAGGCTATTTTTGTCAAGAAAGAGAATCCTTCCTTGAACAGAAATGGAGGTCTCAGACATCATTTGTCTCCCATCTATAACTCTATCCTCAAACCTAAATCAAAACAAAGAAAGAAAACAATAGGGTTAGCCAGGTCAGGTCCAGAGGTGTGAAAACACCATTATGGCCCTGAATGGCTATGCTAACAAGAGCCCACACAGAAACTGAATAGGCGTGATGGTTTCATAGTAATTTCACTGTAGTTAGCTCCTCCCTGCAGCGAGTTATAAGCAGTGTCCACCAGCACTCTAACCAGAACTGAAGAAGCAGCTTGGATGAGCTGTGAAACGTATTCGACCAAATAAACTTTTGTCCAGTTGACATATTTAATTTCTCCTTATGCCAAAACTGAGAGAACGCAGAGTCGGGCACAAACAAGATGTCTAAAAGCAGATACAAACACGCACACATAAAATCTCTCACTAAACGCTGACTTGATCTTGTGATAAGCCAGTATATTTCCAGTGATGTGACTTACATGTTGAGCTGATATACTCATGGTATATCATATGGTGTTTATCGATGTACAACACTCACCTCAAGATCAAAAATATAAAACTTCCAGTGCATCTAGCCATGTCTCACAACATCATAAATCTGCAATTGCTAAACGTCTTAGTGAATCTCTGAGATGGGCCTAAAGTATAATACAAGTATGTATGTTTGGGTGATGTCAGTGTCTCCCAGGTGACTGGACCCAGACTTGACTAGAGGGAGCTACTCCACAGACCCGCTCCAAGGCTGCAAGCAAACCGTGCCAATGGAAAAGAGGCTTGTTGTGGTTGGTTATACTTTAAAAACCGTATCTCTCCCAAAATAATACATAATTAGTAAAAGTGAGACCTTTCCACTGCTTTTGGGTGACACCAGAAACATCATGATCCTGTCGACAAGGTCTGAGTGAGTGCCCTTCTTCTCCAGGTCCAACACCGCACACACAAACTTCAGCTTTGTGTTCGTGAAGTTCCTACAACAAAAACACAACATCTCAGAATTGTTGACCAGGACTGAACCAGGAGTAAAGCAGGTATAAAGCAGGAGTAAACCGGGGTTAAACCAGGACTAAAGCAGAACAAAAGCGAGACTAAAGCAGGACCAAACCAGGACTAGACCTAAAGCAAGACAAAACCAGGTCTAAACCCAAAGTAAATCAGGATTAATGTAGGTCTAAAGCAGGTCTAAACCAAGACTAAAGAACTAAACCAAGTCAGATCAGGACAGGACTAAACAATGGTCTTGAGAATGATGACTTAAACATGAATTCAGACAAAAATAATTGAAATCTCTGGACTCACTTCTGAAGTTTGTCACGTTTTTTGTTGAACTGTTCACTGTCAGCATCGAAGGGAAATCCATTAAACTGACGAAGGTTCTTCTTTATCAATGACAACTGACAACACAAAAACACATTTAGGTCATTGAGGTTTCTCTTGCATTATAAAGCTCCACCTGCTTGTCTCCATGGTGATGTTATTCGTCTGGAATAATCATAAACTTTCTTGCATTTAGTAAATTACATGTTTGTGTTGCAGAACTGACCTGTAAACTGTGATAAAACAGACATAATGATAATTGGTCCAAAAAAACAGTACAATATCCATCCAAAATTTTCAGGCCAACTTTGATAACACCACTCTCTCTCCATCACCTATCATCCATAACCTTGGTTTTCTTTTTGACACCATTCTCACATTTGAACAGCATGTCAACCAAATAACCCGGTCTGCTTTCTTCCACCTTAAAAACATTGCCCGTCTCTGTTCGTCCCTCTCTTTCTCTGCCGCTGAAACACTGATTCATGCTTTCATCACTTCCAGATTAGACTATTGCAATAGCATTCTTTACGGTACATCCTCCAAAACACTCAATAAGCTACAATACATTCAAAACTCTGCTGCCCGACTCCTCACACACACCTGCTCCCGTGAACATCACCCCTGTCCTCCAGAACCTCCACTGGCTCCCCATCCCTCAGAGCATACACTTCAAAGTTCTCCTCATCACCTTCAAAGCCCCGCCACACCCCATCGCGCTCACTCGACCGCCACACCCCATCCCGCTCACTCGACCGCCACACCCCATCCCGCTCTCCACCGCCACGCCCCCATCCCGCTCTCCACCGCCACGCCCCATCCCGCTCACTCGACCGCCACACCCCATCCCGCTCTCCACCGCCACGCCCCCATCCCGCTCACTCGACCGCCACACCCCATCCCGCTCTCCACCGCCACGCCCCATCCCGCTCTCCACCTCCACGCCCCATCCCGCTCTCTTCGCTCCACCGCCCCACCCCATCCCGCTCGCTCTCCACCGCCACGCCCCATCCCGCTCTCTCCACCGCCACGCCCCATCCCGCTCTCTCCACCGCCACGCCCCATCCCGCTATCTCCACCTCCACGCCCCATCCCGCTCTCTCCGCTCCACCGCCACGCCCCATCCCGCTCTCTCCACCTCCACGCCCCATCCCGCTATCTCCACCTCCACGCCCCATCCCGCTCTCTCCGCTCCACCGCCACGCCACATCCCGCTCTCTCCACCTCCACGCCCCATCCCGCTATCTCCACCTCCACGCCCCATCCCGCTCTCTCCGCTCCACCGCCACGCCACATCCCGCTCTCTCCACCTCCACGCCCCATCCCGCTATCTCCACCTCCACGCCCCATCCCGCTCTCTCCACCTCCACACCCCATCCCGCTCTCTCCGCTCCACCGCCACGCCCCATCCCGCTCTCTCCACCTCCACGCCCCATCCCGCTCTCTCCACCTCCACGCCCCATCCCGCTCTCTCCACCTCCACGCCCCATCCCGCTCTCTCCACCGCCACACCCCATCCCGCTCTCTCCACCTCCACACCCCATCCCGCTCTCTCCACCTCCACGCCCCATCCCGCTCTCTCCACCTCCACACCCCATCCCACTCTCTCCGCTCCACCCATTCAAACCTCTTGTCCCTCCCCTCCAGGACCAAGGTCCGAACCTGGGGAGACAGAGCCTTTTCTATTGCTGCCCCCACCCTCTGGAACACTCCACCTCAACACCTCCGAGACTGCACAGACCTCCACCATCTTCAAAAAAAACCTCAAGACCCATCTGTTTAGAGCTGCTTTGAATGTTTAAATATTTGCTATTTTTATTCATTTTGTTTTCAGGGATGAAAGTGGCCAATCATGAAAAAAGCGGAAAGTCACAGCGGAAATCCGGGGGGGGGGGGGACGTTGAAATTTCCAAAAATTTCAACGTATTTGGAAAAAAAAATAATTTAAAAAATTACCACGCGGCTAAAAAAAAAAAAGCGGAGATCCGCTAAAAAGCGGAACTCTTTCATCCCTGTGTTTTGTTTTGACTGTTTTTTTGGACTTATTTTAGTGTATTGCTCTGTGAAGCATCTTTGAGTGTCATGAAATGCGCTATATAAATAAAATGTATTATTATTATTATTAAATTGGCTTGGTTGCATTAGTCACTTGTCTCCACAGAGAGCAGCCACAACCAAATCAATGGCCAAAGGGAATAAAAATTTAGCAATAAGATATTAATATTCACAAAATAAATCATTGTTTTGCCCTCATAGACCTGAGTTTTGTGTGCATACTTTTCCCCGGCGGTCAAAGAGCAGACTGTGCAGAGGCACCAGGTCGACAGGCTTCATCTTGTTGAGTTGGTGACAGGTGCGAGGGATGTCCCCCAGTTTCTCTCCACTGCCTGAAACACAACCACAACAACACAATCAGGTCAAGGTCTAATCTGTCTGCAACTACAGTACTGGCTCTGAGGGGGTATTTGACTTCTATGGGGTATTAACTGCAACACCTAACATATCTAGATGACCAAGTTACCATTTATTGCTTTGAAAATGTTATATATTCACTAAAAACAGCATCTTAACATGTTTCACTTGCGTTTTTGGCACTCTGAGTCTCCCTTCCCTAGAGGAAACACAAGAAGAATTAAACCTTTGAGTGTGTAACTGAAGGTGCATGACTCCATGAAAACACAAAATTAAAATGACACTATAAAACATCATCCATGGAGATAGATACATTTGCTGCCAAACTGTGGAATACAGTATTATAGCCAAAGAAACAAATATTTCCATAGAAAAAAGCAGGAAGAGGCTCTCCTGCCTCAATTAAGAGCTGGTTATTCATCTGCTCCAAAAAAAAAACCTATACGTCTGACATCGCCATTCAAAATCTAAGATCAATGACCATTATATAGGGTCGCATTAGACAGGGTTATCGCAAGACTAAGGAGATTATTGTCAGCTTCCAGAGAGGCTACAGCCAACACCCGCCACTGACCATCGATGGTGGTGCTGTGGAAGAGTGAGCAGCACAAAATTCCTGGGGGAGCACTGTGAGGAAGCTTCTCCTGGACCATCATAACTCCACTGTATGGTCCTAATGTGCAATATCGTTTTTCAATACTCTCCTTGTTACTGTTTATTACTACTTATTCTATTATTACTTATTTTATTACTATTACTTATCTTTATGCCATTCTTGCTGCATGCACTTTTCTTTCTTGTTCAAACTGTCCCTACCTGGAGCTACTGTGACTAGTAAATTTCTCCTGCATGAGCTCAATAAAGTCTTATCTTATCAACACTGCATTCACCGGTGAAGAAAGCCCAGCAGGCCCACCTCTACTTCTGTAAAAACTCAAGCGGGCAAGTGCCTCACCACACATGATGAACACATTCTACAGAGGAACCACTGAGAGCATCCTTTCCAGCTACATCACTGTGTGGGGCGGAAGCTGCCCTGACCACAACAGGAGAGCCCTGCAGCGCATAGTGAAAACAGCCAGGAAGATCAATGGTGCACCACACCCCTCCCTGCAAGAGATAAACACCACCCGAGACATATACAACAAGCTCTCACAATTGTGAGTGATGCAAGCCACCCCGGCACAGAATCTGTTCAGCCTCCTGCCCTCTGGGAGGAGGTACAGGAGCCTCCATTCCTGCACCCAAAGGACAGGCATGAAAACAGGTCAGGGGTGAAAAAGGTGAGAAGGGTGCGCAACACCCTTCTCAAACTCAGACAAAAAACTGTCCTATTGTGCCTTGCACTATACATTGTTAGCACTTTTGCACTGTTACCATTTATTATTTCTTACGCATGGGATACTGAGAAACATCATTTTGATTCTTTGTATGATATGAAGAATTGACAATAAACTTTGAACTTGAACTTACACATGACTAAATCTGTAAGTTAAGGTTAGGCCAGTAGTGACAGTAGGTTAAAGGGTCCACTATTTTCTCATCAATGTTATCTATGCGTTTTTAAAATTCACACACCTTCACTAGAATAATTTGGATGAGTTTCACCCTGGAATTGCCAATCTATATTGAATTCAAGATAAAAAGTAGCTTTTAACTAAAACTACCACTACATGACATCACAGGGTGGAACAGAACATTTTGAGTTTTGGAGATGTAGAAAGGCTAATAAAAAAAGGTTTATTCAAAAATGAGGTCTGTTTCAGAGGAGGTAACCACATTCTAACTTGGCTTTAAGTGTCAGTTCTTGTAGTATAGAACCTTTAGGTTACGGTTTGGTTAAGGTTACTCCAATAGTGACTATGGTTAGCGTTAGGATCAGTCTCCAGGAAATGAACACAAGTCAATGTGATGTCCCCCAAAAGGCCAGTAAACCCCTGGTGTGTGTATCCTGTACCGTCTCCGATGCTCAGTTTGACGGTCTTTTTGGGAACCTGCATGTCTAAACGCTCCACACTCTTCTTCGCTCGCTTTCCTTCAATGATCTCACCGGCTCCTGGGACAAAAACACCAGTTACATGAGACAAAGCAACTCACCATTCTGACTGTAGACTGGACCAGGAATCTGATAACCACTGTCAAACTCATAATTTGGGAATCATTCTCAGAGGTGAATAGAGTAGGCAAAAACAGTACTAAACAGAAACTAGAAGCACAGATTAGAAGTTGCATGAGTTAAAAAAAAAAAAGGATTTTGGAAACAGGATGTGACATCTGATTTATAATTTGAAGTTATAAAGTATCATTTGAATGTAATTTGAAAGACAATAACTAATGCACAAAACCTGGTGTTTTCAAAATTGAGAAACTAAATCAGATCTGAAGCAGCAGTGCAAAAAACACAAATGTTCAGATCATTTCATATTGTCAACATAAAGCTTTTGTCACTTGTAGACTTACTGACAGTGGAAGCACAACTTTTCCTCGACAAGTGAATAGTTGTGTATTTATTTAATGAAATGTAGAGACTCAAACAGTTCTAGAGCCTTTAAAAGTCTGTAACTTTGTCCTTACAGGATCTTTTGACTGGATAACCGCTGACAGCCTGCTCTGTTAAAGATCCCATGACATGGTACTTCTTGATGCTTTTATATGGCGCCTTAATGGTTCCCTAATACTGTAAATGAATCCTTCTTCAAAATCAACACTCAGTGCATGAGATAGCCTCATGAAGACAGCCCCATTCAGAAATATGTCTCTAAAACACTTTATTCTGGGCGTTGTTGCTTGAACGCAAATGAGGAGGACAGAGACAGGCCAGTGGAGCGGGTGGGGGTGTGGCCAGATACTCCGCTGTTTCCTGGATTAGCGGTGCGCTGTCACCCACTTCTGTGTTTTAAGAGCAGAGGAAGATATGAAACGGAAAAAAAAAAACACATTTCCGCAGAAAATAAAATTAAACCACTGCTGTTTCAGGTTCGGAGGCTCAGATAAAGGACATCCGAGCCTGGAGAGACTCTTACGTCTCTTCTGGCAAAAAAAAAACGCATCTCACATTGCGTAGCTCCTTCACGGTCCAAATTCTCTAGGCGTGAGTTCCAGAGACGGTGTGGACATCCAGGTGGAAACCTTTCCCCCGAGTGTGACGTCAGAAAGTTCCCTTGTTCAGAATGCCCCGTTTGGGCTGTCTTTTTGTCAAACGTGGAAAAGAACTGCATTTGCTCAGTTTACACATTTCGCAACTTTTAGCCACATTAACGTTCAAAAACCTCAGAAAGTGAAAATTTCATGCCATGGGAGCTTTAAAATACACCGGCATACTGTATACCAGATCTCTGTTCTGTCCATGGAGTGGTTTTCTTTCTGCATGTGCAAAAGGGGTGGCAGGGTTAAACCCTTTCATTGCCGGAGGACATTGATTGGCCAACAGTGCTTTTGGTCAATACAGATATTCAATAAGACAAATATTGGTCGATACCAATAGTCTGCCAATATACTGGAGCATACATAGTATGGTTTATCAAATTTTATTTATTTATTTGCTTGTTCAGAGAAAGAAAACTTGTTTGTACAACACATTTGACATATTCACTGTTTTGATGATTCAAATATGTGCATTTCTTAGTAACCTTGAGCAGGGAATTGTTTAATGAAGAAACTCTGTAATGTATGGAGTTTGTATGGAACGGTGAAGTGAGGACTTTTACCCCAGAGGGAGGGTTTGTCTGGACTGAGCTGCTCTCCTGGTGCCGCTGATCCGTCCATCGCCTCCTCCGCAGACTCACTCATGGTTCTTCCGAGTCACTGGAGTCAAGAAGGTCAGGGTCAGAAAGAGCAGACACAACAGGCTGATCCAGAGACTAAACCAGGGTTAAACCTGGACTGAAGCAGGGAGTAAACAAGGGCTAAACTGTCCCTTCTCTTCTGTACCATCACTCTCCTTCGTCTGCATCATATATCCACTGCTCTGGTCCAAAACACTCCTTCACATAAAATAAAATAATATTACAGTAGTATAAGAGTAGAGTTTAAAATACATATTAAACACCAGTGTATAATGTGTGATTACTGAGCCAACACGTCTAAGTGGATACCTTGGTCTCCTCCTGTCACTACAAAAGCAAAGCGGGTTTGGCGCGTTTCAGTCACAGCTTTTCCACTCTGCACTTTAGCTCATTTTGATTAGATAATTAACTCATTCTTGCCAATATCCTGAGAGCAGTGTTTGTCTAAAGGCACTAGTGTTCAATAAACGTGCATAAACTGCGTAAACGCACTTAGTTACACCCTGTAGCTGTCCCGGGCTAGGGGAAGCTAATGCTAACTACGGCGTTAGCTCTCAGTTACGTTTAGTTTGGGGCATTTGTTTAGACGCAAATCTCTTCTTTGTGAGATTAAATGTTGTCAGAGTGAAGCGGAATAAGGGAAGATTATCCGTAAATTCGTACAGAGCCTGTGGAGACGCCGTGACAGTTTTAAAAGCAGATAAAGTACCGTATTTTGTGTTGTTTTGGTCCGTATCCGCTGCGCGCCGCGTCGCGTCAGATCCGCGTTTAGGATTCTCAGATGGCGGTTTATAAAAGGGGCGGGGCTTGTGGTTGCAACGCGGGAGCTGATTGGACAGGCGGGATGACGTATGGGATCGTGTTTTATAGTCTGCCTTTTTGCTGCGGTGTTCAATGATCCAAGTCAGCTTTGTCAATTCTGCCATATGTGTTCAACAGTGAATCGAAATGTCGTTTCTCTCTGGTCAAGTAGTGCAAAAAAGACAGTGTACAAAATACAATATAAGGACAAAACACAACAAAAACTAAGACAGAAATCTAAATCTAAAAACTAAAATCAAAGATCTAAAATCTGAAAGCAGTGCAACAGAACAAATCAATAAATACCTATTTACAGGTGTCCAAAATGTGCAGTGTGCATCAAAAATGTGCAATGAAAGATACAGCAGTGAAATGGTAATGTGCAATAGAATGTGCATTGAAAGTAAATAAGTAAATTTGAAATATAAAATGTGAATGTGTATACATTTGTATACACATATACATGTATATTGCATAATGATAAAAGGAAAAAGTCAATTTGTCAACTGGACGTTTCGCCACTCATCCGAGAGGCTCCGTCAGCTCTATATTGCATAATGCTGAAATTGCACATGCTGAGCCCTGTGAATATGAACTCTTAAGCCTCTAGCTTTGTTATTATTTATACCATTGTATATCAGATTGTATATTTGAAATAAAAAAAAATAAAAAAAATCACCAAACACAACATAGCTGTCGTGTTAGGTGAAGTATTACCATAGACTGTATGTATTCTTATTATACTTCCATGATTTACAAATCCATGAGTAAAAGTAGATAGCCTCTGAACGAACAGTTAAAGTGGAACTAAACTGAGGGCCTTTCCCAAATGGAAACTTTGATTTATGGAGACAAATGTAAATATAATTTAGACAATAGTAAGGCCAGCCATGCATTTATAAATAAAAAGAGAAAATCCTACTGAGATGAAATATGCGTTTATTTTGGGCTGGAAAACAGTAGAAGCAAGATAGCCTAAATGCATGAGCCATATTACTCACTGGTGCAGTGGTGAAAGTAAAGCGGTGTGCACCGGAACGCAGCACCGCTAAGAGAATATGGTTAATGGTGGCCAAAACCCACATTTGAAAAAAAAAAGTAAGGTGCGCTATTTAAGTAGAAAACACAAACAACCACACTATGCCATTGGAGAATAACTGAAAGCTCCCCGAAACTCTGGTGCAGAGATATCTGCAGTCTGTTAAGCAAGGATTGTCAAAACTTATCTGACTGTAGCCGTGACAGTCGCCTAAACCATTGTGAGGCGGTGCTGCGCACTGGTAGAAGATTTAAGGCCGGCGCGCTGCCTGCACCTGTAAGAGAGGGTTTATGCTGACTAAAAACACTTAGTAAACTAGTCATTTTCGCTGTTTAATAAGAAAACATCTATGCACAATATGTCACTTTTGACCAGCTCTGATGAAGACAATAGCATGTTTAAAGTATCACAGAATCTGTGACATGCGTCAGCAGCCGCTTCATTTACAGTGCTGTGCATTGACCGAAGCTTTCACATTCATCCATGTTCAGACCGCAAAAACAATCATTTGCAAAATAATGGTAAGATGTGCTAATAAGACAAGACAGCAAGTAGGGTAATCAATTTAAATAAAAATGAGTAAAATGAGTGTTTAAAAAACAAAAACAAACAAAAAAAAACGGTAAAGTGATGCACTGGACATTATAGCACGTGTAAGAAATGAAAACTACTTTCACCACTGCACTGGTGAGATGTGAAAGACGCACTAATTAAGCACACATTTGTACAAGCGAGTCCCACTGGTGAAGATTTAGACACACATGCTAAGAGAATGGGTATTGCAATGAACTTTAGACGGGAACGCGTCCCTTGACTTTATATTTGATTTGAACACTGTCAAATATTTACATAGCAGAAATACTAAAACAACCCAGAAGGTGGTGGTATAATGCACAGAGAGTATTAGCCTCCATTAAACTGAGGACTGTAGTGAGTGCGCATAATGGTAGTGGGTCTGAAAGAAGAGTAGGACCTGGTTTGGGAAAGGGCATATAATAAAACAACTTTTTCCACCAGTATATGGAGTGTATATGTGTATATGGAGTTTTAATAGCAATATCTACTGTTCCTACTCATATTTTTTGGCAATTTTAGTGCAAACTAGGTAATAAGGCTGTAGTCAAGAAATTGTTGGTAGACTAAACACGTGCTACCGATTGATTAGTGGACTAAAACTACATATAAATACCTAAAAATACTAACTCACTCACTTATTCGGCTGTTTTCTACAATCTAAATAAAGTGATTAGCTGATTAATACAAATTTTAGTCGACTAAGACTTCTTCGACTGATTTCTCGTCTGACTGAAGCTCTGCAGCTCTATAGAGCGTTTTCATGTGATGTCATAATCCGGACGCCCGCCATTTTGGGGAGTTTTGAAGCACCGCGAACAGTGCATTTATGCCGCAAAGTTAAAAAAAAAAGCGAAATGGTCAACTATTGTGCGGTCGTAGGCTGTCACAATAGACTGGACAGAGAAAAACACCTGCAGTTCTATTGTTTACCTAAAGTAGTGACTGACCAGGGTGAACAGAGCGATTATCAAAGGAAAGGAGGAGATTGTGGATCGCTAGTCTCAAACAGAACTTGGATGGGAAAAATCTCGACAACATTCACATATGCCCAGCTCATTTCACAGCTGGTAGGTCTTTCATACTGTGCATTGTGATTGCTAATTTTGAACCAATTTGTAGCGACCATGTTTACATAAACAAACACCGACTAACACCGACATTAGCCCCTAAACACTGATATTAGCCCCTACAGTAAATTGTATTACAATGTTAATATTTTAATCTTTGCAAAACGTGAATAATAAAAAGCAATATATTAGTACTTAAGCATGTTACACATGTGGCTCTACTAGATACAAGTATGCCGACTTTTGCCATCACAATACGCTTGTCTCCAATTTTCTGGACTTTACGCTCTCGTACCAGCCACAAACAAACTGGTTGCTGCCTCCAGACCTTTATAACTCTTAAGGTCTTCTGCTAAGGGCTTGGGGAGAAGACCAGATAGTTCACAATGTCGGGAGATCTTACAGCAGCAGAATCGACAAATCGCCGCTGTCACTGAACAAACTTGAATCCATCTCATACGGATCTTCTTGCCCAGTTAATTTGAGTTTTTTTCATATATAATGATCCTTTCTTTGGCATCCAACTTGTCCCTATACAGCTGGTCAACTGATCAAATCAAAGATCAAAGTCAGCTTTACTGTCAATTCTGCCATATGTGTTCTCTAAATTTCGTTTCTCTCTGGCCAAGTAGTGCAAAAAAGACAGTGTACAAAATACAGTATACAGACAAAACAAAACAAAAGACAAAAATCTAAAATCTAGAATCAAAAATCTGAAAGCAGTGCAACAGAATATATAAATATCTATTTACAGATGTCCAAAATGTGCTTGTGTGCATCAAAAATGTGCAATGGAAGATACAGCAGTGAAATGGTAATGTGCAATAGAATGTGCATTGAATGTAAAGATAAAAATAAATGGGCAACAGTAGAAATTCTAGTGCAACAACAGTAGTAAACAACAGTACAACAGTAGTAAAATTCCAGTAGTAAATGTAAATGTGCAACAGTCGTCCTTAGTGGCAGTTTTTAAAGTGTCTAGAGTGATGTGTCTTTTTATGGAATACAGTGTCAGTGTTCTCTGCTCGCACCCGGACACTAGGAAGTGCAATCGCGCAACGTAGACGTCCAATGGGAGCATCCCCTCGTCTATCTCGTCTATCCTTCCCGGCCAATCGCAGCTTGGGACCGTCTAGCATTCTGAGCTGGGCGGGGCCCCCTGTGCCGGGACCTGCGAAATGATAAACCTCTCAGATATCGTTTACCACGGAGAGGAGAGGACAAGAGGAACGATTGATTCGACTGTTTAAGGTAAGAAGTGTATTTTTGGATAGCGTGATAATTTAAAACGGACCGCTTTGCGACACAAAAGCTCCTTTGTTTTTTTACGTAGAGGGATAGGAGAGCTCACAGACGTAAATACGATAGACAGTTGTCGCTGTCATTGACCTACTGGAGTCTAAGGTTATGTACTGGAGACCTGTGGATAATAATACAGTTTATGATATAGTATTATAGTTATAATAGTCATAATATGTTATAATATACACTGCTCAAAAAAATAAGGGAACACTAAAGTAACACATTGTACATCTGGCTGAATTAAATATTTTTTATTAAATACTTTGTTCTTTCCATAGTTGAACGTGCTGACAACAAAATCACACAAAAATTATCAATGAAAATCAAATGTATCAACCCATGGAGGTCTGGATTTGGAGTTATACTCAAAATTAAAGTGGAACAAAACACTACAGGCTGATCCAACTTTGATGTAATGTCCTTTAAACAAGTGAAAATGAGGCTGTATGACCTGCCTACAACGCCTGGGCATGCTCCTGATGAGGCGGCGGATGTTCTCCTGAGGGATCTCCTCCCAGACCTGGACTAAAGCATCTGCCAACTCCTGGACAGTCTGTGGTGCAACTTGGCATTGGTGGATGGAGCGAGACATGATGTCCCAGATGTGCTCAATTGGATTCAGGTCTGGGGAACGGGCGAGCCAGTCCATAACATCAGTGCCTTCGTGTTGCAGGAACTGCTGCCACACTCCAGCCACATGAGGTCTAGCATTGTCTTGCATTAGGAGGAACCCAGGGCCAACTGCACCAGCATATGGTCTCACAAGGGGTCTGAGGATCTCATCTCGGTACCTAATGGCAGTCAGGCTACCTCTGGTGAGCACATGGAGGGCTGTCCTGCCCTCCAAAGAAATGCCACCCCACACCATTACTGACCCACCACCAAACCGGTCATGCTGAAGGATGTTGCAGGCAGCAGAACGTTCTCCACGGCGTCTCCAGACTCTGTCACGTCTGTCACATGTGCTCTGTGTGAACCTGCTTTCATCTGTGAAGAGCACAGGGCACCAGTGGCGAATTTGCCAATCTTGGTGTTCTCTGGCAAATGCCAAACGTCCTGCACGGTGTTGGGCTGTAAGCACAACCCCCACCTGTGGACGTCGGGCCCTCATACCATCCTCATGAAGTCTGTTTCTGACTGTTTGAACAGACACATGCACATTTGTGGCCTGCTGGAGCTCATTTTGCAGGGCTCTGGCAGTGTGCCTCCTGTTCCTCCTTGCACAAAGACGGAGGTAGCGGTCCTGCTGCTGGGTTGTTGCCCTCCTACGGCCTCCTCCACGTCTCCTGACGTACTGGCCTGTCTCCTGGTAGCGGCTCCATGCTCTGGACACTACGCTGACAGACACAGCAAACCTTCTTGCCACAGCTCATCCATCCTGGATGAGCTGCACTACCTGAGCCACTTGTGTGGGCTGTAGACTCCGTCTCATGCTACCAGTAGAGTGAAAGCACCACCAGCAATCAAAAGTGACCAAAACATCAGCCAGAAAGCATCAGAACTGAGAAGTGGTCTGTGGTCACCACCGACAGAACCACTTTTTTATTGGGTGTGTCTTGGCAGTTGCTTATGATTTCCACCTGTTGTCTATTCCATTTGCACAACAGCATGTGAAATTGATTGTCAATCAGTGTTGCTTCCTAAGTGGACAGTTCGATTTCAAAGAAGTGTGGTTGACTTGGAGTTACATTGTGTTGTATAAGTGTTCCCTTTATTTTTTTGAGCAGTGTATATAATAATATATAATACACGTGTTTATCATAAGTTATTATGATATAGCAGTATAGTTATAATATAATCCTGGGGCATGGAGGGATTTCTATCCAAACATTGAAGTGAGCTTACAGTCTTTGTCATCCCAGAAGAGAATGGATCTGTTCTGTGCATTCTGGACCCAAGTGTGCCCAAAGACAGGCAACAGTGCATCCTGAAGACAAGCAAGGAGGCCAAAGGCAGTGGACCAACTCCAAGAACAGGCCTCTGAGTCTGTCTGAGCAGACTATGTACATATTGTATATGTATTGTTATTTTTTGTAACATTTTCTACTCTGTCTGTTACCACCATGTTGTTATTTGTTATTAAGTATTTTATTATAAGTATTTATATACTATTTATTTAAGTGTTTTACTGTTTTATACTATTTATACTTCCATCATATTGATTCTTCCCATTGTTATTACTATTACATTGTTACTGTTACTGTGTAACTGCAACTTTATTGTCTGTTGTCTCACTGTCTATTCATTGTCTTTATTTATTGTATTAGGCCTACTTATTTATTTTTTTATTTATTGCCTGCAACTGCACTGTTACACTCTTTATTTGCACTACCTGCTTTCTCTGTTGTCTCTCTGTCCATTTATTTTATTGTATTTATTGTAAATAATATTCAGTCCTCTTACACTTAAATGCCCTGCTCCATAGATGTTTCCTTTCTACTCCCTTCCTGTTTGACCAATAATGCAACATGTGCACTGACATCATTTTGTACTGATGTCTTTTAATGACTTAAATATGCCTTATACTGTTTAGTTTTCTTTACATCATGCACTTTAATCATTAAAGTGTCTTGAATTACTATAACAGCGTGTTGTGTCATTTAGTAATCTTATATTTTTTATACAGATGTGTGAACAAGTGTGATTTCAGTAATTATGAGATACGTAATGTTCTTTGCACAGCTTTGTAGCCTAGTGTTCAGTGGTCGTGTGGCACGTTCATTAATGTCTTAAAACATTTTAGACTACCATAAATCAATCTCCCGTCATAGGGACCTCACCTGGTATCAAACATGCCATTTCTAAAAGTAACTAAAACAACAACAATAGTTTAATAAAACTTTTTATTGATTCCAAGCAGGACCAAGACAGATAATGTTACAGGGGTTGTTAAAAAGTCTCATTTTGTTCATACACAAATAATCATACAGTCCTCCGCAGACATCAAAAGCACATCCTTTCTAAAAATAGCCACCACCACAACAACAACAACAGTGTATTAAGTTTTTTTGTTGTTGTTTTTGATTCCAAGATGTTTCATGGGTGACATGCCATTTTTCCTCAATCATGCATTGTACTAGAGCATATAATAAAATAATAAATGAAATAAAACAAACATTTGATGTTCAGCACCAACACTTATGCAATATACTTATATAAAAAAGATGAAATATGTCACAAAGTGTCTAGATTCAGCACTCCCAGTCCCAGTCTTATGTCACAAAGCACTCCCAGTCCCAGCACCTGGTCCTGCCTTGTTGACAGCTCACAGACCTATGAGAGCACAAGAAAGGTTTTACGTCCCGCCACAGATTGACTGCACACCCCACCTATCACGTGGGGTATTCGTCTAAGAGTCTAAGTTGGAAATTGCACATCATTCGCACCCAGGGCCTCTGCTAGGAGAGGTCCTCACTGATGTGCACCCCCAGGAATTTGGTGCTGCTCACCCTCTCTACAGCAGCACCGTTGATGGACAGTGGGGGGTGCTGGGTGGGGCCTCTCCGGAAGTCAATAACAATCTCCTTGGTCTTTTCAACATTCAGAAGGAGATTGTTATTGCTGCACCACTGGGTCAGAAGGCTCACCTCACTCCTGTAGTTTGTCTCATCGTTATTAGAGATGAGACCCACCACAGTCGTATCGTCCGTAACTGTGTCAGAAGTTTTGGATTCCGATATGGAAGGTTTATCGGAATATTTAGATTTTTTATGCATGGTTGCTATACAAACACATAATTTTGATCACGTAAACCCCCCAAGATCCGCGTAATTGTCCTGTTTTTCCGGGTTCGTGAAAATAAAGGTACATTTGCAGCTTTCTGGTCAAAAATGTCTAAGTCTAAGTTTGTGCCGCCTTCAGTGGCTTCTGCAATCTCCAGTAGTTGGTGACATCACACAGGACTGCCCTGACTACAGACACGTATTTCTGATACAAACACCTGAGGGGTATTCCACGAACGCGGCTAAGCACAAAGCCCGGCTTTATTCGACAGTCCGCGCTAGTTTTAGTGAGAGTTCGGTTCCATGACTCTCGCTAACATTAGTCCCCGCTGAGTTACTGGGGCAACATGGTGTTCCCGGCTAGCCTGGTCCCAGGGCAGGCTAAAGACGAGGCTTAAACAGGCCGTGTCGCAGAGAATACGTACCTGAAGTAAACACAGTGTCAAAAAACAGTTCCGCACACCTCCCGCATGACTATCTGTGTTGTACGAAAACAATATCAGCAAAAAAAAAAATTACCTTACGTTCTTGGTCAGTTTTGACAAATTATAAAAAAAAATTCTTTTGAACCGCTGTCTTTACGACATTATCAGATAGAAGAATTCCAGAACTGTTACAGAGAAAGACTTTGGTCGAGTGGTTAAGTCCTGCGTCTTTCATGTGGGAGTCCCGGGTTTGATTCCTATTACTGACGGTATTCAAGTAAATTATGTGTTATATTTTCACAAATTTATATTTGCCACACATTACACAAATGTGAATTAATTTAACCTACAATTATTCATATCATCATAGAACTTATATCAGCTGTGCCTAACATCACTCTCACTTGACGACATTGACACTTTATAGTTTATGTGACATCTCTATCAAAGAATACAGTTACAGGTAAACCTTTACTTTTAAAACAAAATGTAGCCAAATAACAGGCACGCTCCATGATGCAACATTTCAATGATTCAACAAATTTGCTTCAGAGATGCTGTGCAAGCCTCTTTAATGAAATCCTATTTATCAATTTCCATCAATAGGCATAAAACAATAAAAGACATTAGGTATGACATTCTGGTGTGAGGCCACTGCTGGAGGACTGCTGAGGGTCAGGCAAGGCACTGCTGGAGGACTGCTGAGGGTCAGGCAAGGCACTGCTGGAGGACTGCTGAGGGTCAGGCAAGGCACTGCTGGAGGACTGCTGAGGGTCAGGCAAGGCACTGCTGGAGGACTGCTGAGGAGGGTCCAAGTGTACGCCATCTTCAGTAACTAGAACACAAGCATACTATTAAAATACATAAATGCTTGGATCACAGCTGAGGCAAGCATTAGCCTAGAGAATACCTTGAATATACTCCTCAGGAGAACTCGCAGGAAGGATCTTTGATGGGGTCCCTCCTTCAATTACCTCCACCAGTGGGTGACCCCGGTTTAGGGCCAGTGCCAGCTCCTCTGCAGGTGAAAGGTTTTGAGGGGGGCTCCCACCTCCTGTGGCTTGGTAGCTACTGTTCATTTTAAATTAAATTAAGGTACCATTTCAACAGTATTACTAATTTCACTGAATAATAATATTAATATTAGCCTACATACCACTTTATGCTTTATCTTAATTGTAAAACAGTCCTCTTTACATTATTCCTGCTCAAAGACAAGATAACACAATTTAACGTATTAGTTGGAGCAAATACTTTTACACAGTAAAAATAAATTACAATTGACAAGACTGCTCTACAAATATATAATATTTATGACATCAACTGTCCTCTCTGAGAATCGAACTCACACCTCCCACATGCCAAACTGTAGCTTATCCTCTCCCTACGGATTTGTCTTGACAGTGATGGTAAAAACATACTTAAAAAACTCAACCTCCAGCACTGTTATAGGACTTAACTTACGTATTTAAGCGCTCGGCGATCTTCTGCCACGCCATGTCTCTCGCCTTGGTTATTGCAAATGTGTTGTAGAGTTCCAAAAGCAACTTCTGTTCTGATGCGCTGAAATAATCGGCCCGAATCTTCGACATGATGGTGTTTTCGACAGTCGCTTGTTCAGGGCTTCTTATGTTCCCCGTGCACGCGTCTAAGCCAGGACAGGATCGGCGCGGCTGAAGTTAGTGCTGCTGAGGAGCAGCTAAAATGTGTTAGAGGAACGACTTCAGGCTTTACGCTAAGTTGCCACTACTTCAGGCGAGGCTATGTTTAGCGACGTTCGTGGAATACCCCCCCTGGTTGTAGGGGCAGATTTCCCTTCTCACTCTCCCCTTTGTGTCTCCTCTGCTCCTCCCTCCTCTGCCCCTCTCTCTCCTTTGCTCCTCTCTTCCTCTCTCCTTTCTTCTCTGCTCCTCATCCTTTGCTCCTGGACTTCTGTATGAGTAGATGCTTGTCTCCATCGAGACATCCATCCATTTTCTTCCTCTTATCCGGGGCCGGGTCGCAGGGGCAACAGTCTTAATCAGGGACGCCCAGGCCTCCTTCACCCCAGACACTTCCTCCAGCTCCTCCAGGATGACCCCAAGGCGTTCCCAGGCCAGCCGGGAGACATAGTCCATCCAGCGTGTCCTGGGTCTTCCCCGTGGCCTCCTCCCGGTGGGACATGCCCGAAATGAGTTTCCTCCGCAGGGTGGCTGGGCGCTCCCTTAGAGATAGGGTGAGGAGCTCAGTCACATGGGAGGAGCTCGGAGTAGAGCCGCTGCTTCTCCACGTCAAGAGGAGCAGCTGAGGTGGCTCGGGCATCTGTTCCGGATGCCTCCTGGACGGCTCCCTCAGGAGGTGTTCCGGGCACGTCCATGGAGACAGAGAAGTTTAATGCCATACTATGGAACTTTCCAGTAAAGCAATAACATCTCAGGAAAGTTACACTGTACAGCTTTAAAGAGGTTGTGTAAGGGAGCGATCACTAGGTGGTGGGCTTGCACTTGGTTTACATTATGAAATCATGTAATGAAATCTCTTTTCTGTGTCCTTACTTCATCAGATACACACATAGATCTATGAAAACACACACTGCCCACTGCGTTTGATGTAATCCATCAGTATCTTTGCCAGTGTTTGCCATGCACATGTTTTGTTTTATGTTCTGTTAAATATGAGCCCTGCTCTTAAAGGAAAAGTAACGTTTTTTTTACAATCTGAGTCTTCTTTCGGCAATAAAACAAGTAGTTTTACTCACCCATAGCAGTTTGGTGTCAATTGGAGCAGTATCGCAGAACTTATGTTGAGCCGTTCTGTTCTACTAATGATCCCGTATCCGTTAGCGTGAGTGCTCGTGTCATATGCTCGGGGCATTACTTTGCGGTCTCCAAATAACACAAACTTTAGCACTTTTCAAATCACAGAAGATCGCTGTGTCAGCGTAGACTTTTAGTGGATTCCAAAACGGCCTGAAACCCGATATCCAGCTATAGTTTCATTTGATGACGTCATCAGAGAGTACAGTGTGCATGCGTGAACTCAGCTGTTTTGTAAACACTGCTAGTCCGAAAGAAGCTAACACCGCTCTGAACTTTACTTTTCTGTTGCGATATCGGGTTTCAGGCCGTTTTGGAATCTACTAAAAGTCTACCCTGACACAGCGATCTTCTGTGATTTGAAAAGTGCTAAAGTTTGTGTTATTTGGAGAGCGCAAAGCAGTGCCCCGAGCACTCACGCTGACGGATACGGGATCATTAGGAACAGAATGGCTCCAACATAACTTCTGCGATACTGCTCCAATTGACACCAAACTGCTATGGGTGAG
>JAVJIX010000027.1:7772500-7812500 GCA_036785185.1 Paratrypauchen microcephalus | reverse complement strand
CCTTCCGAGTAAAAAATACATAAATAAAATAAAATAATAATAATAATAATAATAATAATAATAATAATAATAATAATAATAATAATAATAATACGTGAAGAGTCCCTCATCCAGGTAGAATCCATGATAAAAGGCGAAATGTTTTTGACCAAACAAACTTTGTCCAGTTGACAAATTTAATTTCTTCTTTTATCAATAATAATAATAATAATAATAATAATAATAATAATAATAATAATAATAATAATAATAATAAGCAGCCTCATTCACTCGCGAGCCGGACCACTTTGTGAGCAGCGGTCACTGGAGCTCCGTGAGCCCGTCCGGGGACCCCGCGTCCCCGCTCCATCCGACTACGACCTCAGATCAGACAAGACTACCTGCTGAATTTAAGCATATTACTAAGTGGAGGAAAATAAACTAACCAGGATTCCCTCAGTAGCGGCGAGCGAAGAGGGAAGAGCCCAGCGCCGAATCCCCGTCTGACTGGCGGGCGTGGGAAATGCTCGGTGTCGATCGGGGGCCTGAGTCTTTCTGATAGAGGCTCAGCCTGTGGACGGTGTAAGGCCGGTGTACTGTCGATATGGGCCGCCTCGTCAGAATGAGCCCACCACTGACCTATTTTGACGGCGATGTCTATCGGGTTACGCCCCCCCGTCGAAATAGGCCGCCTTACGTCGAAATACGCCGTTTTTCGTTTACAGTTGTATGCGTGAGTTGTTTACAGTTGTATAGATTCAAAGCTAATTATTTGTAAAAATACAAATAATTATAGATAATTATTTGTATTTTTAGGATTGGTTGAGTGGGAGGGACCATGCGTGTCATAATATCTCCTTTCAATGGGTCTTTCTGGCGAGATTAAATTGATTATTTCTTACTCATTAACAAATATTTAATATATTTCTAACTCATTAACAAATATTTGTAAATGTTTTGTAAAATAATTAGTTCATTATTTACTAAGTATTTCTTACTCATGAACAAATATTTGTAAATGTTTTGTAAAATAATTAGTTCATTATTTACTAAGTGTTACTAATGCTATTAGTGTAGTATTTGTTACTCATTAACAAATATTTTTTAACATATTTGTAAATGTTTTGTAAAATAATTAGTAATAATTAGTTCATTATTTACTAAGTGTTACTAATGCTTTATAAGCGACCGTTATTATAAAGTGTTACCGAAACATTTTAAAAATTATAACAGTTTTGTGCACATTTTGAACATTGCACTCAATGACATCCAAAATTGTGGCGTTTGTACTTGACAAATACGTACTACGACAAATACGTCTGCAGTTTTAGATTAGATAGGATTAGAGAGTTGTATGCTGTTTGCTGTTTGCATACGGTGTCTTTAGTATGTAAAATTCCAACTCTTTTATAATGGGCATGGACAGTTCATTTCGACACGCTTATATTATCTGTCAAATAAGGCTTGTCTCTTATTCATGATTTATGAGGACAGGAAAAGGGACAACAGAAGAAACATTTACAAATATATTTATATTTACAAAAATATCAATCAATCAATCAATCAATCAAACAATAGCAGCAACTCAACTTCTGCCTCTGGAGCCAAGCTCGATGGCATTTAAAGGGAACAACACTCAGGGGTGGTTTGCGCATGCGCGCGCATGCGCAGTAGCGCTTGGAGCTCATTCTGACGGGGCGGCCCATTTCGACCGGACACTGGTAATGGCCCCCGTCGAGCCGGGGTCCTTCTCGGAGTCGGGTTCTTTGGGAATGCAGCCCAAAGTGGATGGTAAACTCCAGACATGGGACCAAGTCACACATGTGCAAGTCTCAAGTAAGTCTCAAGTCTTCACCTTCAAGTCCCAAGTAAGTCCCAAGTTTTTTTTTCTTGGGCAAGTCAAGTCAAGTCAAGTCACAGGCTATGTCAAGTCAAGTCAAGTCAAGTCCTGTAATAGGTCAAGTCAAGTCCAAGTCAAGTCACCTTTGGCGTATTGTTGTAATTTTAGCTGCAGAATCTGATCTTAATAAAGTGAAAGGCAATATATAAGACAGTGTAAGTAATCATCACTGGCTAATGTGCCCAACCTGTTATCAAATATTTGTATTGTAAATACTCATGTTCAGTAAAATATACTCAACAAAAATATAAAGGCAACACTTTTGTTTTTGCTCCCATTTTTCCTGAGATGGACCTAAAGATCCAAAATTCACTCCAGATACACAACACTACCATTTCTCTCAAACATTGTTCACAAATCTGTCCAAATGTGTGACAGCGAGCACCTCTGCCCTGCCGAGACAATCCACCCCACCTCACAGGTGCGCCACATCAAGATGCCAATCCGACATCATGTCCAGTGCACAGGTGTGCCCCAGACTGCCCACAATAAAAGGCCACCCCGAAATGTGCATTTTTTTTTACTTTATTGGGGGTCTGGGGACTCAGAACCAGTCAGTATCTGGTGTGACCACCATTTGCCTCATGCAGTGCAACACATCTTCTTCACATAGAGTTTATCAGATTGTCAATTGTGGCCTGTGGAATGTTGGTCCACTCCTCTTCAATGGCTGTGTGAAGTTGCTGGATATTAGTGGGAGCTGGTACACGCTGTCGTATACGCCGGTCAAGCACATCCCAAACATGCTCAATGGGTGACATGTCCGGTGAGTATGCTGGCCATGCAAGAACTGGGACATCTTCAGCTTCCAAGAATTGTGTACAGATCCTTGCAACATGGGGCCGTGCATTATCTTGCTGAAACATGAGGTGATGTTCATGGATGTATGGCACAACAATGGGCCTCAGGATCTCATCACGGTATCTCTGTGCATTCAAAATGCCATCAATAAAATGCACCTGTGTTCTTCATCCATAACAGCCTTTGAAGAGGAGTGGACCAACATTCCACAGGCCACAACTGACAATCTGATAAACTCTATGCGAAGAAGATGTGTTGCACTGCATGAGGCAAATGGTGGTCACACCAGATACTGACTGGTTCTGAGTCCCCAGACCCCCAATAAAGCAAAAAAAAAAAAAAAATGCACATTTCGGGGTGGCCTTTTATTGTGGCCAGTCTGGGGCGCACCTGTGCACTGGTCATGATGTCGGATCGGCATCTTGATGTGGCGCACCTGTGAGGTGGGGTGGATTGTCTCGGCGGGGCAGAGGTGCTCGCTGTCACACATTTGGACAGATTTGTGAACAATGTTTGAGAGAAATGGTAGTGTTGTGTATCTGGAGTGAATTTTGGATCTTTGGGTCCATCTCAGGAAAAATGGGAGCAAAAACAAAAGTGTTGCGTTTATATTTGTGTTGAGTGTACATCATAGACTCAAACAAAACAGTGATAATGTAATTATTGATTATTTATTGGCAAAAGTGATCTGTACATCGAAAACCAAACTGTTTCACATGTTTTCAACATTGAGCTGAAACCAGTAACAGCTAAAACAAACTTGTATTAAACTTTGTTACACTCCCTAACTCACTCTGTCCCACACACACACACACGCACACACACACACACACACGCGCGCGCGCGCACACACACACACACACACACCACTCTTCACGTACGTAATGGGTCAGGCGCGCTCCTCGAGAGCTCGTGTATTTAGACTACACCTTTGTAAGAGACTGACTAAGAGTAAAAAGTGATGAGAGTTTTGTTTATTATTATTATTTGAACGTAGACCCTCGGTCAGGTGATCTCCTGCATACCACAAAACCAAGCCAACAACTGATCTGAGCAACGCCAAGAGACAGTACATTAACACCACATAGCCCTCCACCACAAGCGCAAACACAGCGCAACTCTCACATCTGAGGGGACGAAACCAGGACTGGACCAGGTCTAGACCTGGACTAAACCGGGATTAAACCACCATGGGCCACTCTTTGCTGATTTTGTGCGGCTGGTTTGTGGCTGGGGCTGAGAGTGCGCGGTCCGGGCGCCGCGGATCGTTTTCGTGCTCGCAGCCCCGGTGTACGCGCGGCCTCGTGCCGGTGGTGGTGCACGTGGTGCACGCGTTGCGTCCCAGGACATGGCAGTGCCGCTGAATGAGCACGAAAATATTATGTGAACACGCAAGTCATTCAAGTCATCGTGTCTCAAGTCAAGTCAAGTCCCGAGTCCTAGACTTCCAAGTCCGAGTCAAGTCTCAAGTATTTCATTTTTTGTCGAGTCAAGTCACAAGTCATAAAAACAGCGACTCGAGTCGACTCGAGTCCAAGTCACTAAGTCTCAAGTCCCCATGTCTGGTAAACTCCGCCTAAGGCTAAATACCGACATGAGACCGATAGTCGACAAGTACTGTAAGGGAAAGTTGAAAAGAACTTTGAAGAGAGTTCAAGAGGACGTGAAACCGTTAAGAGGTAAACGGGTGGGGTCCACGCGGTCTGCCCAGGGGATTCGGTGGGCAAGAGATGGCCGCCCTTTGCGGGAGGATCCCCTCGCGGGACCTCTCCCTGGGTGTCGCCGGCCCCGCCGAGTGCACTTCCTCCGCGGCGGTATGCCGCGACCGACTCTGGGTTGGCCAGGAAAGGCTCGAGGTGAAGGTGGCACGCCGCCCCGACTGCGTGCT
Source organism: Paratrypauchen microcephalus (assembly GCA_036785185.1). Taxonomy (NCBI): domain Eukaryota; kingdom Metazoa; phylum Chordata; class Actinopteri; order Gobiiformes; family Gobiidae; genus Paratrypauchen; species Paratrypauchen microcephalus. Next base: position 7,807,932 of record JAVJIX010000027.1, on the reverse strand, counting down.
TCATAGCGCCTCCCGCCCGGACTTCGCCTCTTCGCCGCTTCCCGGGTCCGTGGGATCAGTGCCCACTGGCACCTGACCCGAGCCTGCATGTGGAAAGAGATTGTCGCGGTTGTCGTAAAAGGTGAGATTGAGATGTATAACAAATGACTAAGCTACATGTCTGCAGTTTCTAACATTTCGTTTTAGCAGCAGAATGAATGATGGAAGTTAGCTTCCGGCTGGTTAGCTCAACTGGTAAGTCATGGACTTTCCCCCTGGGGGTTGTGGGTTCAAATCCCCCCGGGCAATGAGCTAACCAGTGTGGGCCCTTGGGCAAGACCCTTCACAGTACTGCCCCCCGGGCGCCGAAAAAAAAAGATGGCTGCTCACTGCTCCTGAAAAGGATGGGTCAAATGCAGAAGTCAAATTTCTCCCGTGTGTCACTGTGTGTGAGACTAATAAAAGGCTTAAAGGGATATGCCCCCCCAGGTCAAATTTGGGCATCTCCCCACAGCACTGTAAACCCGGATTTTGATTATACTAATACTTTTTAGTGTTCATTACTTATTCTAATATGTTTCGTAAAAAACACAGCCATTGCTAAACCTAATTAGTTGATTGAATTGAAAAACTGAAAACATCCAGTGTAATGATCATGTTTAATAGAGGCTACTTAAATGATTTCATTTTTACAAACATTGCGCCAACAAGGGGAGGGGAGGGGCCTATTTTTGAACTTCACTCACTCAGAGACGTGCCTGGGCCCTGTGGACACCGTGTTGTAGAAATCTGAGCGGCAAGACATTTCATCTGGTCAAAGAGAATTGGAGCACATAATCGAACATCATCTCATGTGAGTATTTTGGAGAAACATGCTGTGGAAGTGTAAATACTGTGACTTTATATGTGATAAAAGGGGAAACCTCTTGAAACACTATAGGCTAAAGTATGGCGGCTACTGTAGAGCTATATCCGTTTCTTGCATGCATGATCGCGGCATTGTCAGACTACTGCGCTGTTGGGATAGACTGCATCACTGTTTCCATTAACATAAAAACTATTTTAACATTTATAAAATCAGGAGTTCCGGATCTCCGCCTTTTTTCATCCGCGGGGTCATTTTTTTTTATAGCTATCTGTGCAAATCCGTTGTATATGTATAGTTGTGTTTAGGGTCGCCAACCATCCCTTGAAAAACGGAATCGTCACATATTCAGAAACAAAATTAAGTGTTTCGTATTAAACTTGTACCGGTGTGCGGGCGGCGCGAGGCCACGTGCTCGCCTGGAGCCGCGGACACGCGCCGCGAGCACGCGCAGCTCTTACGCAGAGAGAGAAGAGAGAGAGAGAGAGATAATTAGAGAGATAATTAGATAGAACATTCATCATTTGTACTGTTCAGGCATGTTCTGCCTTGTATTGTTTTATATTAATTTATACAGTTTTAAGTTAAGCAGGACAAATATTTATTTTATTGTTAATCTTATTTTGTATTAAAAATAAACTGCTAAAAAATTGCTGAAAAAAAAGTATGATTCATAAGAGTACTCGATTACTCGAAAAAATAATCGACAGAGTACTCGATTCCAACAATACTCGATAGTTGCAGCTCTAGTGCAGATTAAAGAGTTGAATGATGTTTTCCCTCTTTCCGCATACAAATTTGGAGACAATGTAATAGTGACACTCGGAATATTCTGTGTTGAAAAACAGGTCATTGCAATTAGTATGATCAATTTAGTTTACGGTTTGTGATGTTCATTTATCCATTAAACTGTTTGATGTGATTATATGAACTACATAGTGACACTCTAGCTGTGCCTTGCCTGTTTGTTCTTAACCTAATACATATTTCTTTTGAGCTAATTGTGTTTTATTGTTCTATTATCTATTTTTAAGATGGATCTACAGCAGATGACCCTGATAGTCATTCTCACAGAGGCGGATAGAAGAAAGGTTGTCCTGGATACAAGGCCTGCTACACTGGATGCTTTGATAATTCAGCTTAAGGAGGCAATGGGATTGCATTACAATTTCAGTCTACAATACAAAGATCCTGAATTCAGTTATGAACTGTGCAATCTGACAGCTGTTGAAGACCTCCCAGAAAAACCAACACTCAAGGTCATCCCTGTCCTTGATTTGGTATCTGTAGCATCTGATGAGATCCTCAGTGACACTCCCAGCACAGCCGATACTGAAATACTGTCAACATCATCATCATCATCTCAGGACCGCCAGAAACCTTGGCCAGAAATATTCGACATTCCAAATTTTTCTGTTGATGTAGAATACCGACTACGACAGGCAGATCTGCTGTATTTGAGAGATGGAACCCTGCTGAAAGTTTCAAAGGAACTCAAACATGAAATTCTTGAAAAGCTAGCAGAGACTATGTACAGCTACACAGCTTACCCAAATAATTCCCAATATGAAAGTGTTGCCAAAGCATTGATCAGCAAGCACCTCTGTCTCCAGGAACAGGGTTCAACTAGTCGCTGTAGTGGATGGCAAAGTAGCCTTAAATTTAAAATGGCTAATTACCGAACGAAGCGAAGAAGATCAGGATGCCTGGATGTGGTGATAAATGCAGGTAAACGGGGAGGGCATGGAGCAGAAGGAGCACCAGCCAACAAGATTATCAAGAAAGCAAAGAAAGGAGAGCTCAATTATTTGCAAAACATTGCAAAAGGATTTAATCAGGCAGCCCTTCAGTCAGCCCGCAAGGACTTGGTTGATGAGATGCAGAAAAGAACACCAAATGGACAACTTGTGAAACAGAGGATGGACCTGACGTTTGCATTAAGAAGAAAGGAGGTGGTGGAGTCTGAACCTGCCATAAGCAACATGGTGGAACGGTGGCCTGCTCTTTTTACAGAAGATCAGGTATGTTCAAGAGAAAGATAATGCAGAGCGTTTTATTTAACCTTATCTTATTTATTAGTTCTTCTTTCCCATCCTTCATTTCTAACATGTAATGGCATTCCACTATGTGTTTCAGGTGAACATGGAATTCAGCAGGATTGTGGGCAAGAGCCTCAAGCAGGAATTTTATGAAAGCATTGATCGGCACAGCCCTCGCCTTATGGAGATATTTCGATCAAAACGGGGGAATGTTGGACGACGGCTGGCAGAGCTTTTACAACACACTAAGGTTGGTCTATACCCATCATGCATATACATTATTTTTCACTGCTTATGCAATACCATGTCATGCCTGTAATTCATGTGTACTACTGTAAAAACTGCCCATGCAATCCCTTATAACAATAACACTGATCATTTACTCTTGTAAAGACTACAGAGCCAACTGCAGTTAGGACACTGGTGTGCAGAGGGGTTCCGCTCATTCTTGGAGATAACCCTGGTGATTTCTACAAACCAGCATTAGTAAGTACCCTCTTACCCGCTTTTTCAAAAATAAGCTAAAGATGGGGTGTCAGATTAATTTAATTTAATGGTCATATACACCTTAATATTAAATGGGCCAGACCAATAAAAGCGGGGGAGGGAAAAAGGAGGAAAAGAAAACAGGGAGGAAGGGAAGAGACAAAAGGAGGATGGAAAGACAGATGGGAGGGGGGCAGATGGAAAAAAAAGGAAGAGGAGGAAGGAGACAAGAAGAAGGAAGGACAGATGGAAAAAGAGGAAAAGAAGACAGGGAGGAAAAGAAGATGGGAAGGGTGAAGGGAGTGAATGAAAGAAGAGATGGAAGGAATGAGGGGAGTAAAAGGTAGTACAGGATGTAGGGAGTATATAGGAAAAGAGGGTGGAAGTGTATGGAAAGGGAAGGGAAATAAGACAGGAAGGAAAGATAAAAGGAAGAGAGGAAAGGATGAAGGAAGTTAAAGATGGCCAAGTCAAGTAAAAGTGAGAGGGTACTTTGTCAGAATCCCAGATATGTGAAATGTGCTTCTTGTGTTATTCTTGTTTCTTAAGGAATCAGATGACGAGGACTCCTTCCACCATATGGCATTGGGGATCCTCCTCATTGAGAGGGAACGTGAAGTGACGTCATCTATTCATCTAGAGCCAGCCTTCCTGAAAATTATCATTGAGGGAGAAGTTGTCATCAGCGATATCAAAAACCTGCCAGATGCTGTGTGTGCACTATTTGGACTGACGTATGCCCTCCATCTTACCTACCCAAGGTCCATGAGGGGCACATTTCACTTCATTCAACAGGTACTGTTTGATTTAGGCCATGGTACACTGACACCAAAGTTACAATCACTGAAAAACGAGCTTGGAATGTAGCTGTAAGCAGCAATGCATAATAAGTATGGGATGGACGGACACACACACACACACAGACAAAGACACGTGCATAATCAATCTAAAGAGGGTAGATGGAGTGGCAAAGGTCAGAAGACTATGTTTTTTTAATGGAAATTCAATGTTTCTAGTTTGTAACGTTTTGATTTATAAGGTGTATGCCCTCCATCTTGCAAAACAGTTCTCTTAAACAGTATAAAAATGTGTTAAAAATATAGAGTGTGTTCTCCCCTCTCTGCAGTGAGGAAGTGTTATTTTTTGAAGAGTTTGGTTCCAAAATGCAATAAACGCCATTTAAATATTTTCATAAAACTTTTTTTTTTCAGATTTATTATAAGAGAGCACCAGGGTAAATGGAAATTGGTTAAATGTTAAGTAATTTTTCCTTAAAGGGATATGCCACCCCCAGGTCAAATTTGGGCATCTCCCCACAGTCCAGAGACCCACCCAAAATGACCAAGGCAAGCTCTCCATGTTGATTTGTACATTTATTTGCACTCGATATGAATGCGCACTACACACAAAGTAATTGGGAAACGCATCGAGCAAATTAATTCCTTTTGGTCGAAATATTTCTCTGGCGACGTTAGACTCCAGTCTAAGGCGGAGGAGCTGCAGATACCGCGGCGGTCAGTGCTGACAGACTCGGACAATGGCTGGGTGACCAGGAAAACGCTTTCCACCACTTATTTTAGTCTCTGGACTGTGGGGAGATGCCCAAGTTTGACCTGGGGGTGGCATATCCCTTTAACAAATTCAAACGAAAAACAGCAGTTATAACAAACTCTTCATTTGTATTGACTGGATTTTTACTGCCCTTTGTGTTTTGGTCTTTTTAAAAAAATGTTTTTATTTTGTATAAGTTCATTTGTTGTATTATACTTTTTTTTTTTTTTATCGAACTTGTGACAAGTTAACATTGCACTTTCTGCAATAAAGAAAACTTGAGCAATTGAAATGTTTTGTTTAATTCCCCACCCCATACAATGTTCTTGAATCAATATAATCAATATACAGTATACAGAAAATAATGTTCATTGAGTTAAAATACATTAGTTTTATTGACAAATAATTTCAAGTACTGCTAAATAATGTTTCTTAAGCTATGTAAATAATGTATCTATGTGCATTTCACTGAAACAGATAATTGATGATAACTAATGATTTTGAGTAAAGACTACTAATGCAAACTTGTAGATGACTTGGGACATATTCATCAATACAACTTAAACAGTTTAGTTTCATGCTTTGTAAAAACTAAAGCCATATGAGGCAACGGGTTTCCTTAAGATTTTCTAGTAAACTCAACTAGTTCGGGTTTACAGTGAGTCCAGAGACTAAAACAAGTGATGAAAAGCGTTTTCCTGCTCACCCAGCCATTGTCCGAGTCTGTCGCCACTGACCGCCGCGCGAGCTGCTGCTCCTCCGTTGTGCAACAGGGGAACTCCCTTCCTGGTGCGTAACTGGGATTCCCCTGGCAGCGTGTTGCGTGATTCGGCCATGTCCTTCCGCACTGAAAAATAGTTCCCACCCAAAATGACCAAGTCAAGCTCTCCAAGTTGATTTGCACATTTATTTGCACTCGATATGAATGCGCACTACACAGAAAGTAATTGGGAAACGCATCGAGCAAATTAATTCCTTTTGGCCGAAATCTTTCTCTGGCGACGTTAGACTCCAGTCTAAGGCGGAGTAGCTGCAGATACCGAGGCGGTCAGTGCTGACAGACTCGGACAATGGCTGGGTGAGCAGGAAAACGCTTTCCACCACTTATTTTAGTCTCTGGACTGTGGGGAGATGCCCAAATTTGACCTGGGGGTGGCATATCCCTTTAAGCCTAAGATTAATCTTAATGCATCACATGAATTTGTTCATTCAAAATGGTTAAATGACTAAATCTTATCATTATTTTGGGTAATGTGTGTTATGTTAAGTGATGCCCACGGAAAACAGGCGGTTGTAGGAGAGAGAAAACCCTCAGGGAGGCAGCAAAGGGGAGCACATCACTGCAGTGGTGGCTAAGAAAAAGCCAACCAGCAGGTGAGACAGAGACGTTGCATAGTAAAGATGAGATGATACTGTGTAGGCTAATTGATTAATTAATCAGACTCATTCGCCTACTACTGGCAATTTGTCATAATTACATTACATTTAAGATGGGGAGCAGCCACAAGCCTCCTCCAGACACTTCGTATAGCCTATGATTTTTTTTCCCCGCGTGGGGGGGTTGGGCTGCCCTTTCTTCAGGTCAGAGCAACTGCCCCTCAAAATTCCTGTGCACGTCCCTGGTACGTTGTATATAATTCTTTTTCCAAACTTATACAAGCAAGTGTGACCGGTGTGTCTTGCCTTCTCATCTATCTCAATGACCCACGGAGGCTGCTGGAGTTTGGTGTGACAGCAGTTTTATTCTGCACAGAATAATATTGAAAACAGTTGCTGTGAATTGACTTGTAGTGGACATTCACCATGTGCACTGTCTCATCTCGTCTTGAGTTTTCCATTACAGTGAGCACACATAATAATAGTCAGGGTATTACAATATTTAAATATCTGTTACAATACTCCAATAACAAAATTAAACCGAAAATTACAATTTTGAATATTACCCAATAGCTCTGTAAATAGTTCTTATGATCGTATAGTGGATTTTTGTAAGACAATATGAAATAAAATATGACTTTTGACCAATAGCCTATTTATATGAGTACCTTAGCTACATTCATTTATATGTATATGCATAGACATAGGACAGTGACTCCCGCTGTCTATTGGAATGAATGTGTCGATAAAGCTGCCATCTTGCTACAGGGGTAACGCTGCTTTAAATGAATGTACATCAATCAAGGACAAGGCAATTTACATAATTAAAGTAGCCTACCATAAATTGGCAAGTTTTATTTTCATGGTTCGTTACAAATGTCAGACGTGTATTTACAACCAAGCCACAAATAAAATGATAGAGAAGAGGTTTTTGTTTACATAGTCTACTGTAACATGCACGTAGACGCAAGTGGTTCTTTTTTTACAGGTTTATTAAAGTCTTTGTCGGTCCAGTGAAAACTAGCAACACATACATAATCAGGGCTCTCAAGTTTTGCAACATGATTGTTGCCGGGGCGGCAGTAGATCAGTTGGTAGAGCACTTGTCTAGTGATCCAGGGATTGGCGGTTCGAATCCCGCTCTTGATGTGTGCTGCTGTTTTGTCCTTGGGCAAGACACTTAACCCACCTCGCCCCCAGTGTCTGTGGACACTGGTAGCCCCCATGACAGAAGATACATCAAGGCCTGTTGTGACATGAGCTGTCCTCCTGTGGACCCACCACCTGCGGGAGGATTCATGGGGGCTGGTGCATTGTGTTCTGGGCAGCAGAACACTGCTTGGACTGCTGCCCCCGCGACCCAGAAAATGGAAAAAGCAGAAGAAGATGAATGAATGATTGGAAGCTGGAGCGCAGTTCAGCCTATGATTGGCTCTTGACACTGGCTATTTTTACTTCAAAAACGGCGAATTTTGCCAAAAGGTGAGGGATTTTCATGCCTGATTGATAAAATCCCACAGGGGATGGAAGAAGGGATGATCGTTTTAGAAGAGGGATGATTTTGACTATTTTTAGCGCAGGGGGGATGGCACCCCCCCATCCACCTCCACCCCCCCCTCAACTCAAGTACTGGGCGTCCTTCAATTATCACTGACAGTGCAGTGCGCGCTTAGCTGAAACTAGACTCTACGGTCTGCCCGACAACAGAACAATCTAGTTTCTGATTGGCTGAAAAGGGCGTGGTGCCTGGATAACTCTTCTGAGCCGCACAGACCGATTTTCTAGGCACAGAAGCGCTGTGACCAGTGGCTAGAGTTTCAATGAATTGCTTAACAAAATGTCAGCGTGAGAAATACCATGTGTGAGCGTGTGAACTCGTTGAAATGCGTGTGTCACACTCTCAAAGCGTGAGACTTGAGAGCGCTGAGCTAAGCTAACCACCGCTAGCCACTGTGATAACTACTGTTTTCCATAATGAAGTGAGCATAGGCAAGATTTGCCTCCATCGACGCTGGCTCCAAACCCCTCTCTCTGTAATGGCTTCTCGTCATTTAGCCCCAGCGACTAGCAGGCTAGCTATGTTCATTTACATATACAGTCGGTGGGTGAATCAGTGATGATGAAACAGAGCAGATAGTTGTGACATTTCTTTCATTTTTGGTCTTCTCTTCAGGTATGTTCTGAACTTCTACCGCACGGGGCACCTCCATGTTCATGAGGAGGTGTGTGAGCTCTGCTTCCTCCAGGAGCTCCAGTACTGGGGCCTGGACGAGCTGAAGATCGAGAGCTGCTGCAGAGAGCGCTACTACAAACGCAAAGACCAGAGAGATCTAAACCAGGATCTAAACCTGGATTTCAACAAGGACCTGAGGGACCTGCAGAGCCTGGAGGAGGAGGACTTTGAAGGGGTGGTCTTCTCCGAGCTCAGGCGGAGACTTTGGGAGGTTCTGGAGAAGCCGGACTCTTCTTGGACCGCCCGGACTTTTGGGACCTTCTCCATGGCCTTTGTGATTCTGTCTGTGGTCAACATGGTGCTGATGTCACTGGATTTAGGAGAGGTCTGGGCCCATATCATGCTATTTATTAATTTAAATCTTCAATAGTAGGGGGCGGCAGTAGCTCATTTGGTACAGGGTTTGTCTATTGATCCAGGGGTTGGAGGTTCGTATCACTTAACCCCACCTCGCCCCCAGCGTCTCCGGACACTGGTAGCCCCCATGACAGAAGTACATCAAGGCCAGTTGTGACGTGGGCCGTCCTACCGTGGACCCACCACCTGTGGGAGGATTCATGGGGGCTGGTGCATTGTGTTCTGGGCGGCAGATCTGCTTGGACTGCTGCCCCCGTGACCCAGAAATGGAGAAGTGGAAGAAGATGGATGGAATCTCTCCTCTAATGTAGTTGTGTCATCATAAACATGCCTGGAATTGTGTTTTGTTTCATTCACACATGTTTAACACAAAAATCCTGCATATCTGAGTTCACATTGTGTTCTTCTCTTAAACAGAAATCACTCTGTTCCACCCTGATGTCATGTGATAATACAGGAAGTGCCCCACTGTGTTTTTAAACTCTGTTAACGTTCACTAGAATCATATGGATTATTTCATCTCTGGAGTTGCCAGTCTCTACTGAACTAAAGGTAAAAGGAGCTGTTAAATTGAAAACTACTGCTTCATGACATCACAAGGTGGAATAGAGCATTTGAGCAGACAGTCTAATGAAAAAGGATTACTCAAACATGTGTAAATGAAAAAAAAAAACACAACTCCAGGCATGCTTTTAAGGGGCTAACAACATTATAACATGGCTTAAAGCTCACAAGAGTCAATTTTGTGTAACACCATAAAATGCCCAGTTCTCCCTGTTGTGTGTCTTGCAGACGGAGGTGGGTGGAGCTCTGGGGGTGTCTTCTCTTTTGGACGCTGTGGAGTATGTGTGCGTGGCCTGGTTCTCTCTGGAGCTCCTGCTTCGGTTCCTCTGTGTTAGGGACAAATGGCGCTTCAGTCGCAGCGTTCAGAACCTGATTGACCTCCTGGCTGTTCTGCCCTTCTACGTGACCTCGGCTGTGGAGCTTCTGCACGGTGGAACCTCTGAGCTGGAGAACATGGGCCGAGTGGTGCAGGTGCTACGGCTCCTCAGGTCACTGCGCATGCTCAAGCTCGGGAGACACTTCACAGGTACAGACTGACGAAGGGGTGGGCATCTGAGGCATGGAAGGGCATCTGAGACACGAGGAGGGAATCTGAGACACGGGGAGGGAAACACAAGGAGTGTATTTGACTCACACAGGGAGGCTATGTGACTAGGAAAGGGCATCTGACATAGGGATCTGGTTCAGACCTAGTTCCTCTGAGACCTTCCTCAGTTCTGACATTTCTGGAGCAAATCAACATGTGGGGTAAAAAGAGGGTAGAGACAAAGAGAAAGGAGAGAGAGGAGAGAAAGAGAGCGAGTTCCTCAGAGACAGAAGGAGCAGAGCAGCAGGAGCTGAGGTTTTAAAATCATGTCCGACTCTGAGATCTGAAATAACTGGGTCGCCATGGAGATGAATAATGAATACACCACATAGAGAACCAGACCAAGAACAGCTCAGGGCTATGGTCAGATCTGGAGGAGAGTCCAACTAGAAGAAGAAGAAGAAGAAGTGACTTTATTGATCTCACACTGGAGAAATTCTTCTCTGCATTTTAACCCATCCTATATATATACATATATTAGGAGCAGTGGGCAGCACACATTAGGGCGCCCGGGGACCATCTCCATGATCTTCTTGCTTCGGTTTGGTCAGGACCTAAGCTGGAGTACCTATGGTGCATGTTTTGGGTTGATGGGGGAAACTGGAGTGCCCGGAGGAAACCCATCCAGACACGGGGAGAAACATGCAAACTCCATACAGAAACTAGGTACTCCTGACCAGGATCTACAGGTTTCCTGGTTTTGTGGTGTCTATGTAAACACAGTATTCTTAACTCATTCAGTGCCGGAGACGTCTATTGACGTCCCCTCGAATCCAACCGTTGAGTGCCGTGACGTCTATAGACGTCAATTGCTTTTTTCAGCGGGGGTTGCTAGGTTACGGCCTGGAGCAACTTTTGAGGTGTAATTCACATCTCTCAACCTGTAGATGGCGATGTTGTATCATTATTAGCCGATCAGAGCCGGGGAAGAAAGGAGGAGTGCAGCGTGTGTATGGTGTATTGGCCAGAGTAGTAAGATGGCGAGGCCAGAGAACCCGGAAAAGCAGATAACTGTTGATCAGCGCCTATGGAGCGATCAGATCGCTCTTGGGACCCAGGATCCTGGATCAGAGGATCGCAGAGACAAGCCGGATCAAGCAGCGAGGTCTGAGCAGAGATCTGCTGTGCCCGAGGAGGGGGCGTGTCATGTGTGCGCTGCGCGGATCAGGGAGTCTCTTCAGAACTACGACAGCTCCAGAGAAGAAGTTTACTGACTTGGAGCTGCTGTATGGTAATTGTAATGAATGAAGGTGTGTGTGTGTGTGTGTGTGTGTGTGTGTGTGTGTGCGTGCGTGCGTGCGTGCGTGCGCGTGTGTGTGTGTGTGTGCGCGTGCGCGTGTGTGTGCGCGTGCGCGTGTGTGTGTGTGCGCGTGCGTGCGCGCGTGTGTAGCTGTGTGTGTGTAAAGGTTTATGCATGGGCTTGTGTGTATGTACATATATATATGTGTGTGTGTATTAGTTTTTATTATGGGTCTGTACTCTGGGCCTCAGACAAATCCTCAACAAAGTTCTATTTTATAGGAAAAGATATTATATCCTGTAAACATCTCTTGGCACTATTGGTTTGAACGAATTTTCAATTCACAGAGCCTTATATTCTTATATTTGTAAATAAAAAATGTACTTTGTCATCAAAAATCTCTTTCTCTGTTATTTTAGATGTTTGAGGTGTCACTAAATCAATAAATATTGATGTCAAAGTCACTGATCTGCTCGAAATCCTTCTCTGAACTAAACGCTCGTTTTCTCCATTTCTTGCTCAAAAACCAGTGTTTTTGCTGAAACTTCCCTATGTTCTACTATCAGTTATTTGAGAACCGAAAAGGTTAGAAACATAATTTTTTTTCCAGGTGAAAGAAGAGAGTCGACACTTTATTTTGATGTGTCCCATGTTTATATAGTCAAAGAACTCAGTATTCTGTTGGTCTTGGAAAATCAGTGAAATTCTACTGAAACCTGTGGCACTCTGGGGTTAGAATTCTGAAAACAGGCCGGCACTGAATGAGTTAAAGATCCCATGACATGGTACTTCTTGATGCTTTTATATGGCTCCTTAATGGTTCCCTAATACTGTAAATGAATCCTTCTTCAAAGTGCATGAGAAAGACACATACCACAGACATGGTAAAAAAATCTCTCTCTGAACACCTCATTATGGACGTTGTTGCTTGAATGCAAATGAGAAGGACACAGATAGGTTAGAGGAGCGGGTGGGGTGGGTGGGGTGGGGGCAGATGCACCGCTGTTTCCTGGATTAGCGGTGCGCTGTCTCCCACTTCTGCGTTTTATGCGCGAAGGAAGAAAGGAGAGCTGTTTCAATGAAAAAAACACATTTTCACAGAAAATGGAACTGCATTTTCCGTGTGACGTCAGAAAGTTTCCTTGTTCAGAGCTGTGTTTTTTTCAAACGCGGAAAAGGATCGCAAATGCTCCGTTTACACATTTTGCAACTTTTAGCCATGGGGGGGGCCCTAAACAGGGTAAGGGAGCTCACATTAACGTTCAAAAACCTCAGAAAGTGAAAATTTCATGCCATGGGACCTTTAATTCTCACTAAGTACATACTGAGAGTGTGCAAATTGACTCAAGCGTCTTTTTTAAATGTATTATTTTACTGCTGTCTTTCTCTTTGCTGTTGAAAACATGCTAAATAACCTTAAACTGTATGTGGATGTGAGTTGTTTTTTTAATTGATGTATTTATAAAAAGGACACTGCATATTGACCAACAGCACAACTGCATAAGAAGCAAGAGCTACAGATACAGTTCCAGACAAGTGAGCATGGGTGAGCTTCCGCTCCATCGACTCTCCAGTTCACTTTCTATTGAAAAAAGCTGGCCCCTCTCTCTGTAACTGCTGCTGTCAGGCTTGTCATTTTGGCTTTAAAATGTTCCTATTAATTCACTCTACATGATCCTGGGGTTTTTATTTCAACATTTTGTCCCTAAATCAAGATATGAATTTTAAAAACAAACCAATCATTAGCCTTCTTTCCCCAAGGTCGCTCTCACAGTGTTAGCAGCAGGTTTAGTCTCGATTGCTTTCATTTGGCTGGAGCTGAACACTGGTGTAAACTAAGTGATTATCCTTGCCATATCCTGTCATATCACCTTTTCATTTAGCTTTTTCAGCCCTCTTGTCTCTGTGTGTGTCTCAGGTCTGAAGTCCTTGGGTCTGACCATCATTCAGTGCTATGAGGAGGTGGGAGTCCTGCTCCTTTTCCTCGGAGTGGGCATCTCTCTCTTCTCCACGGTGCTCTTCTCTCTGGAGCGTGATGTTCCGGGCTCCACCTTCGTCAGTGTCCCGGCCGCGTGGTGGTGGGCCACCACCTCCATGACCACAGTGGGATATGGAGACGTCAGACCAGACACGGCTCTCGGGAAGCTCCTGGCCTTTGTCTGTATCCTGTCTGGAATCCTCATCCTCGCCCTGCCCATCGCCATCATCAACGAGCGCTTTTCCGTCTGCTACCTGTCACTCAAGGTAAAGATGCTCCTGTCACGCACTTGTCACTCAACATGAAATGCAGTTGTCATTTGGCATCTTGGCCAAATGGTGTCTTGAACATAACTCTAAATACAGAACATTTATCCTTTGCACTGTGTAACTTTTCTGGTGGAGGGTCTGCCACCTGCTTGTCTCCATGGAGCTGTTATTGTTTTGTCTGACATTAAAGGGACAGTGTGTAAGATTAAGGTTAATTACTGAAATTGAAGATACCCATTCAAAAATACAGTGTTTTCCAAGCCTTTTCACTTCCATCATGAAATCAAAGTATTCTTTTGGACTTAGATATAGTCACATAAAAGGGGGATCTTCCCCATGCAGAGGCAGCCATTTTGAATACGAGAGCCGCAGAAGGACATTTGGGCTCCGCCTTCGCCTTCGGCAAGGCTCGTGGTTTTGGGTAAACAACACAAGCATGCTGCCGGATCAGACGTCGTAATGGATCTAACACGTGTTTTGGACTAAATTGTTTTACTGGATTTTATTCGCTGGATCCTTACGGACAAATTGAGAGCAAGTTTATGGTGAAATACAGAGTTTGACCTGTGCAAAGCATTCTAAGGTAAGCTAACCTCGTTTTGTGCTTTTCTGTATAAAAGCCCCATGTGCTCGGGAAGTGATTGTTGTGCCAAATGAATTGCATAGTCAAAAAGAGGAGACTGTAAGGTTTCATTTGATGTGTAGAGTGTCATGGTACATGATCGGGAATGTGTGTTTTCATGAGAAAAGAAAAAAAAAAAAAAAACGGGACTGCGCGGCACGCCCGGGTGACCTTCGAGGTCTGCCGTAGCTAAAACAGAAAGTGCAATAGCACCATCCACCTATGAGCCACGAATCCTACACACTGGGGCTTTAAACACATTAATTTTACATTTCCTCAATAACATGTGTTTCTACTGGCCTAAAAGCTTGCATTCTTACTGTGAGTGGGCTCGCATATCCACAGACCTGACATGTAACTTGGCCCTGTGGTATCACCTGCTGTCTCAGTACAGATAAATAAGTGTAATGTCATAATGTGGAACCATGGAGAGAAGCAGATGACGGGCCCTCCACAAATGAAGTTGTACTGTGCATTTCTAAAGAAAAAAGAGCTGAATATGCTCAGTTTCACCTGCTGATGTAATGAGATGGTATCCAGCTCCATTCTGTTTTTTTCTGGATAGTAGCTTTTGCATGCGGTCTGATACACACAGATAAGGAATAGAGAGCTTTTTCAGTGGACCAATCAATGGGCAGATGTCTTTAGACCAACGAGAATTCTTTTAGCCGACCACAGCCCTGGTGTGTTAAATCAGTGGAGATTTCAAAAGTATTCCAAAGTTGCGTTGTTCTAAAGCATCTCATTTGGCTTTGGCCTCATCCGTGAGATCAAGTTTTTGAAATTTGAGCTCCTTACCTGCAATCCAGAATACACACTTCTTCAACACTTTACAAAGATGTGAGTCTGTTTCCCCGTGAATCTCCCAAAGTTCAGATGGGCATGATTGACAGGTGGATTAGCCAATCAGGGACAAGCATGGTCTGTCCATATTAAAACAAACATGGCTTATGAGGAGGAAAAAAGAATGTCACTGAAAAACATGGAGAATTTCTGCAGAATTAGTGAACGAAGCACTAAACTCTGTTCATCTGAGAGAAATCTGATTTGAAATTTGACCAGTGAGTTCCTTCATTTCACATGTGTCACTGAAACAAACAGCTGCCTTGTTTCCTAGCGGTCACTCCAGATATCATTAGCAACAGCTTTGATTAACAGCTTTGCTAAGCGCCCACTCCCAGCCAAACCAGTGGTGTGGGTGGGGAGCCTTGATGAGCTTCATTTGACTGGAGCTGAAGGTGGTGGGTGACGTCACACTCACTTAGTCCTCTTTTTTATACAGTCTATGATTCTGACGACTGACAGTATTGAATGATTCGGACCTTATTTGTTTCCAGGTGAAGGAGGCGGCACTGCGTCACAGCGAGATGATAAAAAGAGTGGCTCTCGACTCTGTGGGCGGGGCGGAGGAGGGGCTTGGGAGCGGAGGGGCGGGGCTAAACCTTCGGGATGTTTATGCCTCGAACATCCTGGAGCTGATGAGACTGAGGGGGAGAGAGAGCACCCGCAGCAGCGCCAACGATGGAGCCCTCTGGTGGTGAACATGCCCTACAGAGCTTTAAAGGAAAAGTAATGTTTTTTACAATCTGAGCCTTATTTCGGTAATAAAACAAGTTGTTTTACTCACCCATAGCACTTTGGTGTCATATGGAGCATTTCCAGAGATGTTTTAGATTTGCGATATCCGTAACGTGAGTTCTCGGGGCACATGTTTGCGGTCTCCAAATAACACAAACTTTAGCACTTTTCAAATCATAGAAGCTCAATGTCTTAGTCTACGATTTCGTTTGGTCAAAAGTGGCCTGTAATCCGAGATTTAGCCATAGTTTCGAGTAGATGAGGAGGCCAGTGCGCATGTGCGGAGTCACAGTTTATTTCGCTCTCAGCTCCCGGGACCCAAACATGAAACGCAAAGCTGTAAACTATGGCTAAATCTCGGATTACAGGCCACTTTTGACCACACAAAATCGTAGATTAAGACATCGGGCTTCTATGATTTGAAAAGTGCTAAAGTTTGTGCTATTTGGAGCCCGCACGGGGCATATTACATGCTCTGGGAATATATTATATGCCCCGAGCTATGGCTAGAAGTCGCGCTAGGCTAACCGCAAATCTAAAACATCTCTGGAAGTGCTCCATATGACACCAAAGTGCTATGGGTGAGTAAAACAACTTGTTTTATTACTGAAATAAGGCTCAAATTGTAAAAAAAAAAAACAAAAAAACGTTACTTTTCCTTTAAGACTTTAAGATTTTAAAACTGAAAATATGAAATACCCGGAGTGGACTGGTTTTGTAAATAAACTTTGGTTCCATTTGTCCAACAGGCGAAGGGGAAACAGCCTGTGTGGAAGGTTTTTACTTAAGTTGGTGGGATAATACATGTTGTAAATATAAATGATTGTTTTACACAAGACCATAGACGGTATAAAGAAGTGGACATCACAGTGTTCGGCTCCAGCCAAGCTTGCAGTTATAGCATCTAATTAAAAAAGTTGCTCGAGTACCCACCGGTGCTTGTATGTAATGTTGTTTTGTGGTCCTTAAGTTAACCGTGTGGTTAAATATGGAATAAAGCAGTTCTTGTTCATGTTGGTTCCCATTACACCTCATAAGAAGTTTGAACTTTCATTTGACCATACTAGAGGTCATCTTGGTGGTTCTTCACAGAGAAGGTTTGGTCCTGACCTGGTTTCAGCTCCTATGTGGAGACTGACCTTTGACTCCAGGCTCTCTCTAACATTTGTAGGAAAAAACAAAACAGCTTGGCCTTCACTGGGACTAAAAATACTTTTACCTTAAAGACTGCACCACAAGCTCCTGAAGTAGGTCTAAAACAGCACTGAAGTAGGTCTGGACCAGGACTTAAACTGGCTCTACCTTACCCCAAACTCACATTTCAATTACCACCACACATGGGACCACCACATTTGTTTTGCATTTAAATCTCTGAATAAAAGTTCTGTTTTCTCTGTCAAGTTCAAAGCTGTGATCACAACTTGCCTGTTCTCACTTTTCCCCTTCACACTTGGAAATGTCACACCTGATTCACACCTGAAGAATCATGCTTCAGCTTCAGCACTTCCATCAGAGCTAATCAGAATTCAGTGCAAATGAGATCAGCATGTTTAGTTTAGATTCACCTTCAGTCTGGTTTTAGACCTGGTTTAGATTCTGTTCCTGGTATTGTTATGACAAATCATCTGACTTTATTTATTCTGACAGAGAAGATGTTGAACTTTGGGCCAGTTTTTGTTTCATGTGGATGGCCCACATGGAGATATTAAAGGGAACAAATTAGACTATTCTCTTGTCCTCATCACAAACAGGCCTGTAGTTTTGTTTCATTTTGTTTCATTCACACATGTTTAAAACACAGAGTTCTCTCAAACAGAAAACATTCTATTCCACCTTGTAATGTCGTATGATACAGAAAGTGCTCTACTGTGTTTTAGACCCCATAAATCTAAAATCATTTGGACAATTTCAGACCTGGAATTGTCAGTCTCTACTGATCTAATGGTAAAACGAAGCTGCTAACTTGAAAACCACGGCTTCGTGACATCACAATGTGGAGCAGAGCATTTTGAGCTTTGGAGATGTAAACAGACTAATAATGAAGTCAAATGTGGGAATGAAACAAAACACAACTCCAGGTATATTTTTAAGGAGGTAACAATATTGCATATCTTAAAGGAAAAGTAACGTTTTTTTACAATCTGAGCCTTATTTCAGTAATAAAACAAGTTGTTTTACTCACCCATAGCACTTTGGTGTCATATGGAGCATTTCCGGAGATGTTTTAGATTAGCGTTAGCCTAGCGCGACTTCTAGCCATAGCTCGGGGCATATAATATATTCCCCGAGCATGTAATCCGAGATTTATCCATAGTTTACAGCTTTGCGTTTCATGTTTGGGTCCCGGGAGCTGAGAGCACAGTCCGCGCATGCGCACTGGCCTCCTCATCTACTCGAAACTATGGCTAAATCTCGGATTACAGGCCACTTTTGACCAAACGAAATCGTAGACTAAGACATCGAGCTTCTATGATTTGAAAAGTGCTAAAGTTTGTGTTATTTGGAGACCGCAAACATGTGCCCCGAGAACTCACATTATGGAGATCGCAAATCTAAAACATCTCTGGAAGTGCTCCAAATGACACCAAAGTGCTATGGGTGAGTAAAAGAACTTGTTTTATTACCGAAATAAGGCTCAGATTGTAAAAAACGTTACTTTTCCTTTAAAGCTCACATTAATCTATTTTGTATTATTCAAGATTCAAAGCTTTTATTGTCATATGCACAGTAAAGACGTAACGTAAACACGTTTCCCTGTACAATGAAATTCTTACTTTGCTGCCCACCCTGGATGCCAAGAGCATGCAAAAAATTAAAATAGATAAATAAGATAAAGAGAAGCATGTAAAAAAAATATAATCAAATAGAAACAATCTTTACAGAATATACACTATGAAAAATATAGGCTGGTGCTATGTACATATTTACAGATAATGTGCAACATTAGTTTTATGTGCAACTGTTGATGGCAAAATGGTGTGCAAACATGGTTGATATAGAGCAAACAGGAAGTGTAAACATTGGAGCAGTTACATGTGCAGCTGTAATCTGAGAGATTATTTTAACAGTTGGTCAATAATAGTGCAAATTACTCATGTGCAAAGTATAGGTCAATCAATGTCCAGGAGGGGGGGCTATTGCTCAGCAGTTCAAAAGTCTGATAGCAGTTGGGAAGAAAGAGTTCTTAAGTCTAGTAGTCCTGCTTTTCACACTCCTGTACCTCCGGCCTGAAGGTAGGAGTGTGAATAGTCCATGTTGGGGGTGGGTGGGGTCTTTGATGATGGAGGCAGCTCTCTTGCGGATTCTGCGGTGGTAGATGCTCTGCAGAGAGGGTTGAGGAGACCTGGTGATCTTTGTGGCCGTCTTAACCACTCTCTGCAGGCATTTCCGGTCCTTCACAGTAGTGCTGCCGTACCACAGTGATGCAGCTGGTCAGGATGATGCTGAGGATTTTGGGTGACATGCCAAATTTCCTCAGCCTCCTCAGGAAGTACAGCCGCTGTTGAGCTTTCTTCACCACCTGTGTAGTGTTGAGTGTCCAGGTGAGGTCATCACTGATGTGGACCCCCAGGTATTTAAAGGTGCTCATCCTCTCCACCTCAAGGTCCCAGATAAACAGTGGCTGATGAGGTCCCCTCTCCTTCCTCATGTCCACTATCATCTCCTTGGTCTTGTCTGTGTTGAGGGTGAGATTGTTGTCCCTGCACCATGTCACCAGACTGTCCACCACCCTCCTGTAGGCCGCCTCGTCTCCGCCTCTGATACGACCTATCACAGCGGTGTCGTCAGCAAACCAGGAGCCAATCACAGAGGGCAGCTTGTAGTCCAAGTGATGACAGTTTGTGGGTGTGGCGGAGCTGTAGCCAATGAAGGGTACTGACGTAGGACTCTTTATTTTCCAGGTGGGAGAGCGAGACATGGAGAGCGGCGGTGATGGCGTCAGAGGTGGAGTGTATAATGTAGGATTTCAACCATAAACCTGGTCATTAATGTGCAGTCTGACAGTTAAACAGTAAATCCCACCTCAGTGCTCAGAGCTGTCTCCAGCTCAGAGGTCTCAGTGATAAATTAGAATGTGATGAACACAAACTATTCCCAACCCGGCCTCATTAACCCAGATCTGTCTGAGGAGAAGAGACCAGGACAAACCAGAAGCAATGCATTCTGTCTTTTTTTTCCCATCCTCCCATCACTCCTCTCTCTCTCTTCTTTCCCCCCTCCTGTCATATCTCTCACATCTCTCTCTTCTCTCACCTCCCCACTCCATCTCTCTCCTCTCTCTCTCTCTCTCTCTCTCTCTCTCTCTCTCTCTCTCTCTCTCTCTCTCTCTCTCTCTCGCTCTCTGTCTTGTCTCCATCCCTCCCTCTCCTCTCGTACCTCTCTCTCTATTTATGATCCTGTATGTGCAAGAGAACAAGGGAGTGCCACAAGTGGGTCACTGTAAAACATATTTTCTATTTTCAGACAAAAGAAAGTCCCTCCCATTTTCCTGTGTGGCAGATGCCCCCATCCTCCTGTACCCCTGTATGTCAGATGCCCCCCATCCTCCTGTACCCCTGTATGTCAGATGCCCCCCCATCCTCCTGTACCCCTGTATGTCAGATGCCCCCCCCCCATCCTCCTGTACCCCTGTATGTCAGACACCTTGTCATCCTGTATCAATGGTAGGCATTAAAATAATGACTAAAACTAAAACAAAGCACAACTGGACTGAACCCACCTACACCATAGAACTCGACCAGGAACAAACCAGATCTCGACCTGGACTAGACCCAGATTAAAGCGAGACATACAGGACCCTCAGACTTGGACTGTGTTTGGACTAAGCAGAGCTGAGGATTTACTGTGGTTTGGATTCTGTGTCAGAACTTCTGTAAAGAGCTCTAAGTGCTCTCAAAGGAAACACAAGAAAGCAAGACTGAAGCAGGTCTAAAGCAGGACTGAACCAGGACTGAAGAAGGTCTAAACCAGGACTGAACCAGGACTGAAGCAGGTCTAAACCAGGACTGAACCAGGACTGAAGCAGGTCTAAAGCAGGACTGAACCAGGACTGAAGCAGGTCTAAAGCAGGACTGAACCAGAACTGACCCAGGACTGAACGAGGTCTAAACCAGGACTGAACCAGAACTGGACCAGGTCTGAATCAGGACAGAAACAGATCTGAACCCGGTCTAAACCAGGTCTAAACTACGACTGAACCAGGACTGGACCATATCTGAATCAGAACTAAACCAGGACTGAAACAGGTCTAAACCAGGTCTAAACTAACCTGGGAAATCCCAGGCTGCTTTCGTTCGTTCTGATCTAAATCACAGCCTGGCGACTATGGCAAGCGAGCTCTCCCGATTCTGGGAGCCAATCAGAGAGCGGGGAGGGGTGACAAGACGGTGACGCGTACTACATGACAAACGGAAACTTGTAGTTTGATCTGACAACTGACATGATTGGCTCTGGGCTACGTATACGCCAAATGATAGACATTCGTAACGCCCAATAAACGGCCGTTGGCGATCGTAAACCACATCTCCACTACGAGATATTTTAAAGGTGACTCCCAGACCATATATCACTTGTGATATGGTCTGGTGTAAACCAGGCAAGGTCTAAACCAGGACTGAACCAGGCCCTCTGCTCTTAGGTTTAACCTTGAGACACTGATTAAAGGTGCACTTGTGACTTTGCCACGAGTTTGTCTCAATTGAGTTGCTTTTTCCTTGCATTAAATTTTCCATAGTATGACTTTAAACCATTCAATTTTTTTTAAAATATACAGAGTAAAAACACAAGGCTTTGGGTCAAACATGAAATATGGCCTAATTTTAAAGAGGTGTTGTAGCGCCCCTCAATGGTCACAAGAGATATCAGCGTATTTTCGCATAATGCAGATTTTAAGTAAAAGTGAAGGGAAGTCGGTTTGTGTTTGATACAGCCGTCCCCACATGCACTATTTGCTGTTACCCCAAAAACAAGCCCTGGATCACCAGCAAGCTGAAGGCTCTACTCAGTAAGAAGAAGCGGGCCTTCAATTCTGGTGATAAGGACAAGCTGAGGAGAGTGCAGCAACAGCTAAAAGTCCAACTGAGGCGGGGTCAGGAGGCTTATGGGAGGGAGTTGGAGGCTAAACTCAAACAAAATAATACTAGAGAGGTCTGGACGGAAATGAAAGCTATTTCTGGTCTCTCCAGACCCAAACAGCAAGACAATACCCCAGACAGGTCAAACTTACTAAATTTACATTTTAATCACTTTTCCTCAACTTTGGCTTTGGAAGACATCATGCATTGTGCCAGTGCCCAAGAAGTCTGTCCCATCTGGACTCAATGACTTCAGACCAGATGCACTGACGTCTCATGTCATGAAAGTGTTTGAGGGACTTGTTCTGGCTCAGCTCAGACCCCTGGTGGCACCATCCCTGGACCCTCTCCAATTTGCATATCAACCCCACATGAGCGTGGAGGACGCTGTAATCTATCTTCTACAGCTCACTCACACCTGGATAGTGTTAAGGGCTCTGTGAGGATATTGTTTTTTGATTTCTCCAGCGCCTTTAACACAATCCAGCCCTTTCTGATGAGAAAGAAGCTGCTCAGGATGGGTGTCAGCTCCTCCCCTGTCTCCTGGATTACTGACTACCTGTCAGGCAGGCCTCAGTATGTGCGACTGGAGACCACCCTGTCTGACACTGTGGTCAGTAATGTAGGAGTCCCTCAGGGTACAGACCTGTCTCCATTCCTGTTCACTCTGTACACCTCTGATTTCCAGTACAGCTCAGAGTCCTGCCATTTGCAGAAGTTCTCTGATGACTCTGCGGTGTTTGGGTGTATCAGAGATGGACAGCAGATGGAGGACAGGACACTGGAAATTTTGTGGAGTGGTCCCACGCAAACCATCTCCTCCTGAACTTAGACAAGACCAAGGAACTGGTGATTGACTTCAGGAGGATGAGGTCACGAGGTGGAGATCGTGGACTGCTACAAGTACCTGGGCGTTCATGTAAACAACAGGCTGGACTGGAGGGACAACTGTAATGCTGTGTGCAGTAAGTTACTGGAGATCTTCTACCAGTCTGTGGTTGCCAGCGCCCTGGACTCTGCTGTGGTCTGCTGGGGGAGCAGCACCAGTAAGAGACATCGGACGGATTGACAAACTGATCCGCAAAGCTGGTCATGTGATCGGCTGTGAGCTGGAGACATTTGTCACAGTGAGGGACAGGAGGACACTGGACAAACTGCTCTCCATCATGGACACTCCTGCTCACCCACTGCACCAGACCATAGAGGGACAGAGGAGCTCATTCTCCAACAGGCTCCTACAGCTCCACTCAAACAGTGAGAGATACAGGACGACATTCATACCATACTCCATACAAGTGTACAACAACTCACCTTATGTAACAGATAATACTCCCTACAACTGTACAACAACTCACCTTATGTAACAGTTAATACTCCCTACAACTGGTACTGTACATCATATTTGATACTGTATTTGTATTTGACTACTATTTTTTTATTTAAATCTGATTGTACATGCTTGAAAAGTCCCTCAGTCGTCCAGGTAGAATCCATGATCAAAGGAGAAGTTCAATTTGTCAACTGGACAAAGTTTGTTTGGTTGAAAACGTTTCGCCGCTCATCCGAGAGGCTTCGTCAGCTCTGGTTATTGTACTGGTTAGACCCTGCTTATATCTAGCTGCCGGGAGGCGCGTCCTACAATGACAAAAGCTCTGAAAACGATCCCCCCTAATCTGTCTCTTTGTTTTTCAAATTACTCTGACGGCTGTTTCGACCCCCTATTCAACGTCTAATGACCCTCTCCACCCCTCTGCCCTGGCTCTGTTTGACTGGTCTAAGAATCGAGAACACAGCCGAATTTGTAAACAAAGTTAAGTTTCTCCAGTTTGGTCAGGATGAGACAATGGTTTCCTTTGATGTAACCTCTCTTTTCACTTGTATCCCCACAGCTGTAGCGGTCGAAGCAGCGAGAAGGAGTTTACTACAGGATTCCAAGCTAGAAGAGAGAACCAAACTTTCTCCTGACCAAATCTGCCAACTGCTGGAAATTTGTCTAAATACCACCTATTTCCAGTTCAGAGGGAACTTTTACAGGCAAATTCATGGCTGTGCGATGGACTCACCGGTCTCCCCTATCATGGCTAATTTATACATGGAACAATTTGAACAGTGCCTTAGCTTCATATCCAGGCACTCCTCCCACACACTGGTTTCGTTATGTTGATGATAATTTTACAAAAATCAAAATTCAAGATTTGGAACCTTTCACTGCACATATCAATTCTGTAGATCCGAACATCAAATTCACCCGTGAAGATGCCAAGGATAACACATTGGCATTCTTAGATTGTGCAGTAACGATAGGAGGAGACCGGGGACTCCAAGTAGAAGTCTTCAGGAAGCCCACACACACAGACCAATACCTGCTTTTTGATTCACACCACCCACTGCAGCACAAACTGGGTGTTATTACAGGGCCCAAGTGGTTCCCACAAGCACAGAGGGCAAGGAGAAAGAAGAGCAACATGTGCAGGAAGCCCTCTCTGTTTGTGGATATCCTAAATGGGCTGTCAACAAAACCAAGAGAGACAAGGACAATAAACAAGACAACAGAGAATCCGAACCCAGGAGGAAAGGGGTAGCGATTCCGTACCTGGCCGGCGTTTCAGAAAAACTACAGAGGATTTTCAGACAATATGAAATTCCAGTTTATTTCAAACCCACAAACACTTTAAGACAAAAACTGGTCCACCCAAAGGACAGAACACCGAGCCACAAACAAAGCAATGTGGTCTACTCCATTCAGTGTAGTGAGGATTGCAGTGAGCGCTATATTGGGGAAACAAAACAGCCACTTCACAAGAGGATGTACCAACACAGACGGGCGTGCCAGAGTGGACCGGCTTCTGCCGTACATCTTCACCTAGAAGCCACGGGCCATTCTTTTGAGGACAGTGAGGTTCAGATCTTAGCCAGGGAAAAGAACTGGTTTGAGAGGGGAGTTAAAGAGGCTATTTTTGTCAAAAAAGAGAATCCGTCATTAAACAGAAATGGGGGAGTGAGACATAACTTGTCTCCCATTTATAATGCGATTCTTAGACCAGTCAAACAGAGCCAGGGCAGAGGGGTGGAGAGGGTCGTTAGACGTTGAATAGGGGGTCGAAACTAGCCGTCAGAGTAATTTGAAAAACAAAGAGACAGATTAGGGGGGATCGTTTTCAGAGCTTTTGTCATTGTAGGACGCGCCTCCCGGCAGCTAGATATAAGCAGGGTCTAACCAGTACAATAACCAGAGCTGACGAAGCCTCTCGGATGAGCGGCGAAACGTTTTCAACCAAACAAACTTTGTCCAGTTGACAAATTGAACTTCTCCTTTGATCACTGATTGTACATGTATATTTATTACCATTATCTTATGTATATAATTGTGTCTCATCTGACACAGGTCTGTTGCTCTTTGGTGCTTTTCCATCTATTTTTCTTTTTGTTCTTTTACCCTCTGTTTGATATTGTATATTATATTTGATCAGTGAGCTACTGTACCCAAAACTATTTCCCTTGTGGATCAATAAAGTTTGTCTAAGTCTAAGTCTAAATCTCGACAGACAAGGACCGTCTGTCCTTACTAAAATATCTCTGTGTGTCTGATGCCCTCCCATCCTCCTGTACACCTGTGTGTCAGATGCCCTCCCATCCTAACAGAAAAGATCAAGGAAAACATTTGTGCAATAACTCAGACTCACCAGCAGATGGGGCTCATACAAAGCAGAGTCCTCGTGCTTTGGGTCTGGAGCAAGAGGCACGTGCGACTGTCACGTCCCCCACGCGCCTCTCACGTACACAATTAACATTTTTATATTTACACCAACAACAAGATACGTCACTGGCTTTGTTTACATTTGAGACACTTCACCTGTGTGTGTGTGTGTGTGTGTGTGTGTGTGTGTGTGTGTGTGTGTGTGTGTGTGTGTGTGTGTGTGTGTGTGTGCGTGCGTGTGTGTGCGTGCGTGCGTGCGTGGGTGTGTGTGCGTGCGTGCGTGCGTGCGTGTGTGTGTGTGTGTGTGTGTGTGTGTGTGTGTGTGCGTGCGTGTGTGCGTGCGTGCGTGGGTGCGTGCGTGTGTGCGTGTGTGTGTGTGTGTGTGTTGTAATGTAATGATTGACTAACTTTGTGTTCACATTGCTTTTTATGCCACACCTCTGCTTCAAGTAAATGTGAATCATAGTTTCATAATCACTCAAATGTTCCTGAACAGGAACAGTAACAGATTCAAAACATTCAACAGGTTTCATTCATCACAAGAATCATCTTGTTGAATAATGTCACCACTTTCTCAAGCTATTGTGAAATACATTTTCAATTATCTTTTAACTTTTGCTTATTTATACTGATAAAGAAGACATTGAACTTAAAGACTATCTGTTTGATGTGGTAGGTAATTACAGAGATATGGACCATAAACCAAGTCAATAAATCTGCATCTGACAGTTACTCCAAACTCCACCTGAGAATTCTGACCTGCTCTCCGGGCCAGTTAAAAGGGCCCATATTATATATATTAAGCTATTTTCTGATTTATGTTATAAATATCTCTATTTATAACATAAATCAGAAAATAGCTTATACATTATACAAATCCCTCCATTTTCACAATATGGATCTCATGGTACAGGGTTTATTGCATTCTTTTGTGGAGGCAACAAACAAAAACAAATTTGTGAGTATGCTACATTTCTGTCATAATCAAAATAAATAAGATTTAAAAGTGCTTAATAACAGTTATCGTGTGGATTGGACTGAAACGAAGCCAAGCATCATGCTATGTGTAGTTCTCTGTATTTTTAGTTCTTGCTGCACCATAACAATGAATTTAAGCAACAAAAAAAAACAAAAAAAACAAAAACGTGTTATTTAATATATTGTGACAGCCCACACTAATATTGTATTCTTTTGGCATTATGACTTGATATTTCGGTTATTGTTACATCCCTAGTACTAATGTAGTTTCCTCAACATACCTGGAGTTGTTTTGTTCCATTCAGACATGTTTAACACAAAAACCCTCCAGAGGCTTTTTTAGAGCTCTTCTCTCAAAAGGAAAACACCACCTTGTGATGTCATGTGGTAATACAGGACGTACTCTACTGTATTTTAAACTCCACACACCTTCACTAGAATCATTTGGAAAATTTCAGCCCTGGAATTGCCAATCTCTACTGAAATACATTTTAAAGAGGTAGCAGTTAACTAGAAAACTGTCACTTCATGACATCACAAGGTGGAACGCAGCATTTTGAGCTTTGGAGATGAAGAGAGACTAATAAGGAAAGGATTACTGAAACATGTGAATGAAACAAAACACAACTTTTTTTTTTGAAGAGATAACATTTTAACATGGCTCAAAGGTAAGGCAAGAGTAATATAGAACCTTTAAAATAGAGGGTTTCTACAATGTATTCAATCTTAAATTATAGCAACAGAAAGATGCTGAACTTTGTGCCATTTTAGACCTTGGATCATTCTGACCTCACATGACTACGATCATAAGAAATCGACCAGAGAGAGAGAGAAATAGTAAAAACAAAATGGTGTTTATTAAGACAACAAACCCTGAATAATCAGGAACATTATAATACTCCGTTACGAAGTGTTTTTTACACAAACCAAAATACAAAAAACCAAACTAAATCCACAGAGGAATTCTCAAAAGCACCACAAAGTTTGGGAGCGCCAGTCCAAAAGATGCAGCCAAAATGAAAAATATTTGTTCAAGTCCCACACTGAGCTGCCATAGAGGAACAGTCTAGTTTTGAATGAGAGAGGGGACCAAATTAAAAGTACAGGAAACACTACAGAAGATCACAGTTTAACATGTAAACAAGCCCCAACCCCCACAAAGAACCTGCAGCCTTTGTAATGACAACACAAATGTACCAACAAACCGGGGACAAACTTTCGCTTACTCATTCAGAACAAAATATACAAAATGATCTTCATTATCCTGTCTCAAAACAGAACATCAAGCTGTTTTGTTTGCACATTTGAAATAATAATAACAGCTGTTTAGTTTTTTAAAGACTGAGTAATGTCTTGGGAAGCTTCCAAGCCATGTCTGCAATGTAAACAGCCTTTGCCACACCTAGAACTCACCATTTCCCCATTTACACTACAACAATAGAGCTTTTGCTGAATTGAAATCCAAATTGAAGTAACATTATCAGTGTGTAAACCAAAATGAGTGATAAACCCTGAAATATACAGGTTTTGTTGCCCATTTTGGAAATTAAAGAGCAATTTTGAAGCCACACCACATCCCGGAAGTGGTGACATTCGAACCCAAACAAACGTGGCTGTGTTAGCATGTTAGCAGCTAGTCTGGCTAACACTGCTAAAACAACAACAACGCTATAATTATTGTTTGTTAACTTTGTTGGATTGAATTAAAAAAACAACAAAAACTAAAATACTAGCTGTAGAACAGGTTCACGAAGGGGGTATTAAAGGAGGTTTGGTGTTGTCACGTTGCATCAGAAAGACACGTTTGAACCTCCATCTTTGCTTGTTTACATAAAGCAAAAAAGAAAAGTACACCCGATTTTCGTTCGTAGTGATAAAAATAAAAACAAATAGAAAGCTTTGGCTCAAAAATAAACGTGATAAAAGGTGTGTTTGGAGCTGTACCCTTGGACATGGCACTCAAACTCAAAAGATAAGCCGGTTTTGTGACTGTTGTGATTCTGATAGGAGTTTAACCCTCGACCAACCAAAGAATACACCCAGAAAATCAATGTATTATTTATTTTTAGCCTGGAGAGGAGTTTCCACGTTTGCTGTGATTTCAACACATTTCAGCAACAATCAGCATCCCCAAATTGTGCGTTTTGCAGCCAAGTCTGCCCTAGGAGTGTTAACTTTCACTCAAGTACGCTAACATACTAAATAGTGCAGTTTTGGTGCAGAGTTTTAGCTCAGACGCGTCTCTCTCTTGGAGCTGTTGACGTGGAAAACGTGCCAAGAAACAGATTTTCCCAAACCCTGTGGCCAGATCGAAACAAGGCGTCACTGCTGCGAAATTGACCAAGATTTGCATAGTTTACCTGATTCCTGAATCTCAAATTAAGCGGATTATTCGCCAATGTGGACTTTTATGTGGAAATGGACAGAACAAAAACACAAAACCGGCGCAGAATGAGTTGGCCAAGCTAAACCACAGCTCGTCTTTTCAAACACCACATGAAATCCGAAAAAAAATTAGAAAACATAGCTACCAGTCTTTAAAAAAAAAATGTGATTAAACCCTAAATCGTCCGCGTGAAAAGTCCTGGAGGGGGGAGCGGGCAAACTCGACCCCTGTGTCCGCGGCAGAGTGCGTCCTCAGCGGCGTCAACAGGACACATTCTCGGCGCAGTCTCCACAGTCCGCCGCGGAGAACTGCAGCCTCCTCACCGCTTCTTTTATCAAATTGCCGGATAAAATGAGCTCCTGTAGCAGCCGATGTGGGTCGTCCTCCTCCACCGCCAGCCGCTTCTTGTTCCACGGCCGAATTTGGTCCCACTCCTGGTCGCTGGAGCCGGGGATGTGGTACGGACTGGCCCGGCTACTCCCGCGGTGGTGTCCCCGACTTCGGAGCCTCAAACAGCACCCATGTCCTCTCTGGATCCCCGCTCCTGTCCCAGCCCCGATCAGGGCAGTCTGTTTACCGCCTGCTCCAGCCGCATTCCCCGCTGTGATCCCGTGCAGACAGGACATGGACATCGCCTTTTGATGGTGTCCAGAGCCATTGTTGTGAAGCTGCAGCGCCTCGCCGATCTTCGTCACCAGCGCGTCCACCTCTTTGGAGTCCACTGTCACCGACTGCTCCAGAAATATGTAGTTTTCCTTTCGACAGGGCATGTTTTAGTCCGAGTGTCCGAGCTGCTTCTGCGGCGGGTGGGAGCGTGGGTCGTGTCCGCGTCGGATGAATGAACCGCTGGGTGTCTGCACAGCCAAGCACCGAAGAGCCGAGGCGATTTGTAAACAAAGGGTGACGCGGGGAGGAGCGTACCATTTATACGCTAGAGCGGGGACCATTTCAAACCAAAATAAAGCAATATTTTCACACTATAGTCAACTTTTACGCAAAATGTCATATAATAAACAAGAACAATCAGTTATAAACACAGGAATCTAAACTTTACGCTTACATTGTGCCCTATTTACCTCGCCCGAGCTCCTCGCGTGGCACCGCACTCCCCCGCGTCCTTGGTCTCCTCCAGAATATTGGACATTACATAACTCCAACTGTCTGTTCGGGCAAAACAAACAAAGCGCATATTTCTAGTACAACAAAATGGCGACACCACGTTGTGCACTTCTGAGTGAGCCCACGGGCCTCACAGCAGCAGGGAACACGGAACATGATCCGGCTGATGCAGCGCTCATTTCTCTTGGCTGATTAGAGCCTTTGCCATGTAAAATGATTTTTACAGTAGTAGCCTACACACATGCACTGTTGAGCTGGTTGGCCTCAATGTAAAATAAAAACATGAATGTAGGCTGGAAATACATTTAGACACATCATTTTCTTGTTTCAATCATTAAATTTTAACTTTTGCCAAACTCATAAAGGTGCACTTTGTGACATTTCTGGTGGAGTAACCTGATTGTTTGAGATAAACTTTATTGTTCCACAAGGGAAATTATTTGTAATTTGTAACTTTGTCTGCTTACGTCCCCTGCTTGTGTCCATGGAGTTATACGTTTAATGCCACACTGAGGAACATTCCAGCAGTAGCAGTATTTCAGTATAGCACCTGAGTGTAAACGTATTGGCAGTATTTCAGAGTGTAAAAGTATTGCAGTATTTCAGTATAGTACCCTTGATAAAGGGCAGCCCTCGTGGAGTCCAACATGCACTGGAAACAGGTCCGACTTACTACCGGCAATGTGAACACAGCTCCTGCTCCGGTCATACAGGGACCGAACAGCCCTTAACAAAGGGCCCCGAACCCCGTACTCCCAGAGCACTCTCCACAGGACCCCACGAGGGACATGGTCGATCTTCTCCAGATCCACAAAGCACATGTGGACTGGTTGGGCAAACTCCCATGCACCCTCGAGTACCCGATGGAGAGTATAGAGCTGGTCCAGTGTTCCCCGGCCGGGACAAAAACCACACTGCTCCTCCTGAATCCGAGGTTCGACTATCGGTCGAATTCTCCTCTCCAGCACCCTGGAATAGACCTTACCGGGAAGGCTGAGGAGTGTGATTCCCCGATAAGTGGAACACACCCTCCGGTCCCCCTTCTTAAACAGAGGGACCACCACCCCGGTCTGCCAGTCCAGAGGTACTGTCCCCGACCGCCACACGATGTTGCAGAGACGTGTCAGCCAAGACAGCCCTACAACATCCAGAGACTTGAGATACTCAGGGCAGATCTCATCCACCCTTTGTCACCGGTTCTGTTCATTATATTTATGGACAGAATTTCTAGGCGCAGTCAGGGGCCGGAGGGGATCCGGTTTGGGAACCACAGGATCTCATCTCTGCTGTTTACAGATGATGTTGTCCTGATGGCTTCATCGAACCGGGACCTCCAGCGTGCACTGGGGCAGTTTGCAGCCGAGTGTGAAGCGGCTGGGATGAGGATCAGCTCCTTCAAATCCGAGGCCATGGTTCTCGACCAGAAAAAGGTGTCTTGCCCTCTCCTGGTAGGTGGAGGTGAAGAGAGAGCTGAGCCAAAAGACGAAGCTCTCAATTTACCGGTCAATCTACGTTCCTCCCCTCACCTATGGTCATGAGCTCTGGGTAATGACCGAAAAGACGAGATCACGGATACAAGCGGCCGAAATGAGTTTCCTTCGCAGAGTGGCTGGGCGCTCACTTAGAGATAGGGTGAGGAGCTCAGTCACACGGGAGGAGCTTGGAGTAGAGCCGCTGCTTCTCCACGTTGAGAGGAGCAGCTGAGGTGGCTCGGGCATCTGTTCCGGACGCCTCCTGGACTCCTCCCTCTGGAGGTGTTCCGGGCATGTCCCACCACAAGGATGCCCCGGGGAAGACCCAGGACCTGCTGGAGGGACGATGTCTCCTGGCTGGCCTGGGAACGCCTTGGGGTCCCCCCGGAGGAGCTGGAGGAAGTGTCTGGGGTGAAGGAAGTCTGGGCGTCCCTGCTTAGACTGTTGTCCCCGCGACCTGGCCCCGGATAAGCGGAAGAAAATGGATGGATGGACAGTATAGAACCTAAGTGTAAAAGTATTGCAGTATTTCAGTAAAGTACCTGTGTTTCCAAATTATTAGCTGTATTTCAGTATAGTATTTCAGTAATGTTAACTAAGTGTAAGAGTATTGCAGTATTTCAGTATTTGCAGTCGCAAGAGGGGCCAAGCCATGCTTGTGCTGTAGGAGATTATGTAACAGGCCTCTGCTCATATGACCACAGCACACGGCCATAATAACACAGGACACATTTACAAAAGCAGTGACAACGTACTGTGGGTTCCTACCAAAGGGCCTCCAGCGAGTGTCAAAACTACTCCATTTTCATAGGTATCGATACTAAAAAGTCCCATTGACAGGACAGAGCGGAACCTCTCCTGAATGTCTTTAGAATGTTGAGCTGTGTCCGAACAAGTATAAGATGTGTGTAGAAGCCCTCAATCGTCCAGGTAGAATCCATGGCAAAAGGAGTGAGGTACAGATCTTGGCCAGAGGTTTGAGAGGGGAGTTAAAGAGGCTATTTTTTGTCAAGAAAGAGAATCCTTCCTTGAACAGAAATGGAGGTCTCAGACATCATTTGTCTCCATCTATAACTCTATCCTCAAACCTCAATCAAAACAAACAAAGAAAACAATAGTGCTGCAGGTCAGAGGTGTGAAAACACCATTATCGGAATCAAGTTTGAAATGTTTTTCTCCAAATAAATTACAATATATTTTCATGATACCAGTGAAACTTAGGTGTACTTTGAGTGGATTGGACCAAAGTGGAGCAGTTGAATATTTTCTTACACTAAACCCTACTGGTGGTTGAAAAATTAAAAATGTTATGTTTTATTGCATCTGACATTTTTGAATGTGTTTTTTTAATACGTCTCTTAATAACTGACTGGAAATGAGCAGTGTACATGATTAGCCCTGCAGATGTTTTTTATTGTCAGTGGTTTATCAGCTCTTAGGTCAGCTACTGCTGCTATAAGGAAACACTAAGTCAAAGTTTAACTCTTTACAGCTTTACTTCTGTCATTCATTTAAACCATGTGTTAAAAAGACTCCTGTTAACTGTCACATCACAGCTCATGTTCCACTGCAGGCTAATATTCAACCACACTAGGGCTGCCTCACACCAAACCAGGACTAAACCAAGACTAAACCAACTCTATGTCAGGACTAAACCACGACTGAATCAGAACTAAACCAAGATTAAACCAGAGCTAAACCTAGACTTAATGTGGACTAAAGCAGGCCCAAACCTGTACTAGACCAGGACTAAACCTGGACAAAACATGGACCAGACTTTGGATAAACCAAGACTAAACCAGGACCAAATGTGGACTAGATCAGAACTAGACCACGACCAAACCAAGTCTACATCAGGACTAAAGTCATAAGGTGAATAACTACATACCAAACCAGGCCAATCTAAGATAAGGCTAAATGTTTTTCAAATACATTGCGTAAGTCACAGACTAGCCTACTGCCTTTATCAAACCTGTTGTGATAACAATAAACATAATACACCCAAGTGCAATGTTAAATATGTGCTTTTACTGCACAGGCAATACATGATCCTTAATTATTGATAGAAATAATAAGTATATAATAGAATAGAAGAAGAAGAAGAAGAAGAAGAAGAAGAAGAAGAAGAAGAAGAAGAAGAAGAAGAAGAAGAAGAAGAAGAAGAAGAAGAAGCAACTTTATTGATCTCACACTGGAGAAATTCTTCTCTGCATTTTAACCCATCCTGTTATCAGGAGCAGTGGGCAGCACATTACTGCGCCCGGGGACCATCTCCATGATCTTCTTACTTCGGTTTGGTCAGGACCTAAGCTGGAAGATTTTACCTATGGTGCATGTTTTGTGTTGGTGGGGGAAACCGGAGTGCCCGGAGGAAACCTGCAAACATGCAAACTCCACACAGAAAGGCTCTGGCGACCCGGGGATCGAACCCGGAACCTTCTTGCTGTGAGGCATGAGCGCTAGCCACTCAGCCACCGTGCCGCCATTATAATGCCATTGGTTTAATATAATCAGCCAACAATAATGCAGGGTTAAACAAACAGGTGAAACAAAACATAACTCCAGCTGTGTTTGTGATGAGGTAACAGCAGAGGACAGGGGTTGGTGGAGTGGATTAAATCATCCTGATAGTGCTTGTGTGCGCTCTATACTTCTAACCTCTGACCCCCGTGTATCATTCTGTTATAATTTGGACGTTTTAAATCACAATATTGATCTAAAACTGCTTCATAAAAGAAACAGGTCCACTAACTGCGCTGCCGAATGGGAGCTGACGTCGGTGTAAACGTCATGACCACAAAGCGCTTGCATGCCGTGGGCCCCTCCTCTGGATAGTTGCACATCGCACTAGTGAGCAGCAGATATTAAAAAAGAAATAATAATACAAAACGACTATGCAACGCTGCTGAATCCTACGTGTAAGAAAATAAAACCGGAGAAGGAAGTGTGTACGTCACAGCGGGCACCGGTGGGTCGGCAAAAAAAAGCGATTAAAGATGACTCAAACGTGCACGAATCAATTTAAAAACAACCGCAAGATTCAAGATTGTTTATTTGTCATATGCAGGATCAACACAAGGTCAACAATGCAATGAAACGCTTAGGATCAGAAGAACCGTTGACTCGCTGAGATAGTCAAGAAGTACTAATGGCATGCAATAATAGTAAATTGTAAAAAAGTGTTGCAAAAAAGTGCAAGTGGAAAAAGTAAACAATATAATAAAAAAAATATGTAATATAATAAAATACAAAGGTACAGGTAGCATTAAATAAGGTGTAAGTAGAGAGTAAGTAGAGAACCTCAGAAATGAATGAGAAAGAAACAACTCTGACATGGTTAAAAACTCTGAAAAGTCCAGTTTGCAGAATAAGTCTGCTTCAAACTGTTTGTGACTGCCCTGTATATCCTGCTAAACTGACTTTTTGATTGACAGAAACAGGGAGATGGACAGAGAAGACATGAGAGAAAGAATAGAGTGATACTGAGAAAGAGAGAGGAGGAGGAGAGAAGCAGGCGTGCGACGGAGCGGGGAGAGAGAGGAACAGTTTGTACAGAGCAGTTCTCAGAAAGACTCTGCTCTAACACCGGCTCTGAACCCAATGCTCCTCCACCGCACCACCATATAAGGCACTACTATCAGCCCGGGTCACATGGTACGTCTGCGGCCAATCAGGATCGCACTGACGATCCTGCGGCTGAATGGAGAAGCTATGTACTTCCTCAAACAACAACAACAACAAAAGAAGATTTATGACTGAACAAGGACTGAACCAAGACTAAACCAGGACTAAACAAGGACTGTACCATAACTGAACAAGGACTGAACCAGAACTAAAACAAGACTGAACTAGGATCAAAACAGGATTGAAACCAGAACTAATTCAGAACTAAGTCAGGACTGACCCAGGCCTGAATTGGGACTAAACCAGAATTAACCGAGGAGAAAACCAGGACTGAACTAAGACTGAACCAGATTTAGTC
>JAVJIX010000027.1:7727500-7767500 GCA_036785185.1 Paratrypauchen microcephalus | reverse complement strand
AAAGGTCATCACAACAAAGCGCCACATGCTATGGATAGCTGCACATCACACTAGAGCTGAGCAATTTTACATTTGGACCTAACCTTAATCAGCAAAATAGTGTCTTGAAACAAACAAACAAACAAAAACATTAAACATGACTCAAACATGCACAAATCACTCAACAACTGTGTGTGTGTGTGTGTGTGTGTGTGTGTGTGTGTGTGTGTGTGTGTGTGTGTGTGTGTGTGTGTGTGTGTGTGTTTGTGTTTGTGATGAGCTGTTTTGTCAAATGGCCGAGTCAGAGTCCACCGGGTTCATGTTCTAGTTTTAATTTGGACTTCCATGTCATGTTTGGTCCAGGTTTAGTCCAGGTTTAGTCCGGGTTTAAATCCAGACTGGAGCTGCACCAGCTGTAGTGTGCCGTTACAGAGACTTCATAGAAATTCCCGCTGCAGTAAAAGGCCAGGCAGGAATAGAACCCTCAACCACAACATCCACAAACCTTTCATAATAAAACACTCTCACTCAGGCTGTGCTGAGAAAACAGGACTAAACAGGGACTAAACCAGGTCTAAACCAGGACTTAAGTAGTAGTAGTAGTAGTAGTAGTAGTAGTAGTAGTAGTAGTAGTAGTAGTAGTAGTAGTAGTAGTAGTAGTAGTAGTAGTAGTAGTAGTAATAGCAGTAGTAGTAAAGATGTATCTATTTCCTGGGTTCCAAGGCCCCAAAACATTGATACAGCCTTAACGCAGACGGGGACATGTTTGGGGCTTTGGCGCCATCTGCTGGACACTTTACAGCTCCGAAAAGAAAACTTCTCATCGGCATTTGGACATTTGGTGAAGTGCTTTAAGTGTGTGTGTGTGTGTGTGTGTGTGTGTGTGTGTGTGTGTGTGTGTGTGTGTGTGTGTGTGTGTGTGTGTGTGTGTGTGTGTGTGTGTGTGTGTGTGTGTGTGTGTGTGTGTGTGTGCAAACTGAATGTGCAAAGCAATTCACTAAATAATTCCATGTTTTCCCCGATTTCACCCATCAAACCAAAACATGCACCATAGGTAAAAGTCCTCCAGCTTAGGTCACGGAGATGGTCCCCAGGTGCAGTAATGTGCTGCCCACTGCTCCTAAAAATAAGGATGGGTGAACAATTTCTCCTGTGTGAGATCAATAAAGTCATTTCATTTCATGTATCTTGCTTCATATATTTGATGTCTTCTGTGTGTATGTAAAATGTAGAAAGTTTTAAATATAAAAACATAAAAACTTTCAATGAATGAGTTAAGTTTGTCCAAACTTTTGACTGGTCATATATATCTGTATATCACAAAATCATGCTGAGCCCAGTGAACAGCTGCCAAACCGGCTCCCAAACCGGCTCTCAAACCGGCTCTCAAACCGGCTCCCAAACCGGCTCTCAAACCGGCTCTCAAACCGGCTCCCAAACCGGCTCTCAAACCGGCTCTCAAACCGGCTCCCAAACCGGCTCTCAAACCGGCTCCCAAACCGGCTCCCAAACCGGCTACCAAACCGGCTCCCAAACCGGCTCCCAAACCGGCTCTCAAACCGGCTCCCAAAGCGGCTCTCAAACCGGCTCCCAAACCGGCTCTCAAACCGGCTCCCAAACCGGCTCTCAAACCGGCTCCCAAACCGGCTCCCAAACCGGCTCCCAAACCGGCTCCCAAACCGGCTCTCAAACCGGCTCCCAAACCGGCTCTCAAACCGGCTCCCAAACCGGCTCCCAAACCGGCTCCCAAACCGGCTCCCAAACCGGCTCCCAAACCGGCTCCCAAACCAACTCCAGCTCTAAAACTCTCCTGAGGACACAGACCATTCAGCTGTCCAGTCTGTGTCAAAGGTTTCACAGCAAAGCAGCTACTACATCTTACCTGACCAGCCAGAACCACACGTTTTGACAAAACTTTACAAGGACAAGTGGATCTGGACTTGTATCCTGTCCCTAATTATCTGGACTTGTGTCCTGTCCCTAATTATCTGGACTTGTGTCCTGTCCCTAATTACAGAGGGTGTGATTGACAGGTGAATTAACCAATCAGAGAGACGCATGCTCAGGTCGCATCAAAAACAAACATCTACATAAAGAACTGAGAAACAGTGAAGAGTTTTACAGAAGCAAAAATCAAAGCAGCAAACTATTACTTTTTTCAAGTAAAACAAATAATAAATTTTGTTCTGAAAGATATGAGAATTTTGGAGATGTCTTCCACATTTGAAAAACACGTGATACAAATGAGAGGCTGTGGTTGGATCATCTCAAGAGGATTTTCAGGCCGTGTGGTTCGGTTGCAGGCCCTTCTGGATTCAAACAGAACGTAGAAGGGACTGGCTGCTCAGACAAGTGTAGAGCGGGGGGGGCAATTATTTTTCCCCAGGGGTCAAACGAGAAGCAGAAAATATTATGGAGGGCCGGTTATTCATTTTATTTCTACGTTAAAATCAGCATTGTTTACAGAAGCTGTAAGTTCTGTGTTATTATTAAGTAATGAGAGAGTGAGGTTTTACAAAAACTGAATTTATTCAGTAAAATAATTCAAAACAATGGTAAATGTGGAACATTTGTAACTCTTTTTCAGTCACATTAACCCTACAATATTTTCTGAATTTAACTTTCTTAACTTTGTATTAAGACACCACAATGTCTTTGTTTGCCAAATAATAGAATACAAGATCTGTCACAAAACCTTTGTCCAACTGCCAAACTGTGTAGGAAAAAAGTCAAAGTTAGCATGTTTTAGTGTTTTTTTCTTGATCGGTGAGAGAAATCTCGCCTCTGTTGAGCTTTAACAAGTGCATCAAAGTCAGGTTCATGTTTGAGGTGGAGATGTGAAGTCCCACAGATGATCATCAGGACAAATGCATCAGTACAAATGCATCAGTACAAATGCATCAGTACAAATGCATCAGTACAAATGCATCAGTACAAATGTATCAGTACAAATGTATTATGTACAATTTTGAATGTAGGTTTTATTTTCTTAATTCCAAGCAACCTATTTGGCTGTATTTGGCCCCCAGGCCTTGAAATGCCCGGGTTTGGTGTAGATGGACCTTTCAGCTGTTCAGACTGTGGCATTAGGTTTAGCACCGAAAAGGAGTGAGGGCTGTATTTGTGTCACCGAAAAACAACCAGCAGAACAAGCAAATCATATGGCATTAAATACATTCAGTAATTTACAGGTGTTGTTTTTTTTTTAACATGTTTTTATGGTGAGCGAGGATGCCTCTCCACAGATCTGACCTGTCACCTGCCTGTCACAGTGTAATGTGATACAGTGAAATATTTCAGGCAAAGGAGACTGAGGCCCTGTCCCCACGACAACGTTCCTGTTTTTTTTTTTACCCGGGGTGAAAAAAAGTCTCGTCCAGACACGTGTTGGATCAGAAAACCTTCGCGTCAAGATGAGCACGGAGCGCTGAGTGAAAACGATGTAGTACATATGTCACACCGATAAGTGGCGCTGTAAACCGGAAAGAGCCAGAGCCACCGGTAACGCAGGACTACAAAGAGCACATGCGCAGAAAGTCCTTTCTCTTTCATAAACAAGCAAACGCGTGTACTTTAGGGGCCGTCAACACAAGCGAATATATTTTGTCCCCCTGCTCCACCAATGTAGCAGGGACTCCCTCCGGTAATGTGAAAATGCTGACCGTCCCTAACATAGACAGACGCCACAGAACAAAGATTTGCGCTGCGTGAGCAGAGTTTTTGCCTATAAATCGATAGTTAGCATTACTTGCTATCGTTTTATTAGATAGACATTAACAAGTAGAACTCTCGTTAACCTTGGGCGTGTTATTTAGGCAAAATGCTTGTTTGGATCTTACTACGGGAATGTTAAACATACTCGGACATTATGTTGGCTTTTCGGCGAGAATATACAACCGGGGACCATCACCAACGGGCAGCTATATATTTTTGTGTGTGATACTGCATGTGCCTGTTTGTAAAAGGTAAATTTTCATTTAATAAAAAAGACAAGAAATGGTTGCTCTTTCTCTTTATTTACAGCACACAACACACTAAAATTGGTATGTGCTCCTCATTGTCCACTATCTGCCTTTCCAGCGATGGGATCTTTCCAGTTTTAAAATACGTGTTTAGCTTTGCATTGGCAAACACCCGTGCGTCGTGCGTACTGCCAGGCCACTTCACAGTAACGTCCATAAACCGGTACCTGTAGTCACACACCGCTTGTATGTTGAGGGGATGTGTCCCATCGATCGATCCCAAACATTGTGGCATGTCATGCACACGGAGGAAGCCCGAAACAAGCTCCTCTGCCTCCGGTTCCGTGAAAGGCGTAATTGTGCATGGTCCTCTGCTGTTGTCGCAATGCATTGCATATGAACAGAGTTTGATGCAGCATTGCCAATAAACTTCCAAAAGTCTGCAAAAGATACTGAAGTCCATTGTCCGCCATGGCTGTTGTTATCTGGTTGTTACCTGCGGAAGGCGCCGGGTTCCACCCTCTGGTCACCGGTCACGTGATGATTACGGCAGCGCGACGTCATAATTTTCTCACCTGCCGCGCTTTTTTGCCGCCCACATTCCAACGCAACGGGGGGCGTTCTCCGACTTCTCCACTCTGGAAGCCGTTTTTGAAAAACTCCGTTCTCGCCCCCAAAAACGCCGGCGCCGTCTGGACGGCAAGCCCAAACGCACCCAAACTTCTCCGTTTCCTCCAAAAAACGTTGTCGTGGGGACAGGGCCTAAGGAGACTAAGCAGAAAAGTGACATAGTGCCCCTTTAGGCACGCTTCACACTTCACTTTGCCGGTGCCTCGTGTGAATGTGTGAACGTGTGTGTGTGTGTGTGTGTGTGTGTGTGAGTGTCTGTGTGTGTGTGTGTGTGTGTGAGTGTGTGTGTGTGTGTGTGTGTGTGTGTCTGTGTGTGTGTGTGTGTGTGTATGTGTGTGAGTGTGTGTGTGTGTGTGTGTGTGTGTGTGAGTGTCTGTGTGTGTGTGTGTGTGTGTGAGTGTGTGTGTGTGTGTGTGAGTGTGTGTGTGTGTGTGTCTGTGTGTGTGTGTGTGTGTGTATGTGTGTGTGAGTGTGTGTGTGTGTGTGTGTGTGTGTGTGTATGTGTGTGTGTGTGTGTGAGTGTGTGTGTGTGTGTGTGTGAGTGTGTGTGTGTGTGTGTGTGAGTGTGTGTGTGTGTGAGTGTGTGTGTGAGTGTGTGTGTGAGTGTGTGTGTGTGTGTGTGTGTGAGTGTGTGTGTGTGTGTGTGTGTGAGTGTCTGTGTGTGTGTGTGTGTGTGAGTGTGTGTGTG
Source organism: Paratrypauchen microcephalus (assembly GCA_036785185.1). Lineage (NCBI taxonomy): Eukaryota > Metazoa > Chordata > Actinopteri > Gobiiformes > Gobiidae > Paratrypauchen > Paratrypauchen microcephalus. The sequence goes on along the minus strand of JAVJIX010000027.1, from coordinate 7,762,241 downwards.
TGTGAGTGTGTGTGTGTGTGTGTGTGTGTGTGTGAGTGTGTGTGTGTGAGTGTGTGTGTGTGTGTGAGTGTGTGTGTGTGTGTGTGTGTGTGCGTGTGTGTGCGTGTGTGTGTGTGTGAGTGTGTGTGTGTGTGTCTGTGTGTGTATGTGTGTGTGAGTGTGTGTGTGAGTGTGTGTGTGTGTGTGTGTGAGTGTGTGTGTGTGTGTGTGTGTGTGTGTGAGTGTGTGAGTGTTGGTGGTGATGGGAGGGGCCGTTAGTGCAGTCTGTCCCAGGGCAGCTGTGGCTACAATAATAATTGATCCTTAAGTATTTTGACTCTATCGTGTACCAGGTATAAGATACTTGTACGTGGGTTACTGCTGTGGGACTAATAGACCCCTTTACCGTTAGTAAAGACGTGACGTCACTGGCATGTGCGCACACTGTTGACCCAGAATCAACCATGGTGGACCATAGCGGAGTATCTGAACGATAGGGAGAGCTACATTCAAGAGCTCACGTTGAGCAACGGGGTTCGACTACCAGATCCTTATGCGATCACGGAGTGGCAGTACGACCACAGAAAGTGTCCAGATTTACAGTGGCCAGATATCCACTGTTATTTAGTGGAGAAGCCCAGCGTGTATACAAGAGAAAAAGTGCACGCATACAAATCCATGGATGCCTAAGAGTTTGCCATATGTGGCCATGTACAGGAGGTAAAATACCACGATATCGATGGGGTGTTTTGCGTGTTGGCATCTGATGTTCTCCCCAGTCAAAGACAAGGCCACAAGACGACCATGTACAATGCTTGGGCTATCATCAACAAGCGTGATAACTACGTTCTGACCGCCAACTGCACTTGCGTTGCGGGGTAAGTAACATACTACGACTTAATTCACGAGTCACAGATGTGATCTCAGTCATGTCAAATGCCATTTATGATGGCCATGCAAAAACTTATCATGCATTTTAACAAAGTTATTCGTGTTCGTTTACATGTGTCTGTCGTAGAGGTTACCCGGTTAATATGTCTGTGAGCTTTGCGGTGTCCTGTGCTTGCTAATTAATCAGCATGATTAAACACCATTGAACACCTGGGCAAATGACCCTAAACAAGCAGCAGGTGTTCACTTGTGTGTATGTCACTTGAATGATATGAACTATCATTTATTCCATCTGTTTCTCTTTATTTGAGTTCTTCTCTTCTATATCTTCGCTGGGGGTTTTATGGCGGCAGTGGCTTTGTTTGAGTCGGAACTGCGCGCGCATTCAGTGATGACGTAGCTTTGAAACTGATCTATAAAGACGTGATTTTATCTTGTGGCGTTTGAAAAGTGACTTTCCTTTAAGTGTTGTGTTTTACAGTGGGCAGCAGGGGGCAGCAGTGGGCAGCAGTGGGCAGCAGGGGGCAGCAGGGGGCAGCAGTGGGCAGCAGTGGGCACCAGGGGGCAGCAGAGCGGCGGGAGCGTCCATAGGCCTGTGTCTGTACTTCCGTGTCTGTCCGCGGCGGCGTTAGCTCCGTGTGTGTGCGCTTTACCGGAGCATAAACGCGGTCAGAGCGCAGGGAAACATGGCACAAGTGAAGCTGAAAGAGGAGCCGGAGCTGTGGGAGCCGAAGGACGTGGAAAACAGGTGAGTTTAGAGGCTAAGGACGCCCTCGGCGCACAAGCCTGCGCCCCGCGGACCGCACAGGGACACACTACTACAGAGACACCGCACTGGGACACAGACTGGAGGACACGGAGTCCACACGAGACTGGGCCCACGGGACAGAGCCGGGGGAGAGGAGGGGGCTCTGGTGGTTCTGGTGGAGGACAGAAATATGGCGAATAGATCAAAGTTGTGGAAACGGCAGAAGTGAAACGAGAGGCCTTCACACTGCGCATGCGCACTCAGCCCGGCTGATGTGTCTTCTGGACATAATGATACACAACATACTCCTGTAACTTTAAAACCATTTCATATGAAATAACGATGAAGTGGTCCAAGAACATACTCCAGTAAGAGATAAGAAAGTATTTGGTGAAACTAAATGAAAAGAGAAGAAGAAGTGACTTTATTGATCTCACACAGGAGAAATTCTTCTCTGCATTTGACCCATCCTGTTAGGAGCAGTGAGCAGCACATGACTGCGCCCGGGGACCATCTCCGTGATCTTCTTGCTTCGGTTTGGTCAGGACCTCAGCTGGAGGATTTTACCTGGAGCATGTTTTGGGTTGATGGGAAACCCACCCAGACACGGGGAGAACATGCAAACTCCACACAGAAAGGCTCAGGCGACCCGGGATCGAACCCGGAACCTTCTTGCTGTGAAGCATGAGCGCTACCCACTCAGCCACTGTGCTGCCAAAAAATGGAGTAACTTAAATCTGGTGTTTTCAAAGGACAGATGCAAAAAGAGACAAACTAAATCAAATCTGACGGAGCTGCAAGAAACACAAATGTTGAAATCATTTCAGATGGTCATATAAAGCTTCTGTCACTTTAGACTTCCTCACAGTGGGAAGAAGAACACTTTTACTGAAGTAAGAGTACTGTTATGTCAATAAAAATATACTATTGTTACATTATTACTCAAGTAGAAGCAAGTATGGGGTTTGAAAAGTACTATCTCCTCAAAAGTAAATGTAACAGTAAAACCCCCCCTCTGATAATACCTTCTGTGTGTTCTGTTGCAGAGGTTCCTGTGAGTTCAAAGAGGAGCCAGACTGCAGAGGTAAGAACTAGAACTGGACTAGAACGCTCAAATCTGTAAAGGTGCACAACTTAAAGCAGTTAAATCACCCAGTAAGGTTCATTTGGTCTTGGTGTTTTTAGTTTGAGTGTTTCTTGAACCTCCGAATGCCTCTAAACCGTGCTCTTTGTGGTGGCACTTCTGGTGAAGTGGGAATCCCATTCATTTAAAGTGAGAATTTGAGAAAAGTTTTGCTGTTAAAATCTGATTTAAAGTTGATTAGTGTAAAATGTTCAGTGTTGATGTGACAAACACATCACACTGACTCTCTGGAGGCTTGAAAACGGCTTTGGAATGTTGATAGAATACGATTACTGTGAGATCTGCTCCATGCAAAATAAGGGGAAGTGACACTTGGCAGCAGATATTATCAACAGAGATCCATGTTGAACATCCCCAGCGTGACGTCACTGCAGAGTATCAGTATCAGTTAGGCAGATCATCATCATTATGAATGTTCTCCTGGAAAAGGTCCAAATACTGATCTAGTATGTGAAAGAGCTGCTCCATTTTAATAACAGATATAAAAGTCTACAACTCTGTTCAATAGTTAGTTTGTACCTGACATCTAAAATAGGAAAAGGAAGTCCACAAAGTAGGGAAAATGTATAATTTGTTAACAAGTAAAGTTCAGTTACACTTATTTAGCTAAGAACTGCCAGTAAACGTTAATGTAACAATTAAAACCTAGTTAAGACTTCAAAATAACAGTTTGTTTTGGTATTAAAGAGATTAAAACTATCAAAACTACACATAAGTTACAGAAAACTGATATTATTTCTGTCCTCACCATTCATAAATGTACGTGTGACAGTGAAAACGGGAGGTGATTGACAATATGGTGAAAATGAGCATTTAAAGTTGACTCATATAAACAATCACTCCAGACATTGGGTTGAGTAAATGTTGAGGGGGGAAACGACTATAACATGATTAAACACTTTGAAAAGTCCATTTTACAGCATAGGCCTGAAACAAAAGCAGTAATGGCTCTAAAACTGCACATGTACCAGCCGTAGTCGGATGGCTCCTCATGGGTTCTCGGTCTGTCCCTGCAGGTATCCAGGTCCAAGTTAAAGAAGAGCCGGAAGAACTGAAAATCCCACAAAGCCCAATTCTCCACGTCATAGTCAAGAGCGAAGACGAGAATGAGGAAGACGAGGAGGAAGAGTCACTCCATGGTGCCGTGAAAGAGGAGAGCGGACAGGAGGAGGAGGAGGAGGAAGGAGAAGAGAATGGAGAACATTTGTCTGGCACTGATGACTCTGAAGACTGGACACCGAGAAGTTCCACACGTTCAAAGCCGGCGGGACAGGGACAGCGGCAGGAGCCGGCTCCCAGGGACAAGGGAACAGGAGGCCCAGGCAATCTTCACAAATGTGCTCAGTGTGGAAAGGAGTTCGACACACGCACCAAACTCAAAGTGCACGAGAAGAACCACCTAACTGACCGACCTTTCAGCTGTCCCTTCTGCGAAAGAGGATTCAAAAAGAACGGCGCTCTGAGAACTCACATGAGAATCCACACGGGGGAAAAACCATTCACGTGTTCAGTTTGTGCCAAGGATTTTCAGTATGGGATCACACTAAAGGCTCACATGAGGACGCACACCGGAGAAAGACCTTTCAGCTGCTCAGTTTGTGACATGGATTTTGCGACAGAATACCTCCTCAAAGTGCACATGCGGTCTCACACAGGAGGGGAGACTTTCAGGTGTCCAGTTTGTGCTAAAGATTTCATCACAGAGAATCGTCTGAAGCGCCACATTACCATCCACACTAAAAACAGACCTTTTGGGTGTTCAATGTGTGGGGAGAGCTTCTCGACAAGCAGCCGCCTGCGCACTCACACCAGAGTCCACACGGGGGAGCTCCTGTTCACCTGTGCCCTCTGCGATAAAGACTTTGCTCGTAAAAGCTTCCTGAAGAAACATATGAGGTCTCACACGGGAGAGAGACCTTTCAGCTGTTCAGTCTGTAAAAAGAGCTTTGCTCATAAGTACAACCTCCAAAAACACAAATGCTCCAGACCGACGCTCCCTGACCAAGAGCAGGAACCAATATGATGTTCTGTGTTTATATTTGTATCTTCACACCATAGACTGTAAAAGAGGTGGACTAAAGGAGTGTTTGGTTCCAAATGAAGCTCGCTGTGAGTATCATGGAAACCAATCAATCCGGTTGCGAATGCAAGCAGGAGCGACCTCGGGGAAAGAAGCCACCTGATTGGTTTGTTATGTTCATATCTTGATTTGGGGATAAAACGGTGAAAAAAGCCTGACAGCAGCAATTCTATAGAGAGGGGACTTTGTGGATGGTGAATCGGAGTCGATGGAGCCGGAAACACGCCCACGCTCACTTCCTAGTTCGAACACGGTGGCTGGATTGTGAGCCATGTCCATTTTATACAGTGTGTGGTACAATCAGAACTGAACCCGTGTTGCTAGAACCTGCAGACGACACATCGAAGTTTGTCATTCTCAGTATATGGACAGACCAGGCCTCATGTGAAAGCTCAGAACCTCCAGAATTCCTTCACTGAGCTGCAGACATTTGAACATGTTTATGAAATTTTAAATAAAAATTCTACATACCCTCCCTTTAATACTTAAGTCTCTTTCCTCATTTCAGCTTCTGGAGGTCAGACCTCCCTTATAGTCCAGACATGTTTTTCCCCCCATTAGAATCTGAGTTAAAATCTAATTCAATCTTAATAAGATTGTGTATGGATTCTAGGATCATGTCACACATGGCAACATTCTCTGTAAAGATTCATTTTGCTCTTGGAGGGTGAAAATGTGTCGTCCGAACTATTGCACTGTTCTGATCTGTTCTGATGTCGTTTCCCCGTCACAAACAGACCTGCAGTTATGTTCAACACAAACCCTGTATATTTGGGCTGAGTTTTTCTCTGAAAAGGAAAAACACTGTCCCACCTTGTGATGTCATGCTAATACAGGAAGTGCCGTGTTTGTTTTTTTAAACTCCATACACATTCACTAGAATCATTTGGCCTATTTCAGCTCAGGAATGGCCTGTCTCTACTGAAGTAAAGGTAACGGGAGCCGTTAACTTGAAAACTACCACTTCATGACATCACAAAGTGGAACAGCATTTTGAGCTTTGGAAATGTAGATAGACTAACATTAAATGGTTACTCAAACATGTGTGAATGGAACAAAACACAACTCCAGGTGTGTTTTGAGGAGGTAACAGTATGACGACAGGACTTAAAGCTCACAAGTGTCACTTTTGTGTCATATTTGGGGGTGCTCCTGCAGAGGGCGGTGCTCCTGCAGAGGGCGCTGATGCACACACTGGTGCACAAACAATATGAACTGTCCCTGCTGTGTGCGCATGCGCGGCGCAGAACGCGTCTGCGCTCCACGGAGTCATGAGTGCGACAAAAGCGCGTTAAAGGCGCACAGAAAGCGCCTTAAACCTGACGAAAGCGCAGGGACATGGAGATGACGCTGAAGCCGGAGCCGTGGGCCCTGGAGCCGGACACGGGGTGAGTCTTAAGGCGCTACAGGATTCACACTGTGCGGGCTCATGAGCGCACTGCACCGGGCACAGGGCGCCATTGTGCCGCGCTGATCACGGGCTTGATCCGGGGACTGGGACCGGCGCTGTGTGGGGCTCCGGGGCTGAACAGGTTTACAGAGAATAAGACCCCATGGAGACTCAGGGAGGGCATCTGAGGAACACTGACCTTTCAGAACATGTCTGTAGAGGTCTGTACTAGAGTTGTCCATGTACAGAGTATCTACAGTCAGAGGAAAAAGTTTCTACACCCTTTAGAATTTTTTACAGTTCTGCCTAAATTGGTCATAAAATATTGTCTGATTTCTCCAACAAGCTCAAGAATGAACAAACAGTGTCTGCTTGAACCAAAACCACCCAAACAATTGCATGTTATCATATTTTTATTGACCATAAGATGGAATTATTCACAGGACAAGGAGGCATAAATAAGTACCCCCTTGGATTCAGTAGCTGGATGACCCTCCTCTGGCTGCAATAACGTCAACTGGACGTTTCCTGTAGTTGCAGACTAGACTAGGGCACAACGATCAGGAGAAATCTTGCACCATTCCTCTTTGCAAAACTGTTCAATTCAGCAAGATTCCTGGGATGCCTGGAATGGCTTTCTTGAGGTTGTGCCACAACATCTCAATTGGGTTTAGGTCGGGGCTTTGACTGAGCCATTCCAGAACGTGTATTTTGTTCTTCTGGTTCTTCTAATGTCGACCTGCTTCTGTGTTTAGGGTCGTCCTGTTGCAGGACCCATCCTCTTTTGAGTTTCAACTTTTTGACAGATTTCCTGGTTTTTCTGCAAAATATCTTGATATACTTGAAATTCATTTTCCCATTGACTATAGCCAGTTGTCCAGGCCCAGAGGCAGCACCCCCACACCATGATGCTACCGCCGCCATACTTAACGGTGGGGATGACGTTTTGCTGATGTTGTGCTGTACCAACTTTCCTCCACACATGATGTTGTCTGCTCCCCCGAAACAATTCAACCTTGGTTTCATCAGTCCACAATGTTTTTCCAGTGGCGCTGAGAAGCATCCAAATGCTTTTTCGAGAACTCTAAACGAGCAGAAATGTTCTTTTTGGACAGCAATGGCTTCCTCCGTGGCCTTCTCCCATGAATCCCACTCTTGTTCAGTGTCTTTCTTATAGTAGATGTGTCAACAGAGATGTTTGCATCTTTCAGTGACTTCCTCAAGTCTTCAGCGGACACTCTTGGATTCTTTTTTACCTCCTTGATGATGACTTTCTGTGCCTTTGGAGTAATCTTCACAGGGCGGCCACTCCTTGGCAGAGTAACAACTGTTTCAAACTCCATTTATACACAATATTTCTAATTGTTTTCTAATGTAGACACATGAACACCAAGGGTCTTAGAGATGGTTTTGTAACCCTTTTTAGCTTAAAACAAATAAATTATTTTGTGTTTTAAGTCTTCAGACAGCTCCTTTGTGCGAGGCATGATGCACAGAACATGCCTCTCATCAAAACACCTCAGTGATTGGACTTCAGGTTGGCTCACACCTGAGTCAAATTGTCTAATCATCTAATTAGTCTAATTAGCTCTTGGGTGAGCCTTAGCTAAGGGTGTACTTACTTATGCCTCCCTATCCTGTCAATATTTCCATCTTATGGCCAATAAAAATATGATAACGTAATTGTTTGAGTGGTTTCAATTCAAGCAGACGCTGTTTGTTCATTCTTGAGATTGTTGGAGAGATCAGACAATATTTTATGACCAATTTAGGCAGAAATATAAGAAATTCCAAAGGGTGTACAAACCTTTTCCTCTGACTGTATTTCTGTACAGAGGACATTTTAAAGAACTGAAGCCTTTTGGATTTGATCTCCACTGAAACTCAAGTTACAATTTCGTTTAATTTGTAGATCATGTTGCAGCTGTAGTTAAAAAACTGTTCAGGAGTACACATTGGCTGATCCTTTAATCGATTTCGCAAGAACATTGCATCATCACAAATGCCTACCTATTACAGAAGTGTTTTTGGAAAGTAAACTTATAAAAATGCAGATTTCATTCATGATTGACCTTAGTAAATCATACGTTAGACTTTGGTTGGTCTTGTTTTTTTCTTTAAGTTTTTATTTTGACCCAGTTTGACTTAATCAAAGCCCAAATGAAAATGGAGCGTGCATGTTTTTAACCTGTAGCTCTGTGTTCTGTTCCAGTGCGGCTCGAGAGGAGAAAGACGACCGACACAGCGGTAAGAGCTGCTGCTGTCATGTGACTAAAATGTCAAACTCCATTTTGATATTTGAGAATAGACTGGGCTGCAGATTTTAACAACCAAAAGCTCCTTTTTGACAATATTGTAATTTTCAACACCAAATCCTTGTACTATGTGGTCTTCTTCTCGTTCTGATAAATTTAAACATCTCGATATAATGCAAAACAGACTCTTGTGAGCTTTAAGCCCTGTTGTCACCTCATCGAAAACAGAGCTTCACACATGTTTGGGAAACCCTTTATTATTAGTCTGTCTACACCTCCCTTGCTCCAGATGCTCTGTTCCACCTTATGATGTCATGAAGTGTAGTTTTGTAGTTAACAACTCCTTTACCTTTAGTTCAGTAGAGACTGGTAAATCCAGGACTGAGATCTTGCAAATGATTTTAGTTAAGCTGTACGAAATTTAAAAACACTGTGGAGTGTTTTCTATTTGAGAGAAGAAATATGCAGTCTTTGTGTGTATGTGTTTGTACAATACAACAGAACATGAAACAACATAACACCATCCCAGGTCTGTTTGTGAGGAAACATTATAACACAGATCAGAAAATAGCATCATATGGGCCCTTTAAGATGAAACTGTTCAAGAAGGGTCACATTTTATACAATTTATTTATTTTTTAGTATCGATACCTACTCAAAAAGAGTATCTATTATATGATTTTTAATTCTTTTGACTGCACTAGTAAGAACTGAACTGGACTATAGTCAAACCATAGAGTGTACATATAAAAGCTAATGCGCTAGCTGCCGCGTTCAAGTTGGCAGGAAGTTCCTCCTCCTCCTGACCCTCTGTAACTGCTGCTGTGAGCCTCATTATTTTGGTCTCAAAATGTTTGTATTAACCCGCTCTATGTGATCCTGGTGTAGGGGTGGGTATTGGCAAAGAAGTCCCGATTCATATGCCACGATGCGATACTATCACGATGCATCACGATACTTGAATTATTGCGATGCATTGCAATATATTCGACATAGTTCAGTGAAAATGTACCAAAAAAAAAAGAGGATAACTTAAATATCAGTGGCTGTGTATCTGGGTCGTGTCTTCAACTGATACAGAACTCTGAGCAACTCAATTCAGAACTGAATTTATTGAATAACAAAAACAAATAAACCAAACCAATAACAAAAAAAGTGCAGAGGATTTTTTTCTAAAACAAAAAATGATTCATGTTCAAACATTTGCCATTTTGGAGGTAGCGACCATCATAACAAACAATACCCTTTCACAAAGAAAAAAGTGCAGAGGATTTATAAAAAAATTAACAATTAATTTATTAATAATTCATTAATACGATTTTTGGCATCAAGAATCAATGCAGTATATTGTGAAAGTATCGCGATGCATTGTCATGACGATTATTTTGCACACCCCTATCCTGGTGGGGGTGTTTTTTTCTTTTAGTCCATTAAAAAAATCATATTCATAATATAGAGCCTGGTTCCAAATTTGCTTCTGTAACCGCTAGCCTCAATGAGCTTCATTGAGGCTAGCGGTTCAGTGAACTCATTGAACCACTAGAGCTGAACTCTGTGGGTGACGTCGCACTCCTTTAGTCTGATTCTTTTATACCGTCTATGAGTCAGACATAACCACACGGGGAAGAGGTTGATTTCCCTGACTGCGATTACATTTGTGACCAGCCGTGGCAAAACCAGACACAAGTCATTTTGAGTTATTCACAGATTCTGAAAGTGTAGATTCTAAGCTTTCCAACGATGCCTTACATGTGGAAATCTAAGAACATTCAAAAAGCACACTTACATTTACTACTGGAATTTTTAGTACTGTTGTTTACTCCTGTTATTGAATTTTACCCCTGTTGCACTGTTGTTTACTCCTGTTATTGCACTAGAATTACTACTGTTCGACATTTATTTTTATTTTATCTTAACTCCAATGCACATTCTACTGCACATGACCAAGTCACTGCTGTATCTTCCATTGCACATTTTGATGCACACTGCACACTTTGGAAATCTGTATATAGTATAGGTTATTTATTATGTTGCACTGTTTTAAGATTTTAGACCGTAGACTTTAGTTTTAACTTTAGATCTCTGTCTTAGATAGTTTTTGTTGTGTTTTGTCTTCATATTGTATTTTGTACACTGTCTTTTTGCACTACCTGGCCAGAGAGAAACGAAATTTCGATTCACTGTATGTTGAACACATATGGCAGAATTGACAATAAAGCTGACTTTGACTTTGAAGTTTGTGGCCATTTGAAAGCAGCACATTTGAAAACAACAAGCTGAGAAAAGCTGCGTTAAAGGTTCTCCAAGTCCAGGCCTTCAGAGCTCATTTACATGACATTAAGCTAAGCCCTCCCCCATCACTGACATCACTGGTGTGGAGTTTCAGGGCAGGTCGGAGTTAGAAGGTACTTTGTTAAAATGGAAATGCTTTTATAACAAAAAGTCCATATAATCATTCAATAATACACAGGATATTACTGTATTTTAAGTCAAAATCACCTGTATTGTCAATTTACACACACACACTCTGGACACATGCACACGTATACACGCATGGAGTGGCTTCTTCATTATCTCAACTAGTACATTTAGCAAAAAACCCCACAAATTTTGGGGGAAAAAAAGCTTTAAACACGATTTTCTCATTTTCACAAATGCCGACATGTGGCGAGTTTGGCAGTGGCGGGTCACATTTGTGTCCTCAGTGTTTCCCACAGAAAAATCGTTAGTCAAGGTGGTGGTGGTATCAAACAAAAACGAAACTCAAACGAAATTGAGGACCAGGGGCGTATTTCTTGAATCATTGAAATTTTGCATCATGGAGTGTGCCTGTTATTTGGCTACATTTTGTTTTAAAAGTAAATTTTTTTATCTCACTTTGTGTCAATGTATGATCGTTTGTTGTTGCTGGGTGATTTTAATATCCATGTCTGCTGTCCGGATAAGCCTATGGTCAAGGAGTTTTGTGAGGTATTGGATGCGTTCGGGTTCACCCAGCATATTGATCAAGCCACCCATATACTGGGTCATACTCTGGACCTTGTCCTTTCCTATGGTTTTTCTGTTGAGAACATCTCAGTTGATGACGCTTCATTTTCTGATCATAAGCCAATTTTTTTCAATATCAACATTGCAAATCCTGTTCTGACAGTCAGAACCCCTGGACAGTACTTCCGTTGCTTAAACTCACAGGCTACTGCCCAGTTCACTGACTGTTTTTTAAGTAAAGATGTAGCCTCAGCTATGACTGCAGCAGCTAATGCCTCATGTAGCTCTGACAATTTAATTGCTTTATTTAATTCATCCTGCTCAGAGATTCTGGATTCAGTGGCTCCTCTCAGATACAAACACCCAAATTTTAAATCTAATGTGAGGCTCGATGATCATACCCGCTCACTCAGGCAGGCCTGCCGCAGAGCTGAAAGGAAATGGAAGAAAGACCGTCTTACTGTCTCCTTTCAAATTTTCAAATCTGCCCTGCTATCTTTTCAGGCCACCGCCAAAGAAGCCAGAGCCAGATATTTTTCAGATATCATTAACCGGCATTCAAATAGACCGAAAATCCTGTTTAACACAATAAACTCCATCATCAACCCACCTTGTTCTCCAGCTCCCATTATAAATTCGGATCTCTGTGAGAACTTCCTGCATTTTTTCATTGAGAAAATTGAGAACATCAGAGCTCTATTTCCTCCTCTTGTTCCATCGCTTCATCCACCCCCACACCCTATAGGTACTCTCTGTCATTTTAACCCTGTCTCCATGGTCGATTTAAAGGACATTGTCCTACACATGAAAACCACCACGTCCCCTGGTGATGAGGTTCCATGTTCCGTTTTAAAGGAGGCTTTTGACATCGTAGGACCCTCCCTTCAACTTATTATAAACTCTTGTCTGTCATCTGGTCCTGTCCCTGCTTGCCTCAAACATGCAGTTGTCCAACCTCTACTCAAGAAACCCAACCTGGACTCAAATTGCTTGAACAACTATAGGCCCATCTCTAAACTCCCTTTTATTTCTAAAGTGCTCGAAAAAGTAGTGTTGTCCCAGCTCTCCCCCTTCCTCTCGCAGCACGCCATCTTGGAGCCCTTTCAGTCAGGTTTCAGGGCCTGGCACAGCACTGAAACTGCATTGCTTAAAATAACAAATGAATTGCTTCTCACACTCGACGTGGGTCAAAATGCAGTCCTGGTCCTATTGGACCTCAGTGCGGCCTTTGACACAGTGGACCATACCATCCTCCTCAACCGCCTTGAAGAGTGGGTGGGCATTAAAGGGACAGCACTGCTTTGGTTCAAGTCCTATCTCCAACATAGAACTTTTTCAGTTTCCATCGGCCATTCCTCATCTGCTTCTGCTCCGGTCTCCTATGGTGTCCCCCAAGGCTCAATTTTAGGGCCAATACTCTTCTGCCTATACATGCTCCCCCTAGGGGACATTATCCGTAAACATTTTGTTTCCTTTCCATTTCTACGCTGACACACAATTATACTTACCATTAACATCACAGGACTCCGCCCAATCTCTCCTAGACTGTATAGAGGCCATTAAGCTTTGGATGTCCAACAATTTTCTACAACTCAACGACAGCAAGACCGATGTCATAGTTTTTGGATCCCCTAAATCAATACCCACAGTTACTGGCAATCTATCTCACCTCTCCTCTTTTGTTAAGCCTTCTGCCAAAAGCCTTGGGGTTATCTTTGACTCTGACTTGTGTTTCAAAAAACAAATAAATACGGTCATAAAAAATAGTTACTACCAGCTGAGAGTGATCACTCAGCTCAAGCCATCACTCTCTGTTCAAGATCTGGAAACCGTTATCCATGCCTTCATAACATCTCGGCTGGATTACTGCAACGCCCTCTACTTTGGCCTCCCCCAGACCCAGCTAGCTCGCCTGCAGCTGGTGCAAAATGCTGCTGCTAGACTTTTAACAGGTACCAAGAGGCAGGAACACATCACTCCTGTCCTCTCCTCTCGGCACTGGCTTCCCATTTGTTTCAGAATTCAATTTAAAATACTTCTTTTGGTTTTTAAGTCCTTTCAAGGCCAGACCCCCAAGTACATTTCCGACATGCTGCAACATTACTCTGCACCCAGGTCCCTCAGATCTGCCGACAAAGGTCTCCTTTGTGTTGCCAGTTCCCGCCTCAAGCACAAAGGGGACCGTGCTTTTGCTGTGGCAGCTCCACGTCTCTGGAACAGTTTACCTGCTGACATCAGATCTGCTCCAACAATCACCACTTTTAAATCCAAGCTAAAAACTCATTTGTACACTGTGGCCTTTGCCTCTTAGCTCTTTTATCTCTTTTATCCTGTCTTTTATTTCATCTTATGTTTACTTCTGCCATGTCAAATGTTCTTATGTATTTTATGCTGCCGATGTATTTTTTATTATTTTTAGCCTTTTGACATTGTACAGCACTTTGGCCAGTTCTCACTGTTTTTAAATGTGCTATATAAATAAAATTTACTTACTTACTTACTAAAGGTTTACCTGTAACTGTATTCTTTGATAGAGATGTCACATAAAATATAAAGTGTCAATGTGGTCAAGTGAGAGTGGTGTTGGGCCCAGCTGATATAAGTTCTATGATGATATGAAGAATTGTAGGTTAAATTCATTGACATTTGTGTAATGTGTGGCAAATGTAAATTCGTGAAAATGTAACACATAATTGACTTGAGCATGAATACACCAGTAACAGGAATCAAACCCGGGACTCCCACATGAAAGACGCAGCACTTAACCACTCGACCAAAGTGTTTCTCTGTGACATCTTGCTGCAGCACTTAAAGCGGAAACACCCCCACTTCACCGCTCAAAGCGGAGCTTCTGCGAGGTATGCAGTATTTAAGATTTCCGATTGATCACTTGATCATTGACCACTTGAGTCTGTTAAAATATAAGGTATGTAAAGCCTATAAAATTAGTCAGCAGTGACGAGGCAAGTCCCTCATCTGTCTCTACGGTAACACGCAAAGCTCAAGTGCATTTTAGGCAGCGTTTGACGGACAGTGATAGCCCGTATTAAACAGACACGTTTAAAAGACTTGTCATCCACGAAGACACAGGCTCGTTCTGAGCTACTTTGGATATGTTTACAAGTCTGGCCTTCTATCTGCGTTCATTAATCTTTTAAATTTTTATGGGAGAATTAATGTTTTTTACAATCTGAGCCTTATTTCAGTAATAAAACAAGTTGTTTTACTCACCCATAGCACTTTGGTGTCATATGGAGCATTTCCAGAGATGTTTTAGTTTAGTGATATCCGTAACGTGAGTTCTCGGGGCACATGTTTGCGGTCTCCAAATAACACAAACTTTAGGACTTTTTAAATCATAGAAGCTCGATGTCTTAGTCTACACTTTTGTTTGAGTCAAAAGTGGCCTGTAATCCGAGATTTAGCCATAGTTTTGAGTAGATGAGGAGGACAGTGCGGAGACAGTTTTAGGAGCAGCAGAGAACAGCCATCGGTTTCACATTACTTCTCAGAATCGTGCGCTGAATCCGCTGGTCTTCTTTCTTTTCCTTTGCTGGTGAAAAATGGTCCTGACTGAAGTGGGTACTGCAAACACGATGGTCCAAACGTCTTACAGCTTTGCCTTTCATGTTTGGGTCCCGAGAGCTGAGAGCGAAATCAGCTGTGACTGAGCACATGTGACTGTCCTCCTCATCTACTCCAAACTATGGATAAATCTGGGATTACAGGCCACTTTTGACTCAAACTAAAGTGTAGACTAAGACATTGAGCTTCTATGATTTGAAAAGTGCTAAAGTTTGTGTTATTTGGAGACCGCAAACATGTGCCCCGAGAACTCACGTTACGGATATCACTAAACTAAAACATCTCCGGAAATGCTCCATATGACACCAAAGTGCTATGGGTGAGTAAAACAACTTGTTTTATTATCAAAATAAGGCTCAGATTGTAAAAAACGTTAATTCTCCTTTTAACAGCAGGAATTAATTATCGGTTTTGATAAATGAGAGTGAGATTCTTTTTTTTCGTGCATTGAGCGCGTGCACAAACATGTTCAAAACACAACAGGTGTTTGCTCATTTTTAATAGACCCTTCATGTTGCATTGCACACAATTGATTTAATTGTTTTAAAAAAAGTATTTGTTAGAGTACTCGATTACTCGAAAAAATAATCGATTCCAAAAATACTCGATATTTGCAGCTCTAAACTGAAGAAAGCAGTTTTTGTCATCTCTGAAGCACAAGCGGACATCACACTCCATCCGCTCTTACCTGCACCAGCCTCTTTTTTTAATCTTTATGAGGAAAGTGTCCAGTGCTGTCCTTTCGGAGGGTTGTACACTATCTTTTTAGCACTTAGTGGAGATCTTTCCTCATCCACTGAAGGTCTACCTCTCTTTACGCTCTTAGTTTGAATGAGAGAGGCAGAGCTGGACCTGGAACTGTCTCCTGTTCAGCACTTCCTTCACAGGGATCAAAATGATCAAGGATCAAAGTCAGCTTTATTGTCAATTCTGCCATATGTGTTCAACAGTGAATCGAAATTTCGTTTCTCTCTGGCCAAGTAGTGCAAAAAGACAATATAAAGACAAAAACTATCTAAGAGAAAAATCTAGAATCTAAAATCTGAAAGCAGTGCAACAGAATAAATGAATACCTAATTACAGATGTCCAGAAATGTGCATCAAAAATGTGCAATGGAAGATGCAGCAGTGAAATGTTAATGTGCATTGAAAGTAAAGATAAAACTCAAAGTGCAGCAGTGAGGGATCTGCAGGGTCTTGAGGTCGCGCTTGTATTTCAGCCAAGCATTTACCACGGCAATGATGATGGTGTGCCAAAACATGTACATGTACCACCGTTGGCACCTCATGTGCCACTTGTACTTGGCTGTGAAGGAATCCAGCAAGTCGATCCCACCCATTAATTTATTGTACATCTTCACCATTAATGGTCTTCTCACTTCAGTGAAGGACTTGGTGGATTTGTTCCTCCGTGCGACCGTCGACTGGGTTTGGACCATCAAAAGTGGAGAGAAGTGTGACTGAGCGGTTATCATACCACCTCACCGCACAGATGTTGTGTTCTTCCGACACTCTGAAGTCAAAGCTTCCTCTTCCTTGTGTTTTCAGCTCCTTCTCTTCTGCTAACCTGAGGCTCAGGACGAACAGTGCCAACAAAGTGTCTGCCACACTCGAGCAGTTTAACAAGCAGAGGCACAGAGGTGAAAGAGTTGTCTGCATACACATTGTTGTTTTGCCCTGTAGGTAGTGTTGTTTTTTTAACCTTTATTTAACCAGGAAAGTCCCATTGAGATTAATAATCTCTTTTTCAAGGGAGTCCTGGCCAAGACGGTGGCACAGATCAATACAATTACAAAACCATTTGAAAACAATTTAAGCAATTACAAGCCATAAAATGTTTCAGAATTAAAAACATTTACAAACCTTAGATTTCAGTTCCAAACCTTTGATGCGAGCTTCATGACCGTATCTCCACCAAGCTCAGACGAGCAGGCTTACCCTGCACACTCCCTTGGCACTAACCCGTACCTCACTGTCCTCTAAGGAGTGGCCCGTGGTTTTTAGGTGGAGATGTACGGCAGACTGAGGTCCTTTTAGGTGGAGATGTACGGCAGACTGAGGTCCTTTTAGGTGGAGGTGTACGGCAGACTGAGGTCCTTTTAGGTGGAGATGTACGGCAGACTGAGGTCCTTTTAGGTGGAGATGTACGGCAGACTGAGGTCCTTTTAGGTGGAGATGTACGGCAGACTGAGGTCCACTCTGGCTCTCCCGTCTGTGTTGGTTCATCCTCTTGTGAACAGCCACTTCACAAAGGTTAGGGGATTCTCTGTGGAAAAGGTGCTCCCTTTGTAACCCAGTGTTGTGTTTTAGCAACATTTACATAAATCACTCTAAATCATGTGTATTATACTTTTTAAAAATATATATTTAACCTTTCTAACACTAAACATGTTATGAATGAAAGAAAAAATATGACAGATTGTATATTTACTTTTAGATTGGTTAAAATGGATCCAGAACAGAGAGCTGGGTGGTCAGTAGAAGCAGCTGTGTCATTTGACTTTGGAATGTGATATTCCCTCCAATATTAAAAATTTCCCTCCAAAAATGTTGTCTGATGCAGTGCAGAGGCTGCTGGGAAATGCAGTTTGTTACATTCAGTCAGTGTGAAGCACTAGACAGATTTAAGTAAATGTTGCAATTCTGCAACTGTGAGTCTCAGAGGTTAGGGATTCTCTGTGGAAAAGACGGCCCTAATATAAATATATAAATGGACATAGCTAACCTGCTAGCTGCCTTATGCCAAATAGGAAGTGAGCGTGGGCGCGATTTGGCTCAGTCGACTCTGGCTCCAATTTACTTTCTATTGAAAAAAACGCATCCCCTCTCTCTGTAACTGCTGCTGTCAGACTCCTCATTTTGGTCTTAAAAGGTTTGTCTTAAACTTCTCAACATGATCCTGGGATTTTTACTTTGCATTTGTCTGTAAATCAAGACATGAACATTAATAACAGACGAGTCAGGCGCCTTCTTTCCCATAGGTTCAAGATTCAAGACTAGCCTTTATTGTCTCCCTTGGGAGAAATTTGTCCTCTGCATTTAACCCATCCCTTTATTAGGAGCAGTGGGCTGCACACTACTGCGCCCGGGGACCATCTCCATGATCCTCTTGCTTCGGCTTGGTCAGGACCTCAGCTGGAGAATCCTCCCACAGGTGGCTCACGTCACAATGGGCCTTCTGCCATGGTGGCTACCAGTGTCCGCAGACACTGGGGGCGAGGTGGGGTTAAGTGTCTTGCCCAAGGACACAACGGCAGCGCTCATCTGTGGGAGCTGGGATCACACGCGGTCAAACCGTAAAGAGCGGGATTCGAACCGCCAACTCCTGCTAGTGTTAGCAACAGGTTTGATTGACGGTGTTGCTGAGTGTCTGCTCTGTTTAACCAGCTGTGCAGGCAGGAAGGGGCTTTACCTTCAGCAGCCTCTCTCCTGATTAGCTCTTACTCGCAGCAGAATTAGGAATATGGAAATTTGCTCCTGTAACTGCAAACCTTGATGAACTTCATTTGGCTGCAGCCAAATGCTATAACATCATCCTCCCTCAGAGAACGTTTTTATACAGCCTATGATTAGAACAAAGCTCAGACTAAAGTCTAGCAAAGCTTCAAACAGAGCAGTGCATACGGTTGGCATCACACCCCCAGGGAATGTCGCTGCAGTAATTAAAGGTCTGCACAAAGAATTCTAATGGTCAATGATCAGCTTAGGTCTTTAAAGGGATATGCCACCCCCAGGTCAAACTTGGGCATCTCCCCACAGTCCAGAGACTAAAATAAGTGGTGGAAAGCGTTTTCCTGCTCACCCAGCCATTGTCCAGGTCTGTCAGCACTGACCGCCGCGGTACCTGCAGCTCCTCCGCGTTAGACTGGAGTCTAACGTCGCCAGAGAAAGATTTCGGCCAAAAGGAATTAATTTGCTCGATGCGTTTCCCAATTACTTTCTGTGTAGTGCGCATTTATATCGAGTACAAATAAATGTGCAAATCAACACGGAGAGCTTGACTTGGTCATTTTGGGTGGGAACAATTTTTCAGTGCGGAAAAACAGAGCCGAAGCACACACCACGCTGCGTAACGGGAACTCCCAACGTGATGCGTAACAGGGATTCCCCTGTGTGCTTCGGCTGTGTTTGGAGAGTATAGAGCTGGTCCAGTGTTCCCCGGCCGGGACGAAAACCACACTGCTCCTCCTGAATCCGAGGTTCGACTATCGGTCGAATTCTCCTCTCCAGCACCCTGGTCCGCCTCCAAGTCTCCAGCCTCTGCTTCCTCCTCAGAAGACGTGACGGCGGGATTGAGGAGATCCTCAAAGTATTCCTTGCACCGACCTACAACCTCCCCAGTCAAGGTCAACAGCTCCCCACCTGCACTGTAAACAGTGTTGGGGAAGCACTGCTTCCCCCTTCTGAGGCGCTGGACGGTTTTCCAGAATTTCTTTGAGGCTGTATGTACTCCTCCCAAGCCCGAGTTTTTGCCTCTGCCACCGCCCGGGCTGCAGCACACTTGGCCCACCGGTACCCGTCAGCTGCCTCAGGAGTCCCATGAGCCAACAAGGCCCGATAGGACTCCTTCTTCAGCCTGACGGCATCCCTTATGTGTCCACCACCGGGTTCAGGGATTGCCGCCACGACAGGCACCACAACCCTACGACCACTGCTACGAAAGGCCACATCGACAGTAGAGGCTAAGAACAAAGCCCAATCGGACTCTATGTCCCCAGCCTCCCCCGGAATCTCCCGGAGGTGTGAGTTGAAGGTGCCCCTGACAGAGGGCTCTGCCAGACGTTCACAACAGACCTTCACTACACGCTTGGGCCTGCCAGGTCTCTCCGGCTTCCTCCCCCGCCAGTGGACCCAACTCACAACCAGGTGGTGATCGGTTGACAGCTCTGCCCCTCTCTTCACCCGAGTGTCCAAGACACGTGGCCGGAGGTCAGATGACACGACAGCAAAGTCGATCATCGACCTCCGTCCTAGGGTGTCCTGCTGCCACGTGCACTGGTGGACACCCTTGTGCTCGAACATGGTGTTTGTTATGGACAAACCGTGGCCAGCACAGAAGTCCAATAACAGAACACCGCTCGAGTTCACATCAGGGAGGCCGTTCCTCCCAATCACCCCTCTCCAGGTGTCCCCGTTATTGCCCACATGGATGTTGAAGTCCCCCAGGAGAACAAAGGAGGACCAGTACCCCTCCCAGAGACTCTAAGAAGGCTGGTTACTCTACACGGCGGCTGAGCTGTGGGGCAAAGAGCAGGCCCACACCGGCCCGCCACCGTTCCCCATGGGCAACGCCAGAGAAATGGAGAGTCCAGCCCCCCTCAAGGAGTTGGGTTCCAGAGCCCAAGCTGTGCGTGGAGGTGAGGCCGACTATATCTAGTCAGTAACGCTCAACCTACCACACAAGCTCAGGCTCCTTTCCCCCCAGTGAGGTGACATTCCATGTCCCCAGAGCTAGTCTCCATGTCCGGAGATCCTGGATCCCACCCAGGTCTGGCTTCAGGGTGGGGCCCCGGTAATGCCAGTCCGGGCGACATACCTGGCCTTGTTGTATGACTCAGCATAAGGGCTTCTGAACCGCTCTTAATCTGACTCGTCCCCAGGACCTGTTTGCCTTGTGTGACCCTACCAGGGGCATAAAGCTCCCGACAACATAGCGTCCGGGATCATTTGGGCACTCAAACGCTATATCTTATTGCCTGGTTTACACCAGACCATATCACAAGTGAGATATGGTCTGGGAGCACCTACTGAATATCTGGTAGTGGAGGTGTGGTTTACGATTGTCAACAGCCATTTATTGGGCGTTACGAATGTCTATCATTTGGCGTATACGTAGCCCAGAGCCAATCATGTCAGTTGTCAGTTCAAACTACAAGTTTCAGTTTGTCGCGTAGTACGCGTCACCGCCTTTCCACCCCTCCCCGCTCTCTGATTGGCTCCCAGAATCAGGATCCCTCGCTTAGCCTCGTTGTCTGGGATTTCCCAGGTTATATATCTTATGTTGTGTGTTAGCAGTTAAGACCCCATAGAAGAGTAACACCCAGTGTACCTAGTTTGCACTGAAATTGCAAAAAAAAAAAAAAAAGGACTAGGAACAGTGGACAATGCTATTATATACAGCATAAATAATAAAGTAGCTTAGCTTTTATAGTAAAAGGAGAAATTCAATTTGTCAACTGGAGAAAGTTTATTTTGTCAAACGTTTCGCAGCTCATGGATTCTACCTGGACGACTGAGGGATTCTTCACACTACTTAGCTTTTAGTTCCACTGAGTGAAAGACTGAAGTTGAATACATGTGTGTTCTCTCTCCTGCAGGTGTCCAGAGCTCAGAAGGTCCAGATCTTCTAAGTGTTAAAGAAGAACCAGAGGAAGTGAACATAGAGCAGGCACCTCTACAAGAAGACCCATTTATCTGTGTCACTGTGAAAGATGAGGAAGAGAAAGACGAGGACGATCAGGACAGTGATGAAGCTGCAAGTTTAGAGAGCGAAGAAAACTATGAAAACTCCTCTGACACCGATGATTCTGAGGACTGGACAGCTGAAAGTCCCAAAAACAAAACTCACAAATGCTCAGAGTGTGGGAAGGCATTTGTGTCTGTCCAAGGGTTAAAGAGACATGTACAGATCCACACAGGAGAAAAAACCTTCAGCTGTTCAGTTTGTGCTGTGGAGTTTACCCAAAAAGCAGATCTAAAGAAACACATGAGGATGCACACTGGGGAAAGACCATTCAAGTGTCCAGTTTGTGCTAAGGGTTTTTCACAGAAGTGTAATATGCACAGGCACATGAAAACCCACATGCACACCAAACCTTTCAGCTGTTCATTTTGTGAGGAGGCGTTTGAATCAGAGGGTAATTTAAAACGCCATGTAATGATACACACGGGCGAAAAACCGTTCAAATGTCCATTCTGTTTAAAAGGATTCCCAAAAAATGCATTGCTCAAAATCCATCTTCGGAATCACACTGGAGAGAAGCCGTACCAGTGTTCGGTTTGTGCCAAATCTTTTGCCAAAACGGGAGTTCTGAAGGAACACATGAAAACTCACACTATACAGAAGAGATATGAATGTTCAAATTGCGACCAGGTTTTTACTACAAAGATGACGCTTAAGAAGCATGAAAAAAGCCACAAAAATGAGAAACCGCTGACATGTCCTTTTTGTCCCATGATATTCCAAACCAGGATTAATCTAAAGAAACACATAAGAACTCACGGGGATAGACCTTACAGCTGTTCAGTTTGCAGTAACAGTTTTCAGCATCCAGATCTCCTCAGGAAGCACATGGACACTCATGCTTTTCGCTGCTGGGTTTGTAAAAAGTCGTTCCCAAATGCTTCGAGTTTGGAGCAGCACATGAAAAGTGGAAGTCACGTCACAGAGGAGGCTGTGACATGTTCAAAATGTGGAATCAGATTTAACACAAAAACAATTTATGAAGAACATTTGTGTCGCAAGAAAGAGACTGCAGCTCAGGCATCTTCTCCAAACCTGTTTGTCCAGTCCTCAGTCCAACCAAAACCAATCCAGGTCCAGGGGAGTCCAGCTGAGGTCCTGCTCAGTCCAGCCCAGAGCCATAATCCAGTCCACAATCCGCTAAACCTGGTCCAAATCCTGGTGAACCCACAGACCGGAACAGCTGTGTTTTTGACTCAACCCCAACAATAAATGTGAGTTCTTGACCTGATTTTGTCTGGTAAATCTGAGAACCCTGATTCCACCTGGATTTCAGCATTGAAACTGGCATCCCAAATTAGGGATGCACTGATCCAGCTTCTTCAGCTCCGATACGGTTTTGGATACTATAACTTTAATGCTTTAATCTTCTGACACCCTGTATCAACCAATACCAGTACAGAGACTGAAAACAGCATTTATTTCCTTTGAATAAAAATGAAATGAGGCAAAACTGACATTGGGTATACAAAAGATTAAACATTTTGAGATTTTCTGAGCTGACTAGCAGTAAATGGTTTTATCTCATGAGTTTATTTGTCCATCCAGGATATTCGCTGAAACGATGTTTGGAAGCTGATATCCGATACCAGTATCAGATCAGTGAAACCCTAATCCAAATGAGGGACTCACGTGAGGCTCATTCTGCTTTCTGATTGGATAATCATCTACAAAATAAAAACACCAAATTATAAAACAGCTTGACAATCATGTCCAATGTTTTTGTTATTAAAGTTGAACTAAACAAAATCCACAAAAAATCCACTAAATCCATTTGTTTTTGCTACTAAACTGTGTATATGGTGTTTGAATACTATTCCTAGATCCAATTTAAGTGCAAACTGGGCAAACTTGCAACTGTCTCCCCTCAGAACTGTGGAGTTTGAAGTGTGGATGTCCAATAGGGGTGGCACGGTTCACAAAATTCACGGTTCGGTTCGTATCACGGTTTAAGGGTCACGGTTTTGGGTTCTGTACGGTTCTTATTGGTTTCTTTCAAAATACACCTTATATCCATTTATCTTAATAATCCACAATAACAGGATATAACATTAAAAAGGTTATAAGATTATATAATAATCTAATGTAATATAAAATCTTAATACATTGTAATAATCACACAATCTGAATTTGACATGACTTTAAGCCCATTATTGGAACCATCTCTCTGATCTGGTGGCAGTAACTATGTCACCTGCTGTTGAAAAAACCCAACCACTAGATACTGAAGAGACAGAAACAAAAGTACGTGTCTCGTATTAAACTTCTACCGGTGTGCGGGCCGCGCTCCGTCTCAGCGAGCGAGCACGCGAGCGCAGCTCTTTCACACGTGTAACGTGTAACACAGGGCAGGTTAAAGGGATAGTGCGTTTTTTTTATGTTAATCTGTATGGGTTTCCTTCTAAAAGTTCTGTGTGTTGACACCGGCTTACCTCTGACAGTCTCAGCTGATCCCGGTTCGACTCGCTTTCTGGAGCCCACGTAAGTAGGTCTGGTAACTTCTCTGGAACATGAAATAAAGCTTGTTTTTCTTCTCAAAACAAAACATTTGTTAGAAAGGTGATATATTTGTGTCCAAAACAGTTGTCCATGAAACATCCAGCAGCGTATTTCGCATTCGCGTAATGCAGACATGGGGACTTGAGACTTAGTGACTTGGACTCGAGTCGACTCGAGTCGCTGTTTTTATGACTTGTGACTTGACTCGACAAAAAATGAAATACTTGAGACTTGACTCGGACTTGGAAGTCTAGGACTCGGGACTTGACTTGACTTGAGACACGATGACTTGAATGACTTGCGTGTTCACATAATGTTTTCGTGCTCATTCAACGGCACTGCCATGTCCTGGGACGCAACACGTGCACCACGTGCACCACCACCGGCACGAGGCCGCGCGTACACCGGGGCTGCGAGCACGAAAACGATCCGCGGCGCCCGGACCGCGTACTCTCAGCCCCAGCCACAAACCAGCCGCACAAAATCAGCAAAGAGTGGCCCGTGGTGGTTTAATCCCGGTTTAGTCCAGGTCTAGACCTGGTCCAGTCCTGGTTTCGTCCCCTCAGATGTGAGAGTTGCGCTGTGTTTGCGCTTGTGGTGGAGGGCTGTGTGGCGTTAATGTCTCTTGGCGTTGCTCAGATCAGTTGTTGACTTGGTTTTGTGGAATGCAGGAGATCACTTGACCGAGGGTCTACGTTCAAATAATAATAATAAACAAAACTCTCATCACTTTTTACTCTTAGTCAGTCTCTTACAAAGGTGTAGTCTAAATACACGAGCTCTGGAGGAGCGCGCCTGACCCATTACGCACGCGAGGAGTGGTGTGTGTGTGTGTGTGTGTGTGCATGTGTGTGTGCGTGTGTGCATGTGTGTGTGCGTGAGTGTGAGTGTGAGTGAGTGAGAGGAGAAATGTAACAAAGTTTAATATTAATAAGCTATTTGTTTTAGCTATTATTTGTTTCCTCACAAAAAGGGAATGACTTATGGATATACTGTGTGAGTGACAGAAAGTGTGTGAGAGAGAAATGTGCAAAGAAAAGAGCAAAGAAATGTGACAGTTTAATTTACTGTAAGTTAGTATTTGTTTTAGCTGTTATTGTTACTATGTAAAAGGATAGCTACTTGTGGATATTCGGTGTGTGTGTGTGTGTGTGTGTGTGTGTAACAGAGTGAGTTATGGAGTGTAACAAAGTTTAATACAAGTTTGTTTTAGCTGTTATTGGTTTCAACTCGATGCTGAAACAATGTTGAAAACGTTAAACAGTTTGGTTTTCGATGTCCAGATCACTTTTACCAATAAATAACCAATAATTACATTATCACTGTTTTGTTTGAGTCTACGATGTATTTTACTGAACATGAGCATTTACAATACAAATATTTTATAACAGGTTGGGCACATTAGCCAGTGATGATTACTTACACTTTCTTATATATTGCCTTTCACTTTATTAAGATCAGATTCTGCAGCTAAAATTACAACAATACGCCAAAGGTGACTTGACTTGGACTTGACTTGACCTATTACAGGACTTGACTTGACTTGACTTGACATAGCCTGTGACTTGACTTGACTTGACTTGCCCAAGAAAAAAATACTTGAGACTTACTTGAGACTTGCACATGTGTGACTTGGTCCCATGTCTGGCGTAATGTCTCTCTCCACTCGTATCACTACGCCCATGTTAACTCTATCAGCCTGTTCACCTTCAGCAGATGTCTACGCCGAAGTTTACAAGTGAACAGGCTGTTTTGAGAAGAAAAACAAGCTTTATTTCATGTTCCAGGGAAGTTACTGGACCTAATTACCTGAGCTCCAGAAAGCGAGCCGAACCGGGATCAGCTGAGACTGTCAGAGGTAAGCCGATGTCAACACACGGAACTTTTAGAAGGAAACACATACAGATTAACATTTAAAAAACACACTATCCCTTTAAACTTTATAAAACATCTGTCCGTGCCTCACTTACCGACTTTTCACGCGCTCTCTCCTCCTGTTAGCTTCCCTGATAGCCCATAAGCTCCTCCTCAATGCCTCTTATTAGAGCACATTTTGGCGGCAGCGTGGGAGGGGGGTGTCCGTGACTTTCCGCTTTTCCCCAGACACTGGACTTAAATGACACTGGTGCATCCTCTATGTCCTTGCCGCTATCTCCACTCTCACTTGCCATTTCTATCTAACTTTATTTACGGCACTCATTCATCTTTCTCGCGAGCCGAGGTTACATACGGGCATGCCAGAGGCAAGTATACATTGTGCATGCCCGGAACCGTCAGGTGCGCACCGAACGGTTCGTCGGTTTTTCATGAACCGTGCCACCCCTATTGTCCAATGAATCACACTGCTCCTTCCACCTCCAGACCCCGCCCCTCCTCCCCCTCACACTCTCCTTTAACCGCTCTATTTGAAATGTGTTTGTGGGTGAATTTTAGGTGTTTAGTCCCACTTTAAAAATAAATCAGCATTACAATTGTTATCAGTAAAAGCTATATTTGATATGAACATGTCTACCTTACATCTGCGGATACTCATATTTGATGGTGAAATGTAAAAAAAAAAAAAACCTTTCTATGTTGAAACTACATTTTTAGAGTTATGAAGATCTACGTTTTAAAGAATAAAAACAAGTAAGTTTGGGTCAACCTTTGTATTTGTTGATCCTGAGTGAGTCGTTCATGAGAAGCAGAACAGTGACAAGTGTCTGATCTATTCTCATAAGAGTCTGAGGGTCAGATGTGACAGAGTGTTACCTTCAACAGTCTTGCTTCTGATTGGCTCTTTGGTTGCTATGATACATCAGATCAGAATCAGAAAGACTTTTATTGCCATTGTCAAGTGAACACAATTCACAAACTAGGAACTTGTCTCGGTGATAACGTGCAAACATAAAACACTAAATAATAACTAGAATATAGACACTAAATAATAATAATAATAACTAGAATATAGCTATTATATAGTAACGAAAAACAATCCAAATAAAAAAAAGGTTCAGAAGAGCAGATGAGATGCAGATGTTCTGAATTGTTCATGAGTCCAGAGGGAAAGAAACCGTAGCTTCCTGCCAGAGGGAAGTGGCTCAGATAGTCCATGTCCAGGGTGAGAAGTGTCAGCTGCTATCCGGCCTGCTCGCCCCCAAGTCCTGGAGACGTACAGGTCCTGGATAGATGGAAGGCTGCAGCCAATCACCTTCTGGGCAGAGCGCACAATGCGCTGCAGTCTGTTTGTCCCTGACAGTGGCTCCAGCACCACACAGTGATGGAAGAGGTGAAGATGGACCCAATGGTGGCCGTGTAGAACTGCACCATCATCTGGACTGGCAGCTTGGCTTTCCTTAGCTGCCGCAGGAAGTACAACCTCTGCTGGGCCTTCTTGATGGAGTTGATGGTCGGCTCCCACCTGAGGTCCTGTGTGATGCAAGTGCCCAGGAACCGGAAGGAGTCCACTGTGGTGATGGGGGAGTCCTTAAGAAGTCCACGATCATCTCCACTGTCTTCTGGTGGTTGAGATCCAGGTTGTTGCTGCTGCACCAGGACACCAGCCGGTCCACTTCCCTCCTGTAGGCAGACTCATCGCCATCAGAGATGAGCCCGATGAGGGTGGTGTCATCCGTGAACTTAACCAGTTTGACGGAGTCGTGGCCGGAGGTGCAGCAGTTTGTGTACAGGGAGAAGAGCAGAGGAGAAGGTCCACAGCCCTGTGGAGATCCTGTGCTGATGGTCCGGGAGTCCGAGACATTCTTCCCCAGCTGCACGCACTGCCTCCGATCCGTCAGGAAGTCAGTGATCCACCTGCAGGTGGAGTCAGGCATGTTTAGCTGAGCAAGCTTGTCCTGGAGCAGAGCAGGGAGGATGGTGTTGAAAGCAGGATCCTGGCGTAGGTTCCCGGGGAGTCCAGATGCTGAAGGATGAAGTGGAGGGCCAGGTTAATGGCACCGTCCACAGACCGATAAGTTCTATAGGCGAACTGCAGGGGGTCCAGGAGGGGGGAGGTGAAGTTTAAGTTTATTTATTTAAATGGGACAGCATGTATTACTGAACAGCTAGTGCTGTAAATACACCAGATTTAGCTCAAGGCTAGTTTCCATCTGTAGTCCCACAGAACAGGGGTGAAAGGCGATAAAACACAAGGTGCAAAACATGACAACAGAAGCAGTGACAGCAGGTGAAGGACTTGAGGTGGGTCAAGATCAGGCGCTCAAATGACTTCATGACTACAGACGTCAGCGCCACAGGTCTGTAGTCGCTATACACTCCAAATATATTTCCAAATATGGAACCCTGCCCCAAATTTGCCCCTACTGCTGGTTCCAGATTCAAGAAAGAGGTGATGATATTTCCAGATGGGAGCAAGAGCAAGATTTCTCTCTTGAGTACATAGTACTTACTATATATAAACATATATAAATACACAAAAGGTCATTTCAGAAATGTTGAACCTGGTTATTTTTCTGAATGACTAGGCTCAAGAACTCACTATTAAAATCTGAATTTTAACAATATTTATTTTAGCTGCCCCTACCTGTTTTGAATATCTTTGGTCTATAGAATAATAATAGATTTAATATAGATAGAATAGAATGTTGTGATGTGATCTGAAACCCTGCAATAGCTGCAGGCTTCGATGAGTTTCATTTGGCTGGAGCCAAACACTATGGGTGATGTCACACAACAAGTCCACTTTATTATACAGTCTATAATCTGGTCCCTTTTATCAGAGGGTGGAAAATAAGAAAAACTCTTGTTGGTTGGTTTTAAGTAATGATTTTATTCAAGACTCAAATAATAAGATTTCTTCCCAGAATTGTTGTAGCATTGCTGCTTTGGGCCACTTCTTTCTTTCCCGGTCCATCAGGGTTTTATCTCCCCTGGTTCATCATGTCTTTTGCAGCGCGGTGGCAGTGTTTTCCTCCCATCAGGCTGTACTTTTCTCCTCCAGTTTTCACAAAGTCTCCCAAATTATGAG
Source organism: Paratrypauchen microcephalus (assembly GCA_036785185.1). Classification (NCBI taxonomy): domain Eukaryota; kingdom Metazoa; phylum Chordata; class Actinopteri; order Gobiiformes; family Gobiidae; genus Paratrypauchen; species Paratrypauchen microcephalus. The sequence continues at coordinate 7,733,253 of JAVJIX010000027.1, read as the reverse complement.
CCCCTCCGACCCTCTGGGTCTGCTGCACCTGGAGACACCAAAACACAACCAAACCCATCACAACTGGACCCCATCACAACCGAACCCCATCACAACTGGACCCCATCACAACCGAACCCCATCACAACCGAACCCCATCACAACCGAACCCCATCACAACTGGACCCCATCACAACCAGATCCCATCACAGAGATGGTGGGGAGTACTATTACATTTCCTGCAAAACATGACTCAGCCATCCTCTTTTGTCCACGTACCCCCTTTCCCCACCCACAGCTCAGAGATTCTTAAAAAATACATGTTAAAATACTGTATTAGTATTGTGTATTCAAACATTATAGGTGGAAAGGCACCTGGATGATTTCAAGGAAATAGAAAATTAAAACCGTACTCCGGAACATTCTTGATGGAGTTAGTTGTACAAGTTTTATGCCATAGTGTGGAAAATTATTTACCTGGCCAGCCAAATGATATCTCTCTGTATTTCCTATACAGCGCGATACCATTTGGACACCCTCCCTCCACTCTCGCTCCTCCGGTTAAAAACGGACTCCGCGATTCTGATTCGTTCAAAGATGGTGACGTCAGTGCACCCGCCTTTGCCCGCAAAGTCACTCTTAGGCAGCGGAAGTTCCTCCTCAGTTTTGAGTCAAGATGGCACAATCTCTGATTGGTTCACTTAGCTGTCTGTCTACGCGCAACAGCAGCGCATTTTGGACCAAGCGTTACCAGACTCACTCGCTGGTACAGCGATGAGTCATGGATTCTTCCAGGCAAGAAAATTATAGCCACAGGAACAACATTCCCATGGAAACAAGCAGGAGGAGGCAAATAAGAGAGTAAGGTTTGTGGAGATGCAAGCTCACAGTAAAGACACATGTTTTTAAAGGGATATGCCACCCCCAGGTCAAATTTGGGCATCTCCCCACAGTCCAGAGACTAAAATAAGTGGTGGAAAGCGTTTTCCTGCTCACCCAGCCATTGTCCGAGTCTGTCGCCACTGACCGCCGCGGTATCTGCAGCTACTCCGCCTTAGACTGGAGTCTAACGTCGCCAGAGATAGATTTCGGCCAAAAGGAATTAATTTGCTCGATGCGTTTCCCAATTACTTTCTGTGTAGTGCGCATTCATATCGAGTGCAAATAAATGTGCAAATCAACACGGAGAGCTTGACTTGGTCATTTTGGGTGGGAACTATTTTCCAGTGCGGAAGAATAAAGTCGAATCACGCACCACGCTGTGCAACAGGGGAACTCCCTTCCTGGTGCGTAACAGGGATTCCCCTGGCATCGTGCTGCGTGATTCGGCTTTATTCTTCCGCACTGGAAAATAGTTCCCACCCAAAATGACCAAGGCAAGCTCTCCGTGTTGATTTGCAAATTAATTCCTTTTGGCCGAAATCTTTCTCTGGCGACGTTAGACTCCAGTCTAAGGCGGAGGAGCTGCAGATACCGCGGCGGTCAGTGGCGACAGACTCGGACAATGGCTGGGTGAGCAGGAAAACGCTTTCCACCACTTATTTTAGTCTCTGGACTGTGGGGAGATGCCCAAATTTGACCTGGGGGTGGCATATCCCTTTAAAGGTCCCATGACATGGTACTTCTTGATGCTTTTATATGGCACCTTAATGGTTCCCTAATACTGTACACTGGTCCCTCGCTCTATCGCGGTTCACTTCGCGGCCTCGCTGTTTCGCTGATTTTTTTTTTTTTTTAATAGTGTAACATTGTGTTCTGCGTCCTGATTGGCTAAGAGACTGTAGACCTTTGCCGATTGATAGATGGGGGACGCAGGGGGACCGGGACTAGACCAGGACTAAACGTGGACTAAACCAGGTCTAGACCAGGTCTAGACCTGGACTGGTCCTGGACTAAACTGGGACTGGACCAGGTCTAAACCAGAATTAAATCACCCCGTGCGGGTCTTTGCTGGTTTCGTGCGGCTCTTGCGTTCGTTTGTGCGTGTTCGGTTTGTGGCTCGGGCTGCGAGGACGCGGTCCCGAGCGGGAGGCATGGTCTGGGCGCCGCAGTTCAATCTCGTGCTCGCAGCCCCGGTGTACGCGCCGGTCACGCTGCTCTGTCACGGATTTGACCACGATGAGGGTTGGTGCGCGTCGCGTCTCGGGACGTGGCAGTGCCGTTGGATGATTCCGGCGGATCCAGTGACTCATGTCTCTGCGCTCCTCGCGTAGGGCTCCCTGCGGAGCCCCCACGCTTCACTATTAATAAATTTTGTTGAAAATCTACGAAAGTTTGAGTGTTTAAATGAGAGAGGAATGTGAGAAAACGTTAATTCCATTGTTTTAAGGCATTTACAGCCTTAAAACATGTATAATCATTGTAAAATATAAAGTTGTCCTACTTCGCGGATTTCACTCATTACGGGTTATTTCTGGAACCAAACCAGGGACCACTGTAAATGAATCCTTCTCCAAAATCAAGCCTCAGTGCATGAGAGAGCCTCATGAACACAGTCAGGGTCATAAATATGTCTCTGAAATTCTTTATTCTGAGCGCTGTTGCTTGAATGAAAAAACGCATCTTGCATTTCGTAGCTCCTTCGCGGTCCAAATTCTCTGGGCGTGATTTCCAGAGATGGTGGGTAGACATCCAGACGGGGGGTGGAAACCTTTCCGCGAGTGTGACATCAGAAAGTTCCCTTGTTCAGAATCGCCCGTTTGGGCTGTCTTTTTTTCAAACGTGGAAAAGTATCGCAAATGCTCAGTTTACACATTTCACAACTTTTAGCCATGGGGGGGGGCCCTAAACAGGGTAGGGGAGCTCACATTAACGTTCAAAAACCTCAGAAAGTGAAAATTTCATGCCATGGGACCTTTAAAATGCAATAAAAACATCTATAATGAAAAAAAACCAAACATTTTTGTTTGTTTTATTTTGGCAAAAAAGTTACATAAAGTGACTTTAATGTAAAATAAGGCTGTTTACCTGCCATTTGTTGGACATGTGTCTGGCGTCAGTGACCACAGTCTCTGAAGCCTTCCCAAACCCTGGACCTTTGTGGATCAGAAACTTTTCTCCATTGTCTAGAGTCACCCTGAAGAGAGATGACAGAGGAGAGACAGTATGATGGTATGAGCACAGGGCTGTCAAAAGCATTGAAAATCAGAGACTAATCAATACTAAAACTAGAATTGAAACAGGATGGTCATTTGAGCAGGTTTCGATACTAAGAAAGTCCCATTGACAGGACAGAGCAGAACCTTTCCTGAATGTCTTTAGAATGATGTTGAGCTGTATCAGAACAGTGAGTGGCAAGAGTCTGAGTTAACGACTGTACAATACTTCCCCTCCCAACAGGCGTATTGAATACTAGCAAAAATGTCAGATTCTGGCATGTTCAAACATGAAATATTGACCAGAACACATGGCTGTGAGCACACTGATCCTGAAGACTGTTCAAAATTAGAAAAGGGCTGAATTGGCTCCAAGCTCTACCCCTGGCTCTATTGGCTGTGCGTCAAACTGTTAACCGTGTCACAGGTTTTTCCCCTATGAACTCCTCACTAGTCAGTTGATGCCTGGGTCAGGGTCTAATATTATCCCACACGAGGAAGTGCCACTCCCCAATCTGGATCAGTTGCATGCTCTTGTGTCCAGTCTCTCTGTTCAGGTGAAGGATGCAATTACTCCTGCTCCAGACGCAGATCCTGTGGCATTGGACCGTGTCTATCTGAAGGTCCTGCAAAGAAAGTGGTCGGAGCCTCGCTGGACTGGTCCCTTCCGTGTGACAGGACGCACATGTTGGGCTGTGCAGCTCGAGGGCAAAGGCTCCAAGTGGTTCCATCTATCCCGAGTCTGTCGGGACTCGGCTTAATCTTTCTTTTTCCCCCACTGTCTCGCTTCTGCTCTGTCTCACTCGGTTTGTTGCGGTGTGGGTCAGTCTGTGTTGCTTTCGGACTCCAGGTGGTTCTCTGTGTCGCAGTTCCGTCTTTACAGTTGTGTGTCTCCACCCGCCGCCAGGTTGTATATTACATCCACATGCTTACATGCTGCCTGTAGGTGGACTGGGTTTATTCCAGTCCAAGAGGGGAGAATATTGCTTAATTTAGTAATGGGCATTTTGCTTGTTTTTGTCATTTATATTTTGATATGGGAGGCCACACACAAACATGCTCTAGACTCAGATTTTACATCCACTCGCATCAAGGCCTCAGTTCCTCCACCCCCACAGTGTGAATCTAAACTTCTGAAAAATAATGCTGCAGGGTTTGTGAAAATACCCATAATTTCTGCTCTTTTCCCTATTACTTCTAACAAGAATGTTGATCGTATTAATTATGTTTATTATAATCTCTTACATTTGACTAATTTGACCCGTGATGCAGTTGAAGGACTTTCTGAGCAGCTCCACCCAACTTGTGGCTTTGGTGTGACATCTCGAGATGTCAAGAGGTCACACACTCACGGTTATATGCAGGCTTAGCTAAAAATGTACCCTTACTGAGAATCACAAGGGAGGGGGCGTTCAGTTTCACAAATGCACACTGCAGGGATGAAAGAGTTCCGTTTTTTAGTGGATCTCCGCTTTTTTTTCAGCCGCGGGTTTTTTTTGTTTTGTTTTTTTTTACCGTCCCATGAAAAACAGAATCGTCCCGTATTCAGAACAAAAGTACATGTCTCGTATTAAACTTCGTATTAAACTGTGGGCCGCGCGAGCCCGTGTCTGGAGCTGTGGACCGAGCGAGCGCAGCTCTCGTGTACACAGGTTAAACTTTATAAAACATCCTGTACCTCATCCTACCTGCCTGTGCCTCACTTAACGCGTCGCTCCTCGCTTTTTCACCTGCGCCTTTTAGCGCACATAAGCTCCTCCTCAATGCCTCTGATTAGTGCAAAGCAAAAACAAATCCAATATATACTAGTAGCAGACATGGGGACTTGAGACTTAGTGACTTGGACTCGAGTCGACTCGAGTCGCTGTTTTTATGACTTGTGACTTGACTCGACAAAAAATGAAATACTTGAGACTTGACTCGGACTTGGAAGTCTAGGACTCGGGACTTGACTTGACTTGAGACACGATGACTTGAATGACTTGCGTGCTCACATAATATTTTCGTGCCCATTCAACGGCACTGCCATGTCCTGGGACGCAACGCGTGCACCACGTGCACCACCACCGGCACGAGGCAGCGCGTTCAATTCAATGAATGCGCGCTCAGATGCACGCCCCGAAACGTAAATACACTTTATCAACACACACACGGTGGCCAGAGGTGGCTCGTGGTGGGAGAGGTCCGTGAGGTAGGACAACTTTGTATTTTGCAATTGTTCTACATGTTTTAGGGCTGTAAATGCCTCACCACACACATTCTACGCTTTTCTCAGACTGGAGTTGGGCTTTTCTCGCATTTCTCTCTCGTTTGAACACTCGAACTTTCATAGATTTTCAACGAAATGTGTTGATAGTGAAGCGTGGGGGGGGGGGGGGCACGGCTCAATATAGCGCCGAACGTGCGAGGGGAGCGGAGACACAGGATTACTATCACAACAACACATCATCAGCAGGGTAAAACTAATCTGTCTCACGACGGTCTAAACCCCGCTCACGTTCCCTATTAGTGAGTGAACAATCCAATGTTTGGTGAATTCCTCCCCTCGGGGCCACGTCCGCGCGGGCGAGCGCAGGAGCCGCACGGGGTGATTTAATCCTGGTCTGGTCCCGGTTTGGTCCAGGTCTGGACCTGGTCTGGTCCTGGTTTATTCCAGTTCCAGTCCAGGTTTAGACCTGG
>JAVJIX010000027.1:7707500-7715000 GCA_036785185.1 Paratrypauchen microcephalus | reverse complement strand
AATCTTAAAACAGTGCAACATAATAAATAAACTATACTATATACAGATTTCCAAAGTGTGCAGTGTGCATCAAAAATGTGCAATGGAAGATACAGCAGTGACTTGGTCATGTGCAGTAGAATGTGCATAGGAGTTAAGATAAAATAAAAATAAATGTGCAACAGTAGTAATTCTAGTGCAGTAACAGGAGTAAACAACAGTACTAAAATTCCAGTAGTCAATGTGCAATAACAGTAGTAAACAACAGTGCAACGGGGGTAAAATTCAATAACAGGAGTAAACAACAGTACTAAAAATTCCAGTAGTAAATGTAAGTGTGCAATAACAGTAGTAAACAACAGTGCAACAGGAGTAAAATCCAGTAATAAATGTAAATGTGCAACAGTGCAACAGTAGTCCTTAGCAGCAGTTTTTTTTTTTTTTTTTTTTTTTTTTTTTTTTTATGTGTCTAGAGTGATAGGTCTTTTTATGTAATACAGGTTATGCCAATATGGGGGGTGGGGGTTGGGAGATGGGTAAGGTGGGAGTTCGGGTGTGAGTTCGGGTGTGAGTTCAGCCTCCTGACAGCCTGGTGGATGAAGCTGTTTGAAAGCCTGGTGGAGTGGGCCCGGAGACTCCGGTACCTTCTCCCCGAGGGCAGGAGGCTGAACAGGCTATGTGCGGGGTGGCTCGGGTCACCCACAATGCTGGACGCTCTGCGGGTGAGCCGGGTGTTAAAAATATCTAGGAGGGAGGGGAGAGAGACACCAGCGATCCTCCCAGCTGCATTCACTATGCGCTGCAGGGCTTTCCTGTTCTGTTCAGTGCAGCTCCCGTACCACACAGTGATGCAGCTGGTCAGGACGCTCTCAATGGTGCCTCGGTAGAAGGTGGTCATAATGGGTGGAGGGGCTCCAGCTCTCCTCAGTTTGCGGAGGAAATAGAGGCGCTTCTGAGCCCTCTTTGCCAGTGATACAGTATTCACTGTCCAGGAGAGGTCCTCACTGATGTGCACCCCCAGGAATTTGGTGCTGCTCACCCTCTCTACAGCAGCACCATTGATGGACAGTGGGGGGTGCTGGGTGGGGCCTCTCCGGAAGTCAACAACAATCTCCTTGGTCTTTTCAACATTAAGAAGGAGATTGTTATTGCTGCACCACTGGGTCAGAAGGCTCACCTCACTCCTGTAGTTTGTCTCATCGTTATTAGAGATGAGACCCACCACAGTCGTATCGTCCGCAAACTTCACTATGTGATTGGTGCTGAACGCTGGTGAGCAGTCGTGGGTCAGCAGAGTGAAGAACATCGGACTGAGCACACAGTGCTCAGTCCGATGTGCTCAGTCTAATGCAGCTTGAGGTGTTTCTGCCGACCCGCACTGCCTGTGGCCTCTCACTGAGGAAGTCCAGCAGCCAATTACACAGTGAGGTCTGAAGCCCCAGGTGGTCTAGTTTGATAATGAGCTGCTGTGGGATTATAGTGTTGAATGCTGAACTGAAATCTATGAACAGCATTCTCACATATGAGTCTTTATTGTCTAGGTGGGTGAGAGCCGGGTGAAGTGCAGAACAGATTGCATCCTCGGTAGAGCGGTTGGCCCGGTATGCAAACTGGTATGGGTCTAGGGTGGGGGGAGGATGGATTTGATGTGTGCCATGACTAGCCGTTCAAAGCACTTCATGATGATGGGGGTCAGTGCAACAGGGCGATAGTCATTAAAAGTGGCCGGAGTGGGCTTCTTTGGCACGGGAACGATGGTAGTGGTTTTGAAGCAGGAGGGAACGACAGCCTGGCTCAGAGAAGCATTAAAGATGTCTGTGAAGACATCCTTGAGCTCCTCTGCACAGTCTTTCAACACACGACCAGGAATGTTGTCCGGGCCTGCAGCCTTGCGGGTGTTGATCCTGGAGAGTGTCCTCTTCACGCTGGCTGCAGACACACACAGGGGCTGGTCGTGGGGAGGTGGTGGAGTTTTTTGGGGCCGGGTGTCATTTCCTGCCTCAAACCGTGCAAAGAAGCTGTTGAGGTCATTGAGCAGGGTGATATTATTGTCACAGGTCTGTGGCAAGGGTTTGTAATCCGTGATGTTCTGGATGCCCTGCCACAGACTCCGTGTGTCCCTGCTATCTCTAAAGTGTCCGGTTATTTTCTGTGTGTATTTGTGTTTGGCTTTCCTGATTCCACGGGACAGGTTGGCTCTTGCTGCCCTCAGATGGGGGACATCCCCAGCTCTGAAGGCAGCGTTCCTGGCTCTCAACAGCCTGTGAACCTCCCCTGTCAGCCATGGCTTCTGGTTAGCCCTGGTGGTGATGGTTTTTGTGTGTGTGACATCACCAATGCATTTGGTGATGTAGGAGGTCACAGTGTCTGCGTACTCCTCAATGTCAGTGTGATTGTTGTATGTGGCGGCCTGTTTGAACACTGCCCAGTCTGTTGTACCGAGGCAGTGCTGTAGTGCAGACGAGGCCCCCTCTGGCCACACCTGGATCTGCTTCAGAGCCGGCCTAGAGACCCTTACACGGGGTCTGTATGCCGGTCTGAGCACAACAGAGATGTGGTCAGAGAGGCCTATGTGGGGGAGGGGGTAAGCCTTGTATGCTCCCTTGTGTGTAGTGTAAACCATGTCCAAAATGTTGTTTCCCCTGGTTGGGAAATCAACATGCTGATGCATTTGTGGCATGACAGTTTTGAGGTCTGCATGATTGAAATCCCCGGCAAGGATAAAAAATCCGTCCGGGTGAGCAGTCTGTTGCTCGCTAATAGAGTTATACAACTCATACAGTGCCTCCCTCCTATCAGCGCTGTTCGGTGATGGGGGGACGTAAACAACCACTAGCAATATTGCCGTGATTTCACGCGGGAGATAAAAAGGCCGGCACTTCAGAATCATAAACTCCACTAGGGGTGAACAGTGTCTACATACCACCACAGCGTCCCGACAATAAGTGTCCCGAAGAAAAATTATTAAACCCCCTCCGCGGGATTTAACTCCGGGGACACCGCTAGCTCGGTCCGAGCGGTAGCATGTTAGCTCGTCCAGGCGCACCGCTGAGTCCGGGATGTTGTCATGGAGCCATGTTTCCGTAAAAACAAAAACACAGCACTCCCTCACGTCGCGCTGGGCAGCCCTCAGTCTGATGTAGTCCATTTTATTGTCCAGAGACTGCACGTTGGCGAGGAGAATGGATGGAATGGCCGGCCGGTGCGGGCTAGCCGTTAGCCTAGCTCTGATACCGCCGCGCCGGCCTCGCTTCTGCCTCCTCTCACACCGCTTGCGGCGTCTCCTCTCCGGGCGGGGGGCGGCAGGCGAGTCCGGTGTAGCCAGGCTGTAACCAGGCTGGTCACGTAGTTTAACCAGGCTGGTCACGTAGTTTCACGGAATCAGCCGCAATTACTGTTTGGCATTTGTTTTTATAAGATCATTTAACAATAGTTTCAGTTTCATTATGACTGGTGAAGAGGAGTGTTTCTGCAGGTAAAGGCTGATCGCACTTCAGAGGTTTGTTCATGATTTTGAGGCTGTGAGAACAAGAACAACATTTTGGGCTAAGACATTTCATACTTCACCAGAAGTTTTGCAGCAGAACCACTTTATGCCACTAAAGTAAATTTTGGCCATAGGTCAGGAACAAAGAATATTTACAAAGAATTATTTAAAAAAAATAAAAAATAAAAAAAATAGGGGGAAAACAATAACAAAAAAAAGACATTCACTGTAAATTCTTCATTTAAATTGTTCCAATTCCACCACTTTTCTAATGGTCATGACTTTTTCCTGTCCTGGTGGTCCCTTGAGCTTTATCATTATTTTGCAGTTTCTTGTCCATGTGTCCTGTATTTTTCTCTCCTTTTTCAAAATCCTTGCTTTCCGGGGAATCTCTGCATTCGACTTTGTTAAATGTTCGTTCACAAACACCCCTGTGCCCTTAAGCTTTTTTGCAACTTTCATCAACTCCGACTCACAAATCTGATAATAATATTTGGTCTTTTAGCCTGTCTTTGAGGAAGTGTGTGACAAGCAGCAATAGATTTACTGTCAATAGTGATCTCTTTGCTACTGAAGAACTGAATCACTTGTTGTTGGAGTGTGAGCAGTTCACCGGGTGGTGCGTCCTCTCCTTCATTGGCTCCTGCAGTGACCCAGGCATAGGAGCGATGTTTGGTCTCCAGTCCAGATATCACCACATCCTCCATTCTGGTGTACTGCTCCAGCTGCTCCACTCTGTTTTCCAACTCTTCAATCTTCTTGTCTTTGTCTTCAATTACTTTCCTCAAATGTTTCACTTCATCAATCAGTTTTAATAAATCTGACTGCTGATCCACCACTTTCTTCAGCTCACCAGACATAAAGTTTAGTGAGAGCTTGACATGTTCCATGTCTTTTGCCAGGGTTTTTGCCATGACAGTGTGGTGGTGGGACTCCAGTAGGCCTAATCAGATAGAGTCCACAAAGTACAATAAAGTTGTAGAAAACTGAAAAAATACTCCAGTTCATTTATGCATTACATCAATTCTTATCTTAAGAAGTGAAAAAAGTTGTCAGATGGTAATATTCTGTAGAGATTTTTAATGGATTGTGAAAAGCTGATCAGCACTCAGCACTCACTTCCTGTTGCTTATTCAAAGTTCAAAGTCAAAAAACATATGTACAGGTTGCACACACAGGATTTTAAATTGCAGCACCCCCTAGGCCCACAGTGAACATTAAACATCTGATAAACAAGACAATAAACACCATGACTAAAACATCACATATACACAGTACTCGAGTTGAGGGGGGATGGGGGGGGGGGATAGTCAAAATCATCCCTCTTCTAAAACGGGCATCCGTTCTTCCATCCCTTGTAGCATTTTATCAATCAGGCATGAAAATGCCTATACTTTTGGCGAATTTCACCGTTTTGAAGTCAAAATAGCCAGTGCCAAGAGCCAATCATAGGCCGACCTGCTCTCCAGCTTCCAATCATGTTGCAGCATAATTACGCACCGATCGCGCTCCCGCCAATCATGATGATTACCGCTATTGTGTTTGCGCCTGTTCGCCGATCAGCTGTGAGCGAGCCGCGTGAATGTTTACGCAGCATTTCCAAGAGAAGAAGAATCCTTAACTTGCTACGTTAATGCTACGTAAGAAGGAACTCTCGCCTAGAGACACGGGATACGTTCGGGATTATGTCCTTTTCTCCGGAGCTCCAGATTATTAAAGACAACACGGCAAACTGTTAGAATGGATCTGACCGCATTCTTATGGGTGAGTCATATTATCAGATTATTTCTGCATCTATTTCGGCACTAAACCAGGACTAAACCAAGACTAAACCAGGTCTAAACCAGGACTAAACCAGGTTTAAACCAGGACTAAACCAGGTCCAAACCAGGACTAAGCCAAGACTAAACCAGGACTAAGGTGTGTGTATGTGTGTGTGTGTGTGTGTGTGTGTGTGTGTGTGTACGTGTGTGATAACATATATCCTGTGTATTATTGAATTACTGAATGATTATATGGACTTTTTGTTATAAAAGCATTTCCATTTTAACAAAGTACCTTCTAATCCTGCCCTGCCCTGGAACACCGCACCACAATGATGTCAGTGATGGGGGAGGGCTTAGCTTAATGTCAGGCAAATGAGTTCCTTTCTGCCCCCCCCCCCGTTGGTGAAAAATTTCACCATCCCCCCTGGTTTCATTTTACAACTCGACTACTGCATATACCTGTAGCAAAAGTACAAAAGGCTTGTATATAATGCGAATAGGTAAAACACAATGTGGAGCATAAAAAAGCTCAAACGTGTCATTTAAGCAGTGATCTGTCTGCCTGGTACCATACTAGCTGGTCGAGTTGTTTGGCGCCGAGGGGGATGCTGTTGTTGAACCATGTTTCACGAATACAAGGACACAACTCTTAGGCCGCAAGGTGAGCCACGAAGTCTTTCAGAAATTGAATACCGCTCCACCGTCTCCAAACTACACAATCTCCAGATCATAAAAAAGATTGCACACGGCACTTTGCCTGGTTTGCACCAGACCATATCACAAGTGAGATATGGTCTGGAAGCCACCTTTGAAATATCTCGTAGTGGAGGTGTGGTTTACGATCGTTTATTGGGCGTTACGAATGTCTATCATTTGGCGTATACGTAGCCCATAGCCAATCATATCAGTTCAAACTACAAGCTTCCGTTTGTCACGTAGTACGCGTCACCGTCTTTCCACCCCTCCCCGCTCTCTGATTGGCTCCCAGAATCAGGAGAGCTCGCTTGCCATAGTCGCCAGAGTCTCAAAACAAAAACAAAACTTATGGAATTCCAGAACCAGAATCATAACAAATAAAACATGTTCATTATTAGCTCAGTTACTTCTTTATATTATACATGACTCAGACTGTAAAAGCATGATATAAGAATATAAGAAGAAGAATAGACCAGCAATCAATATATTGAAAGATTGTGAGGAAAATAACCTTGTTTGTTTAACTCATCAAAGGTCACTGATATGCCTGATGTCGTTTACGACCATGAGTGATTAAAATGCTTTTTATGCTGATTCAGTTAGGAAACTAGAAGACGTGGTCTTGTTAAACTGGACTTTGCCTGTGTTTTGATCATCTTATGTACCACTGTGACACGTTGTCTTTCAAAGTTCAGATGACGATGGATCCTGATAGTTAGTTATTGATCCACTGGTTTGTAGGATAAATAGTCGACAGTTCTGTACCTCAGACAGGGAGACGACAGGACATCTGTACTGATCATGCCTGTGTATACTCTGCTCATCATTAAAGTGCCTATCCTGAACCATCTCAGCTTCCTGCATTTTTCTACGAGGTCGAAAGAGTTTCTTCCCACAACTTGGTGACTGTGACGTGATTTGAACTACGCAGAAGGACCAGGCCGTCGTCTCCCCCAAAGGCCCCTCTGAGAGACAACGCATCCAGAAGCGCTTCACAAAACGGTATGGCAGTGCCTTTTTCAAAGAATATCTGTCACATTGGCCAAAACCAAAATTATATGTGATGTTTTGTGAGGGACCTTTGTAATAAATTAAGTGGTAATTTTAAAACAATATAAAATCAGTAATTAAAAAGTCCGTGTTTGTACGCCAACACGTGAGAAAAGAAGGAGCGTAGAATCAAAATAATAATGAGCGTTTAAGCTTTAAATTTGATAAAGCGTGATTAAAAAACAAAGTTATTAATTAAGTTCCGTGTTTATTGCTTTGCACGAGAGAGAAAAAAAGCGGATTTTGTAAGAAAAAAACACTTTTGTGGTTAAACTTTACACAAAAAGAAAAAACAAAAACTCCTAATTTGAGTTTACAAAAAAAGGAATTCCAAAAGTAACATTATTGGTGTTTTTGATTGCCTTAAGCTCTCAAGACACCCAAGATGCAGAAGTAACAGTTCGAAGAACAGGATGACGTCACTTGCTTCTGTAAAATTGGCCGAAGGTCAATTGTCCAACTAAACATCCTATTTATACCCTGTAATCCGGATGATAAAATTGCCAGACTAAACGCAACTAA
>JAVJIX010000027.1:7682500-7697500 GCA_036785185.1 Paratrypauchen microcephalus | reverse complement strand
TGGTTAATTACATTTTAAAATGTGTTTAGACTCTTATTTTGAAGGGCTCCATCTCCACACATCTAAACTGTAAGTTGGCTTGGGATTGTCACTTCCTTGTCTCCATAAAGGTACATATGTTTAGGTTTCAACCTTTCCACCAGAAAAGTTTTTACCTTTTAACATATATTAAATGAAATAAAATATTTTAGATGTTTTTAAGGAGTATTTAACGTTATTGACATATTTATATATCTTGTGGGAAGAAACTCTTTCGACCTCGTAGAAAAATGCAGGAAGCTGAGATGGTTCAGGATAGGCACTTTAATGATGAGCAGAGTATACACAGGCATGATCAGTACAGATGTCCTGTCGTCTCCCTGTCTGAGGTACAGAACTGTCGACTATTTATCCTACAAACCAGTGGATCAATAACTAACTATCAGGATCCATCGTCATCTGAACTTTGAAAGACAACGTGTCACAGTGGTACATAACATGATCAAAACACAGGCAAAGTCCAGTTTAACAACACCACGTCTTCTAGTTTCCTAACTGAATCAGCATAAAAAGCAATTTAATCACTCATGGTCGTAAACGACATCAGGCATATCAGTGACCTTTGATGAGTTAAACAAACAAGATTATTTTCCTCACAGATTCCTCCCTTTGATCACATAAACACATGTGATCACACTTACATAGTAGAGTGGCAAAACGCTCCCTCTACAAATAAAATTAATCGTATCAATTTAACCTTAGCATTCATAGAGCATAACACATCTCAATGTCTTTATGTCAATGTATCATGTAAATCATTGTACAAAACTCGGACGACAGAATAAGTCACAAAGAGCAACACCTTAGGGCTTAGAATTTAGATCATTCATTTATTCAGCCAGAACTTAATTCGTTCAGTTTTAATTAGACTAGATTAATGTATCAGTAAGCTCTGGTCAGACAAGTGTCTTTACAAACAATTTAGGTATTAAAAACATAATCTATAGCAAGTATACAGTCCAATATTTCACATACGTTGAATAAAACATTACATATTTGGCCTTCATAGCAATATTTTTCAATTCTGGAAATTTTAGAAGTTCTCATTTTGCCCTTTTTAGTGCTCCTTGTGTCTTACCCATATGGTTGGCTGAGTTGGTCGTGCCGTGAGTGGTCGTTGTGGTTGTCGTGTTGTTTGCCAGCCGTCCGAGATCAGTCTCAGTCAGTAGAATGTATCCCCATACTATAACAACAGAGAATAATATAATCAGCGTAGTCAAGATTACACATTGTAAATTTAGCAAATTATCATAATATGGCCTATACTGTCCTTTTTCTTCTCTATCTCCTCGATCTCCTCCCTTTTTCCTCCTCTTCTGGATCCCCAGCGGCGGAGGGTCGGGTGGGGTCATCAGGCTGTTCATCGGATTCAGCATCCGGTTCTGCATAGGCAGCTTCATCCTGGTTCCAGTAGTCCATTGATGGTTTCTTAAATTCCTGCTGCTTGTTCTTCTTTGAGTTCATTTTGGTATTTCTGCAGTTGGAGTTTTACAGTGGCCAGTTCCAGCTCTTGCTTCTTCTCCTCGGCCTCTTTTTTACCCCTATGCCACTTGTTTATTTGATGGCTGCAGTGTGCGTCGAACTCATCATCAGATTTAGTGTATATGCCCATCACATCGTCCAGAGCGTCTTGCACTGCTTTTGGCATACCTTTCACCAGAGCTGAGCGATAGATGACTGACATTCCTGCTCTGGCATCGATCCGCTCTCCTGTGGCATCATGGTATAGATTAGTAGCACGTTGTTTGTAACTGTAGTAGTCTTCGTTGTCTTTCATTTGCATTGACAACAATTCTTCAGTCACAACAGAAGGATAACGTTGACTGAGTTCTCTCTCCAACACATCACGATAGTTGTATACACCTTCTTGATTACACAGTGTATATCTCAAGCTCCTTTCGATAGCTTTTCTGATGTTTCTGGCAACAGTTTCATCAGCAGCTTTGGTCAGAGCAGCCTGAATATCACCCCAGCAAAGTTGGTCTCCTGCCGTCTGTTTGAAAAGAGCTCTTAGCCATGGTAAGCCACCTTTGGTAAGTCTTGGAAGTGTCAACATCAAAGCACTCCAGTCTTTGATTGAAAATGGCTGATAGACCACAGTTTGACCATCTGTTCTCACTGGATACACACTTGCTTTTGGCTCTCGTTCCTTCCGCTGTGACGCTGCACCTGCTTGGCTTCCTTCGTCTTCGGATTCCTCCTCATCGTCTCCAATATCAGAGTCTCTTTGTGATTTTTGTTTTTGACGTCTTTCACCACTAGGGTGTTGTTTTCGTATTTCAGTGTTCACAATTTTTGACAATGCATATAACTCATCTTCCACTGCTTGTATTTTGTTTTCGAGCCCTCCTTGGTGTGGCTCAAGAGATTCAAGCAGCAACTCTCCTGTCAGTACTTTGTGTGTCGCTCTGGGGAATGAGTCTTCTCCAAAATGGGAGGGGTTCGAGAATGTAGCAGCTTTAGTATCGGGGCTTCTCAGCTTGCCGCTGGTGTAGGGTGAGGGATGGTATGGTCTTGGTGACTTACGGTAATAATCAGACATGGGGACTTGAGACTTAGTGACTTGGACTCGAGTCGACTCGAGTCGCTGTTTTTATGACTTGTGACTTGACTCGACAAAAAATGAAATACTTGAGACTTGACTCGGACTTGGAAGTCTAGGACTCGGGACTTGACTTGACTTGAGACACGATGACTTGAATGACTTGCGTGTTCGCATAATGTTTTCGTGCTCATTCAGCGGCACTGCCATGTCCTGGGACGCAACACGTGCACCACGTGCACCACCACCGGCACGAGGCCGCGCGTACACCGGGGCTGCGAGCACGAAAACGATCCGCGGCACCCGGACCGCGTACTCTCAGCCCCAGCCACAAACCAGCTGCACGAAATCAGCAAAGAGTGGCCCATGGTGGTTTAATCCCGGTTTAGTCCAGGTCTAGACCTGGTCCAGTCCTGGTTTCGTCCCCTCAGATGTGAGAGTTGCGCTGTGTTTGCGCTTGTGGTGGAGGACTATGTGGCGTTAATGTACTGTCTCTTGGCGTTGCTCAGATCAGTTGTTGACTTGGTTTTGTGGAATGCAGGAGATCACTTGACCGAGGGTCTACGTTCAAATAATAATAATAAACAAAACTCTCATCACTTTTTACTCTTAGGTCGTTTTCACACCTGCCTTGTTTGGTTCGCTTAAAACGAACCAGAGTTCGTTTGCTCCTTTGATTCGGACCTTTTGGGCTGGTGTGAATAAAAACCAAAAGTCTCGATCCGGAGCAAACAAGCGGACCGAGACCACCTAAAAAGGTCGGTCTCGGTCCGGTTCCATACGAACTCTGGTGTGGTTCGCTTGAGGTGAGAATGCAGACCGGACTCGATCCGACACAAGTTGGCTTTTTGTACTTAACGAGCTCCCGTCGTATGTCGAGCATTATGGGAAACTGAGGCTTATGAAACTAAACGAAACGAAACAAAACGAAACTTACGAGTCTTACTTACGTTTTGCGTGAAGAGCAAGAATCAGAACTTGATGCGCGCACGAGCGCTGTCCTCCGTAGTCGTCTTGCCCTGTGACTTCGTCATTTGGAAATTGATTGTAAAATAGTGTAAACCTCACGATGCTGCTCAAACATTTGTGCAAACTGTATAAACTGAGTAAACCATATCGCTAAGGCTAGATTGAAAACAGCACGTAACACCATAATTCTCCTCCTTCCGGGTTTGGACACCGACGGGGCTCATTCTGTCCAATGGCTGAGCGACCTCAGCACATGTGCTTTTGTTTATAGACTTTAGTTCGCTTGGGGAAAAACTGCAGTGTGAAAGCGAACCGCACCAAAATAAAAAAATTAAAAAAAAGTTTGGTCCGGACCAAAGCAAGTGAACTATCGGACTTTCCTGGTGTGAAAACGACCTTAGTCAGTCTCTTACAAAGGTGTAGTCTAAATACACGAGCTCTCGAGGAGCGCGCCTGACCCATTACGTACGTGAAGAGTGGTGTGTGTGTGTGTGTGTGTGTGTGCGCGCGCGCGTGTGTGTATGTGCGTGTGTGTGTGTGTGTGTGTGCGTGTGTGTGTGTGTGGGACAGAGTGAGTTAGGGAGTGTAACAAAGTTTAATACAAGTTTGTTTTAGCTGTTACTGGTTTCAGCTCAATGTTGAAAACATGTGAAACAGTTTGGTTTTCGATGTACAGATCACTTTTGCCAATAAATAATCAATAATTACATTATCACTGTTTTGTTTGAGTCTATGATGTACACTCAACACAAATATAAACGCAACACTTTTGTTTTTGCTCCCATTTTTCCTGAGATGGACCCAAAGATCCAAAATTCACTCCAGATACACAACACTACCATTTCTCTCAAACATTGTTCACAAATCTGTCCAAATGTGTGACAGCGAGCACCTCTGCCCCGCCGAGACAATCCACCCCACCTCACAGGTGCGCCACATCAAGATGCCGATCCAACATCATGACCAGTGCACAGGTGCGCCCCAGACTGCCCATAATAAAAGGCCACCCCGAAATGTGCTTTTTTTTTTTTTTGCTTTATTGGGGGTCTGGGGACTCAGAACCAGTCAGTATCTGGTGTGACCACCATTTGCCTCATGCAGTGCAACACATCTTCTTCGCATAGAGTTTATCAGATTGTCAGTTGTGGCCTGTGGAATGTTGGTCCACTCCTCTTCAAAGGCTGTTATGGACGAAGAACACAGGTGCATTTTATTGATGGCATTTTGAATGCACAGAGATACCGTGATGAGATCCTGAGGCCCATTGTTGTGCCATACATCCATGAACATCACCTCATGTTTCAGCAAGATAATGCACGGCCCCATGTTGCAAGGATCTGTACACAATTCTTGGAAGCTGAAAATGTCCCAGTTCTTGCATGGCCAGCATACTCACCCGACATGTCACCCATTGAGCATGTTTGGGATGTGCTTGACTGGCGTATACGACAGCGTGTACCAGCTCCCACTAATATCCAGCAACTTCACACAGCCATTGAAGAGGAGTGGACCAACATTCCACAGGCCACAATTGACAATCTGATAAACTCTATGCGAAGAAGATGTGTTGCACTGCATGAGGCAAATGGTGGTCACACCAGATACTGACTGGTTCTGAGTCCCCAGACCCCCAATAAAGCAAAAAAAAATGCACATTTCGGGGTGGCCTTTTATTGTGGGCAGTCTAAGGCACACCTGTGCACTGGTCATGATGTCAGATCAGCATCTTGATGTGGCGCACCTGTGAGGTGGGGTGGATTGTCTCGGCGGGGCAGAGGTGCTCGCTGTCACACATTTGGACAGATTTGTGAACAATGTTTGAGAGAAATGGTAGTGTTGTGTATCTGGAGTGAATTTTGGATCTTTAGGTCCATCTCAGGAAAAATGGGAGCAAAAACAAAAGTGTTGCGTTTATATTTTTGTTGAGTATATTTTACTGAACATGAGTATTTACAATACAAATATTTTATAACAGGTTGGGCACATTAGCCAGTGATGATTACTTACACTGTCTTATATATTGCCTTTCACTTTATTAAGATCAGATTCTGCAGCTAAAATTACAACAATACGCCAAAGGTGACTTGACTTGGACTTGACTTGACCTATTACAGGACTTGACTTGACTTGACTTGACATAGCCTGTGACTTGACTTGACTTGACTTGCCCAAGAAAAAAAAACTTGGGACTTACTTGGGACTTGAAGGTGAAGACTTGAGACTTACTTGAGACTTGCACATGTGTGACTTGGTCCCATGTCTGGTAATAATCTCTTCGTTCAATAGGTGGGTCGGGTAATGGTCGGTACATGTTATCAAGTAGAGAAACCTCTCTGTCAGTGTCCTCATCCCAGTCTTTTGCCCTTCTGCTTCTTCTGTGTGACCTTCCTCTTCTCTCAGCAGACCCTTTTTCATCTTCGGTGTCACAACAAGAGTCTCTGAATTGTCTATGAGTTAACACTGGATCTTCCTTTATTTTCTCTTCTTTTTCGGTTTTCTTTAGGACCAAGATAGAGGACAGTTCTTTGGTATCTTGTAAGACTTTCAGCTCTCCTGCCCATTTTTGTAGCTTCTTAACCATCTTGAGTTCCTTCTCGTGCTTTTGTATTTTTGCTTGACAATTAGAGTCGTTTTTGATCTTCTGTATGTTTAGGCGGTTTACTTTATACAGGATGGCATTTCGTTTAGGCTCCAGTTTGCATTGTTGTATTTTTTCTTTGTAATAGTCTTTGATGTTTTTCCACTGCTCATCTGTTGGGGCGATGGCGTCCTCCCCTCCGTGTATCATCTTCTTTTTGGTGAATTTTTTAATCAGGGTTTTGATTTCAGTTTGGTTTGCACAGCTTTTTAGTTTTAAGCTTCTACAACAAAATGAGAGAGAAAAGTAGCGCAGGAGTAAACGTAGAATTTTGAAAATAATTATTTTATTAATATTTAATTTAGATAAAACAAAAAACTCCCAATCTTAAGTTAATTATAAAGAGCAATTAGTTTGTCCAGTACCTCCTTTAATATGACAGGTGATATAACCTTTTGTATTTTGAATTGTACCCGAAAAAATGAACTAATAAATTAAAAATAACCTTGAGCAATTTAAACCTCTATACTCCAATTATTTGTGTTAAATTTTGAAATGTATCTACCTCCTCAATTGTTTTAGGGCCTGATTGCCGATAAGATATTTACTTTAATAATTGCAATACTATCTCAATAGCTTAAACTGTTTCTTATTTATTTATTATTTCATTCATTGATGGCACCATGCAACGAGTAATTCTCACACTGCTCCTTTCTTTGCGGACTCAAACTAGTCCGTGCTCAAGACCAACTCGTACTGAGCAAACATACAGACCAGAGGCGCTCCGAGCCTGAAGCAACAAAGCGCTTTCTTTAATTCCCACATAACACTCAGAATACAGATTGACACTATCCTTTCCTTGTCCCTAATTTTTCTAATTCCTTTTTCTCAATTCTTACAGCATTAACAAGAACAACAGCATTAATAGAGCTAAGTTACGGGCTCATATCTTTCCCTGTGACCTCTTGACCTCTCTGCTCACTGCCACTCATACACACCTCAGAGAGACCGCAGGCAAAAATAGACAAACACCCCTAACAAGATTTATTATTCCCATGAAATTAATTAAACTAGCAAATCTTTGAGAGCTGAATTTAAAATATTTACAATTGTATTAAATTTAGAATTTATTGGTTTAAGTAAATTACACAATGCAAGACTTCTAATTGAGATTCACCAAAACAAGACAATTTTCACAAAATTATAGGACAAGCCGTCTCCAAGCAAAGATCATGACACTCACACAACCAGAATTTCCACAAACATCTCTCCAATAAATGCCATAATTCTTATCTTTCATTCTTCTATCACATTTCATTTATAACAAAGCTTTCAACAAGACTTTACATAAACCACCATAGCCAATATTTTAACTCAGATCAAGACTGGGTTTTATCCATCATAAACAACTCTGAACATCACTCATCTCATGCTTGCTCAAACAAGTGCTTCTTAATAAAAAATTCAAATTTACAAAGTGCCATCAATTTGAACGGTTTATTCATTTGATGAATTTATACTATCTTCCTCACTACATACATCGCTGTACATATCATCTCTCCGGGACCCACCGAAGGTTTTGTTTTTATAATAACATGATTCTAATGTTTTCTGACCGCTACGAGCACAACATTATAAATATGACGGCGACTATAATTAATATGAGCATAACACAGACCGACACCAAGAGAAAACAAATCTCCCAGGTAATTCTAAATGTGTCATACCCGTCTTTTAATTCTTTCAGTATCTGCGTAATTTTGGTGGAATTAGCCAAACACAGACTTTTCGTTATATTTTCAGCTTTTTCTGTAATCTCCTTTACAAGCTCAGCTTTTAGTTTCAAGTGTATTTCTTTTTCACACACTTTTGATGACGCTCTCGTAACAGTACTACCAGACGGGGAAAATCATACAAAGACAACCTGCTTGTGATTCAGGTCGGTTTTTCCAAGTACAACTCAGTTTAACTTCGGTCACATCAGTTTCCTGCACCAAAGTATTATTAATTTCGTCACAAACAAAATTGCGCATCCCATATAAGATTGAGTATGCTACGAGTGTCTGTCAATTTGTATTAGTTGCGTTTAGTCTGGCAATTTTATCATCCGGATTACAGGGTATAAATAGGATGTTTAGTTGGACAATTGACCTTCGGCCAATTTTACAGAAGCAAGTGACGTCATCCTGTTCTTCGAACTGTTACTTCTGCATCTTGGGTGTCTTGAGAGCTTAAGGCAATCAAAAACACCAATAATGTTACTTTGGAATTCCTTTTTTTGTAAACTCAAATTAGGAGTTTTTGTTTTTTCTTTTTGTGTAAAGTTTAACCACAAAAGTGTTTTTTTCTTACAAAATCCGCTTTTTTTCTCTCTCGTGCAAAGCAATAAACACGGAACTTAATTAATAACTTTGTTTTTTAATCACGCTTTATCAAATTTAAAGCTTAAACGCTCATTATTATTTTGATTCTACGCTCCTTCTTTTCTCACGTGTTGGCGTACAAACACGGACTTTTTAATTACTGATTTTATATTGTTTTAAAATTACCACTTAATTTATTACAAAGGTCCCTCACAAAACATCACATATAATTTTGGTTTTGGCCAATGTGACAGATATTCTTTGAAAAAGGCACTGCCATACCGTTTTGTGAAGCGCTTCTGGATGCGTTGTCTCTCAGAGGGGCCTTTGGGGAGACGACGGCCTGGTCCTTCTGCGTAGTTCAAATCACGTCACAGTCACCAAGTTGTGGGAAGAAACTCTTTCGACCTCGTAGAAAAATGCAGGAAGCTGAGATGGTTCAGGATAGGCACTTTAATGATGAGCAGAGTATACACAGGCATGATCAGTACAGATGTCCTGTCGTCTCCCTGTCTGAGGTACAGAACTGTCGACTATTTATCCTACAAACCAGTGGATCAATAACTAACTATCAGGATCCATCGTCATCTGAACTTTGAAAGACAACGTGTCACAGTGGTACATAAGATGATCAAAACACAGGCAAAGTCCAGTTTAACAAGACCACGTCTTCTAGTTTCCTAACTGAATCAGCATAAAAAGCATTTTAATCACTCATGGTCGTAAACGACATCAGGCATATCAGTGACCTTTGATGAGTTAAACAAACAAGGTTATTTTCCTCACAATCTTTCAATATATTGATTGCTGGTCTATTCTTCTTCTTATATTCTTATATCATGCTTTTACAGTCTGAGTCATGTATAATATAAAGAAGTAACTGAGCTAATAATGAACATGTTTTATTTGTTATGATTCTGGTTCTGGAATTCCATAAGTTTTGTTTTTGTTTTGAGACTCTGGCGACTATGGCAAGCGAGCTCTCCTGATTCTGGGAGCCAATCAGAGAGCGGGGAGGGGTGGAAAGACGGTGACGCGTACTACGTGACAAACGGAAGCTTGTAGTTTGAACTGATATGATTGGCTATGGGCTACGTATACGCCAAATGATAGACATTCGTAACGCCCAATAAACGATCGTAAACCACACCTCCACTACGAGATATTTCAAAGGTGGCTTCCAGACCATATCTCACTTGTGATATGGTCTGGTGCAAACCAGGCAAAGTGCCGTGTGCAATCTTTTTTATGATCTGGAGATTGTGTAGTTTGGAGACGGTGGAGCGGTATTCAATTTCTGAAAGACTTCGTGGCTCACCTTGCGGCCTAAGAGTTGTGTCCTTGTATTCGTGAAACATGGTTCAACAACAGCATCCCCGTCGGCGCCAAACAACTCGACCAGCTAGTATGGTACCAGGCAGACAGATCACTGCTTAAATGACACGTTTGAGCTTTTTTATGCTCCACATTGTGTTTTACCTATTCGCATTATATACAAGCCTTTTGTACTTTTGCTACAGGTATATGCAGTAGTCGAGTTGTAAAATGAAACCAGGGGGGATGGTGAAATTTTTCACCAACATCACTGTGGTGTGGTGTTCCAGGGCAGGGCAGAATTAGAAGGTACTTTGTTAAAATGGAAATGCTTTTATAACAAAAAGTCCATATAATCATTCAGTAATTCAATAATACACAGGATATATGTTATCACACACGTACACACACACACACACACACACACACACACACACACACATATACACACACCTTAGTCCTGTTTAGTCTTGGCTTAGTCCTGGTTTGGACCTGGTTTAGTCCTGGTTTAGACCTAGTTTAGTCTTGGTTTAGTCCTGGTTTAGTGCCGAAATAGATGCAGAAATAATCTGATAATATGACTCACCCATAAGAATGCGGTCAGATCCATTCTAACAGTTTGCCGTGTTGTCTTTAATAATCTGGAGCTCCGGAGAAAAGGACATAATCCCGAACGTATCCCGTGTCTCTAGGCGAGAGTTCCTTCTTACGTAGCATTAACGTAGCAAGTTAAGGATTCTTCTTCTCTTGGAAATGCTGCGTAAACATTCACGCGGCTCGCTCACAGCTGATCGGCGAACAGGCGCAAACACAATAGCGGTAATCATCATGATTGGCGGGAGCGCGATCGGTGCGTAATTATGCTGCAACATGATTGGAAGCTGGAGAGCAGGTCGGCCTATGATTGGCTCTTGGCACTGGCTATTTTGACTTCAAAACGGTGAAATTCGCCAAAAGTATAGGCATTTTCATGCCTGATTGATAAAATGCTACAAGGGATGGAAGAACGGATGCCCGTTTTAGAAGAGGGATGATTTTGACTACCCCCCCCCCCATCCCCCCTCAACTCGAGTACTGTGTATATGTGATGTTTTAGTCATGGTGTTTATTGTCTTGTTTATCAGATGTTTAATGTTCACTGTGGGCCTAGGGGGTGCTGCAATTTAAAATCCTGTGTGTGCAACCTGTACATATGTTTTTTGACTTTGAACTTTGAATAAGCAACAGGAAGTGAGTGCTGAGTGCTGATCAGCTTTTCACAATCCATTAAAAATCTCTACAGAATATTACCATCTGACAACTTTTTTCACTTCTTAAGATAAGAATTGATGTAATGCATAAATGAACTGGAGTATTTTTTCAGTTTTCTACAACTTTATTGTACTTTGTGGACTCTATCTGATTAGGCCTACTGGAGTCCCACCACCACACTGTCATGGCAAAAACCCTGGCAAAAGACATGGAACATGTCAAGCTCTCACTAAACTTTATGTCTGGTGAGCTGAAGAAAGTGGTGGATCAGCAGTCAGATTTATTAAAACTGATTGATGAAGTGAAACATTTGAGGAAAGTAATTGAAGACAAAGACAAGAAGATTGAAGAGTTGGAAAACAGAGTGGAGCAGCTGGAGCAGTACACCAGAATGGAGGATGTGGTGATATCTGGACTGGAGACCAAACATCGCTCCTATGCCTGGGTCACTGCAGGAGCCAATGAAGGAGAGGACGCACCACCCGGTGAACTGCTCACACTCCAACAACAAGTGATTCAGTTCTTCAGTAGCAAAGAGATCACTATTGACAGTAAATCTATTGCTGCTTGTCACACACTTCCTCAAAGACAGGCTAAAAGACCAAATATTATTATCAGATTTGTGAGTCGGAGTTGATGAAAGTTGCAAAAAAGCTTAAGGGCACAGGGGTGTTTGTGAACGAACATTTAACAAAGTCGAATGCAGAGATTCCCCGGAAAGCAAGGATTTTGAAAAAGGAGAGAAAAATACAGGACACATGGACAAGAAACTGCAAAATAATGATAAAGCTCAAGGGACCACCAGGACAGGAAAAAGTCATGACCATTAGAAAAGTGGTGGAATTGGAACAATTTAAATGAAGAATTTACAGTGAATGTCTTTTTTGTTATTGTTTTCCCCCTATTTTTTTTATTTTTTATTTTTTTAAATAATTCTTTGTAAATATTCTTTGTTCCTGACCTATGGCCAAAATTTACTTTAGTGGCATAAAGTGGTTCTGCTGCAAAACTTCTGGTGAAGTATGAAATGTCTTAGCCCAAAATGTTGTTCTTGTTCTCACAGCCTCAAAATCATGAACAAACCTCTGAAGTGCGATCAGCCTTTACCTGCAGAAACACTCCTCTTCACCAGTCATAATGAAACTGAAACTATTGTTAAATGATCTTATAAAAACAAATGCCAAACAGTAATTGCGGCTGATTCCGTGAAACTACGTGACCAGCCTGGTTAAACTACGTGACCAGCCTGGTTACAGCCTGGCTACACCGGACTCGCCTGCCGCCCCCCGCCCGGAGAGGAGACGCCGCAAGCGGTGTGAGAGGAGGCAGAAGCGAGGCCGGCGCGGCGGTATCAGAGCTAGGCTAACGGCTAGCCCGCACCGGCCGGCCATTCCATCCATTCTCCTCGCCAACGTGCAGTCTCTGGACAATAAAATGGACTACATCAGACTGAGGGCTGCCCAGCGCGACGTGAGGGAGTGCTGTGTTTTTGTTTTTACGGAAACATGGCTCCATGACAACATCCCGGACTCAGCGGTGCGCCTGGACGAGCTAACATGCTACCGCTCGGACCGAGCTAGCGGTGTCCCCGGAGTTAAATCCCGCGGAGGGGGTTTAATAATTTTTCTTCGGGACACTTATTGTCGGGACGCTGTGGTGGTATGTAGACACTGTTCACCCCTAGTGGAGTTTATGATTCTGAAGTGCCGGCCTTTTTATCTCCCGCGTGAAATCACGGCAATATTGCTAGTGGTTGTTTACGTCCCCCCATCACCGAACAGCGCTGATAGGAGGGAGGCACTGTATGAGTTGTATAACTCTATTAGCGAGCAACAGACTGCTCACCCGGACGGATTTTTTATCCTTGCCGGGGATTTCAATCATGCAGACCTCAAAACTGTCATGCCACAAATGCATCAGCATGTTGATTTCCCAACCAGGGGAAACAACATTTTGGACATGGTTTACACTACACACAAGGGAGCATACAAGGCTTACCCCCTCCCCCACATAGGCCTCTCTGACCACATCTCTGTTGTGCTCAGACCGGCATACAGACCCCGTGTAAGGGTCTCTAGGCCGGCTCTGAAGCAGATCCAGGTGTGGCCAGAGGGCCTCGTCTGCACTACAGCACTGCCTCGGTACAACAGACTGGGCAGTGTTCAAACAGGCCGCCACATACAACAATCACACTGACATTGAGGAGTACGCAGACACTGTGACCTCCTACATCACCAAATGCATTGGTGATGTCACACACACAAAAACCATCACCACCAGGGCTAACCAGAAGCCATGGCTGACAGGGGAGGTTCACAGGCTGTTGAGAGCCAGGAACGCTGCCTTCAGAGCTGGGGATGTCCCCCATCTGAGGGCAGCAAGAGCCAACCTGTCCCGTGGAATCAGGAAAGCCAAACACAAATACACACAGAAAATAACCGGACACTTTAGAGATAGCAGGGACACACGGAGTCTGTGGCAGGGCATCCAGAACATCACGGATTACAAACCCTTGCCACAGACCTGTGACAATAATATCACCCTGCTCAATGACCTCAACAGCTTCTTTGCACGGTTTGAGGCAGGAAATGACACCCGGCCCCAAAAAACTCCACCACCTCCCCACGACCAGCCCCTGTGTGTGTCTGCAGCCAGCGTGAAGAGGACACTCTCCAGGATCAACACCCGCAAGGCTGCAGGCCCGGACAACATTCCTGGTCGTGTGTTGAAAGACTGTGCAGAGGAGCTCAAGGATGTCTTCACAGACATCTTTAATGCTTCTCTGAGCCAGGCTGTCGTTCCCTCCTGCTTCAAAACCACTACCATCGTTCCCGTGCCAAAGAAGCCCACTCCGGCCACTTTTAATGACTATCGCCCTGTTGCACTGACCCCCATCATCATGAAGTGCTTTGAACGGCTAGTCATGGCACACATCAAATCCATCCTCCCCCCACCCTAGACCCATACCAGTTTGCATACCGGGCCAACCGCTCTACCGAGGATGCAATCTGTTCTGCACTTCACCCGGCTCTCACCCACCTAGACAATAAAGACTCATATGTGAGAATGCTGTTCATAGATTTCAGTTCAGCATTCAACACTATAATCCCACAGCAGCTCATTATCAAACTAGACCACCTGGGGCTTCAGACCTCACTGTGTAATTGGCTGCTGGACTTCCTCAGTGAGAGGCCACAGGCAGTGCGGGTCGGCAGAAACACCTCAAGCTGCATTAGACTGAGCACAGGAGCCCCCCAGGGCTGTGTGCTCAGTCCGATGCTCTTCACTCTGCTGACCCACGACTGCTCACCAGCGTTCAGCACCAATCACATAGTGAAGTTTGCGGACGATACGACTGTGGTGGGTCTCATCTCTAATAACGATGAGACAAACTACAGGAGTGAGGTGAGCCTTCTGACCCAGTGGTGCAGCAATAACAATCTCCTTCTTAATGTTGAAAAGACCAAGGAGATTGTTGTTGACTTCCGGAGAGGCCCCACCCAGCACCCCCCACTGTCCATCAATGGTGCTGCTGTAGAGAGGGTGAGCAGCACCAAATTCCTGGGGGTGCACATCAGTGAGGACCTCTCCTGGACAGTGAATACTGTATCACTGGCAAAGAGGGCTCAGAAGCGCCTCTATTTCCTCCGCAAACTGAGGAGAGCTGGAGCCCCTCCACCCATTATGACCACCTTCTACCGAGGCACCATTGAGAGCGTCCTGACCAGCTGCATCACTGTGTGGTACGGGAGCTGCACTGAACAGAACAGGAAAGCCCTGCAGCGCATAGTGAATGCAGCTGGGAGGATCGCTGGTGTCTCTCTCCCCTCCCTCCTAGATATTTTTAACACCCGGCTCACCCGCAGAGCGTCCAGCATTGTGGGTGACCCGAGCCACCCCGCACATAGCCTGTTCAGCCTCCTGCCCTCGGGGAGAAGGTACCG